>BLSH010274037.1:844374-886159 GCA_018402905.1 Glandirana rugosa
TAGTCCATTGTCTTCGTGGGTTTAGTTATCATTACTAGTTAAGTCTCCCCTGCAGTTGAAAAATGTTTTTTTGTTACAACTACAGGGGAGACAGGTGGTGTTCAGATGCAGTGAAGATCTGCTTTGGGGGGGGGGGGCAAATCTAGTTCTTCTCATGGAACTTTGGAATGGTCAAGCAGTGAGAAACTGAATACCAGGAAAAAGCCTATCAGGTAGCAGTGGCAGACAGAGGGGACATCAACATAAGTTTTTTGTAAAAAGTTGACGTCCCCTCTGAATTGATCATTACTATTGATTTGGGTGCTTCTGTTACCTGATGTGTCTATTTCCTCTTATTCCATTCCCAACTATAATGGTAATTGGTACAACCCATTAACTGATTTTCTCAGAATACTTATATAACATTACACCATGAACTCAGGAGCCAAGCAATCAGTACCAGAACCTGAAGGCACTTTTTTTTTTCAGGAGCTGTTTGAATGGCAAAAGTGTAATCTCTGCAGCATCTCTTTTTAGTTTTAGATTAGAGGTATAAATCGTTAAAACTGGTCAATGTAATTTTTCATTGTGTGTCCCATTGGGGAGATTCCTCTTCATGTCCTGTCTTAGAGACACAACAGGATCCTTTACTCCCCCTTTCCTGAATCTGGCCCTGTACTAGTGGATGTTTAACTCCTTGGCACTGGCTCCCTCTGCCCCTTTAAGGGCTTTAGAATGCCGGGAGGCAGGGTGGGGCTTTTGGCCATATGACCACCGTGATTGGCTGTCATTCTGGTCACATGGTCGGAAAACTCCCGAACGTTAGCCGCCAGTCACAGTGCCAGGAGCGCGCACTGTGCCTGCTCTCAGCACATCTCTATTGGTGCTATTGCACGCAAGCCAAGGGCCAGCCTCTGAGATGCCGCATATTTGCATGCGCTTGGTGCCAACAGGTTAAGTGTTCATTCACAAAAATTCTCCGTACATTTGACTTCCCAAACGTCATTTGATAGTGCTTCAAAATTGTGTTTCTTTTTAACATTTGATTTTGTAACAAATGTAATTTACCAAACCAAAACTGCATACACTGCTAGGAATTCATTAATTCGAGAAAAATTATCCATCCTGCTTTGTCAAATTTCTAAACTATTGTAAAAAATGAACAACGATTTGACCCCACTCACGACTGGAAAATCAAAAGATCCTTCTTAAGTTGGCTTGTGATTTCTCACTATTGCCAGTAGATGTCACTGGTATCACTGGTCATAATATGGGATTTCACAAACAAAACTAAGTTATCAATATTTATATTTTTCAGCCAATCCAGTAGAAGGGTTTATGTCATTGGTTCATGCTGGGGGAGGATATAAATATTTGGGATGGGCCATGTGCTTTCTCTCTCTCTTTCCCTGGGCTGAGGCCTAGGGAGGTGCTGCTGGATGGAGTTCTGCTGTTAAACCCAGTAGTCTGGTTTGGGGCCTAATGTGTGCTGGAGTTGTCCTGAAGCTTTCCTGCCTGGTTGGAGGAAGCTGTGCCAAGGAGGATACCCAGGGGAGTTCCCCTGCTGGAGAGAACCAGGAAGAAGACTGGTCTATCAGATGGGCCTGGTGACTCACTTGGAGGACGCACTGAAATTTGGGAACATACTTACGGTGTTGTCGAGTTGGCTTAAAGGTTCTTTGAAGCTGGACATGGATCTGGAGAGCCTGTAAGTGCTCTGCTACAGTATCTAATCCTCACCTCCTTAAAACGGAGCTCAACCCAAAAGGGAAGGCTCCACTTGTTCGCACCCTCCCCCTCTGCACTGCCACAATTGGCAGTTATAGGGGGAGCAGGTGCCTGGTTTTGACAGGTACCCGCTCCCACTTCCGTGTAAGATTCCCATGGCAATCTACAAGCATTTCTTGCTCATCCTTCCCCCCGCTGCCTTTTGGGGCACACACAGGTCCAAGAAGACGATGGGACCATTCAGAAAGTGCAGCGTATGCCCAGTAGGAAACCACCTGTGAAGCCTGAAGGCTACACTGCCGGTTTCCCTTACTTACAATGCCAGCTCCTGCACTCAAAGCCAACTGACGAATGGGCTTGGGGTGCCCACATTGCAGGATCCCTGGACAGGTAAGTGTCCTTATATTAAAAATCTGCAGCTACAGTATTTGTAGCTGCTGACTTTTATTTTTTTCCAGACTGGAGCTCCTCTTTAACTGTTCTGCAATAAAACTTTAAAAAGACAAAAGGGACTGGCGCCCATTTTCCTTTCTCGGTCCTCCCCATTTTAGCAATGGACTCAGCTCTGGGGTGAAATGATAGTCCACCCATTTCTCTAAAGGTGCTATCCTGCCTTCTGCGTGTCAGAGAGGCACTACAACTGTTCCCTCCACTATGTGCAATGGTACCATCCTCTGACCCCCTATATCTATGCTTGGTCCTATAGTGAGGTAGGAGGTCAAGGAGGTATGGTGTTGCATGAGTGTATAATGCCTGTCTCCCCCACTATGTGCAGTGGCACCATAGTCCGACCCCTATGTCACTACTTAGTCCAATAGTGAGATAGGTTGTTAATGAGGTAAGGTGTCACCATGAGAGTCAAAAGTCTGTCTCCCCCACTATACACAGTGGTTCCATCCTCTGACACCTATGCCACTGCTTAGTCCTATAGTGAGGTAAGTTGTCAATGAGGTAAGGTGCCACCATGAGAGTCAAAAGTCTGTCTCCCCCACTATACACAACGGATCCATCCTCTGACACCTATGCCACTGCTTAGTTCTATAGAGAGGTAGGTTGTCAATGAGGTAGGGTGTTGGCATGAGAGTCAGATGTCTGTCTCCACCACTAGACGCAAAATGGAACTGCAGCATGCAGCAGGGGGAACAGATACCCAACACTCCTGGAAATGTTGAATGCTGAAGAGTCTAATGGAATCTGCAGTGTTCGAAGGGAGATGAGGTAGGAGGCATGGACTACCACAAAGATGAGTATAAGTACATTGCGGGGCAACTTTCTTTTATACTTAATTTTTTGCTTCAAAATATACATTTTATTGTTCTTCCATGCTCAAAATCTAAAGCTGCTGAGGAATGACCTCCTTTGTGTTGTGCCCAAGCTCTACTTGGGTTTAAGTAAAGTCCATAGTGCTTAATGCCATTCAAAACTGGGAATATGCATCTTTAAAAAAAAATGTAGATGTAATGAGAAGAAATTCAAAAGTTAAATTATCAGACAATAAAGAAGCTGTTAACACCATACTTCCTGGAATTTTCAGCCATAAAGCCTGCCGATCTTCTGCCTTACCTTATAAAGTGCTCAGATTGATATTGTCGGTAATATGAAGATCTAACTTCTATCACTATTTATCAGACAATATCATTTAATCTCCATACTTATATTAAAGGAACGCCAAGTCCAATTTTATTCTCTAGAGCTGCATCACCATCTTGAGGAAAAACAGGGCCACTGCAGGCCTGTACTTTAACCTTCTAAACCAGGAGACTTGGCTTCTAACCTCATAAGTTCTACGCCTTACCTTTTTCTTCAATCTCTCTGATTCTGCCACTATCCCTCCCCCTTTTGCCTTAACTGGGAAATCTAATTACTAAGAGCTGTGACAACACTATGACTCTAGGAAGTGGCGGTGTTGTCACCATTTACAGCACACACCTGACTACGGCCAAATAAAGATTAGGGTGCCTATGAGCACTTGGCTGCCATCAATAAGGTCATGGTGTATACTACAACTGCTATGTAATGTTAAGCCGACCATACACATGCAGATTTGTCTTATTCTAAAAAAATGTAGCAGATTATTCCAAAATTGAACAGATTCTTGGCAGCCAGCGTTTTTCTCTTTCCTTTGACTCTCTGGATTATGGATTGACATCATCACTGACAATGAAGGATTGCATTTTATGTGATGACATCAGAGTGCTGCCATTGGACAGAGTGACAAAGAATAGCAGCTTGTGGGATTGAGGGATAAGATAAGGAAAACTCATTTGTAAAGAACTTCACTCCCCCTGTTAAAATTGTAGCACCCTCCTAGTGTAGGGTAGACTGATAGGTACATTTTGTTAGATCCACTGTAGTCAGAAGAGCAAGGGGTTGATTAATTAGGGCTGCTCAGTGCTTCACATGCTGCTACTCTGTTGCTTCTCCCTGTCTGCTAGAGGATTTTAGAACCATAGTGGGAGGAAGAACAAGGCATGCAGCATGAATATGTATGGGATTCCAGCCAATCCCTGGGGGGAAGTACCCAGTAGGTTGTGGTAGAGCCTATAAATAGTTTAAGGCCTGAGCAGCAAGCAGAAGTTTTCCTGGGTCCAGTCCTGCAGTAGGAGACCCCTGTGCAGGAGCTCTGCCCCTGGTGCAGGATCATAGAAGAGGCTTTTAGGAAGACACCAAGGTCCCAGATAGGCTTAGCTAGGGGGCCTATTCACAAGTTCAAGTCCAGGGATCAAGTTGGGTCTGGAGAAGCTCACTGGAGAGAGCCAGGAGGAAGTTGGTGGGAAAGAGTCCAGCTGTCCTATGGTGATGTGAGTCTATATCTCCCCCCCCCCCCCCCACTAGGAACAGCCTAGTGGATATCAGCAGGAGGCAACCGATGATCCTGAGACTCCCGACGACGTCCGATGACGAAACGCGTTAGACGGGGCCAGCACACACGATCGTACGTTCCGACGTCACATCCGGGACCGTGGTTTGGTTGTTTGGAACGCAAGCCACAGGAAGAGGAAGGGAGATGTCTCTTCCTCAATACGGCAGCCGCGCTGCCTGTCTGTTGCAGTTCCTTATTATTGCCACGATAAACCGAGACATTTTAAAGACTTTTTACTTCTGATACAAATAAATTGTTTTCGTTATTACACTATATTGGTTTTCCGTTCTTATACACTTATACACCGGAGGAATATCTTGCTTGTGGATCGCCATACCAGGACACAGAGGGACCTATCAGGACCACCAGGACCGAGAGCAAGGAGGCAATCCAACCCGAGCTGACCAGGGAAAGATTCAGCACATGCGAGCTACACCTGTAGGGGTACCTAGCTTTTGTGAGTGGGGACACAGGAGGGGAGCACAGTGTGGAGTCACCGGAATATCTTGAGATTTTATGGAGTCACCGGATTACCTTTGAGAAATGATGAACTAGCACTATAAGTCACAGCACACGTTTTTCAAGCACTAAAATTGCATCACCCAGAGACTTTTACTTTTGTGTGTTTATATTCATATATATATATATATATATATATATATATATATATATATATATATATATATATTGTATACAATTCTCACATGTTTTAAAAAAACATTGCATATGTAGTTGGTATCACTTATGAACATTATACTGTTTTCTGAGGTATAACGCACATTGGTTTTTATATATATTATCACTGCTTTTTAAACCTTTATTGTTCACAGAAGATTTTGTACACCACGTCACTTTAAACTTTTATACTCAGTCTTACTGGTTTTAAGTCGGGGGTTACTACAAAATTAGTTTCTTTTATACCATAGAGGTTTTTACTCAGGGATAGCGCCAACATCCTGTATGCGATTCTCTTATATATTTTCCAATTGGAAAGGTCAGGAGGGCAGCTTTCCCCATACTGGTTTTTAATTTCCTTACCAATAGGTACACCCCAATACCCTTAGCGCAGAAAAATTTCCTACTATTTAGGATTTATATACCGCTAACAGTTTGCGCATCACTTTACAATATAAAGGGACACAATACAGCAATAATACAATTCAATACAAGAGGGTAAGGAGGACTCTGCTCCTCCGAGCTTACAATCTAACAGGGAGGGGCTGGTGGAACAAAAGGTAATAACTGTGAGGGATGAACTGATGGGAGAGATAAAATATTCGGTTATTAGCTGAAGGCAGGATAGGCTTCCCTAAAGAGATGAGTATTCAGGGATCGCTTAAAAGTGGACAGAGTAGAAGATAGCTGGACAAATTGGGGTAGGGAGTTCCAGAAGATGGGAGAGGCTCTGGAGTCGATTATGGGAGGAGGAGACAAGGGAGCTAGAGAGCAGGAGGTCTTGGGAGGAGCGGAGAGGACAGTTTGGAGACAAGAATGGTGATTTAGCTTGGGGAAGAGTTGTAAATGGCTTTGTATGTTATTGTTAATGTTTTGAATTTTATTTGTTGGGCAATGGGGAGCCAGTGTAGGTACTGAGGGAGGAGGGTAGCAGACAATGAGCGGTTGGTAAGGTGGATGAGTCTGGCAGCAGCTTTCATGATAGGCTGAAGAGGGGATAGCCTGCGGAGATGTAGGCCAATGAGGAGGGAGTTACAATAGTCAAGGCGAGAGATAACAAGGGAGTGAATATGTTGCTTGGTGGTTTCAATAGTTAGAAAGGGGCGTATTTTGGAGATGTTATAGAGGTGAAGTCTACAAGATTTGGGCAGTGATTGGATATGGGGCTGAAAGGACAGGGTTACATCTAACACCCTGGCATAAGGGAAGGGACTGATGGTTGTATTACTGATCTTGATGGTGAAGTCAGGGGGAGGGGCACAGGCAGGGGGAAATATTATGAGCTCAGTTTTAGAAAAATTGAGTTTGAGAAAGTGGTGTGACATCCATGCTGATTACGTCAGTTAGTAATGTGCAAGGAGACTGAAGGAGTGAGATGAGGAGTAGAGAGATAGAGGTGTGTGTCATCAGCATAGAGATGGTACTGGAAGCCATGGGAGTTTATCAAGTGATCAAGGGAGGAGCTGTAGATGGGAAATAGGATCAAAATTCACCAGCAGCTCTTTAGGGGATGCACTACAAAATCTTTCTCCCCTCTCCTCTTACCTTGGCCTCTGGGTTGTCCACAAAGAACATGCATGCCCAGTGAATCCAGCATTGTCTGGTGTAAGCTGCCCCTCATCAGTCTCAGTGCACTGGGTCACAGTCCACCATCTTGTTATCTGACCTCATCAGGGCGCCGGCTGCCTCTTCCTGGTTCTTGCACCCCCCCTGGTAACGTGGCGCATGCGCGGTGTGCAGAAAGCATCACCCTGATGCCTCCTAGAATGTGTGACATCGGCATCTCAGGAGGCTTTGGGTGGGTGGAGGAGCTTTTGCCTAGATGAGAAAGCTGAAAATGCAGGCAAGGGTTCCACAGAATAGGAACCTTATCCTATAAGGAAAAAAACAAAAATAATATCTGATTGTGTAATGGGGTAGGAGGCAAATGATGGCAAGTCATAGATAACGGCAAATGTTCCCTTTAACAGTACCCTAGGCATAAAAGTACATCTAACCCTAGTAGTGCAGGGGTAGGGGGTTCTACTTCAAGGGAGGGTTTTAGCATTTCCAGAAGTTCAGCTTTAACAATCCAATCAATCTTCATCCAATCAGACTGGCCCTCATACTGCATAGTTGAGGGAAGATCTAAAGATTGTACAATTGGGTTGTAACATGTAGGGCTTTCGGATTTTTTACTGGTTATATTTAGATTCTTTTTACGCTCAGTGCTTACTTTGTGGCATCAAGCCTGACAATTATTGGCCCATGTTAACACACACTTCTGCAACGTTACCCCACCATGAGTATCTTTGAAATCTGATGAGCGTCCGTTGCTCCATGTCCAACAAGCAGCTCTTTCACACAATGAACAAAGGAGGCACGGCAGGTTACAAAGGCAGAAAAGGAACTTTGGTATTTACAAACATACTTACATTTGTTTGGACATATTAGAGAAGCCGAGATTGACAAAAAAACAAAGAGGAAGGACAATGTGTTCTGTCTTCTTAAGGTTGTCCATATACTATACAATCTGATTGTACAGTAGCTGTACAATTTCCTTTGTGACTAGTTTACTTGCCAAATTTGTTTATTGAAAGTATAGAACATGATAAGCCCACACAAACATGTTCAGACATAGCATCTGAGTCAAGTCTGATGAACAAAGCATAACAAATAATTAAAGGTAAGCACATTACGGGACCCCGACAGGAACAGGGGTTCGATGACATTATTAACGAAGCAGCAAAAAAAAAAAAAAAATCATCAACACAGTTATAATACAAACATTATATAGGCGCTGTTAAGCCTCAGACCAAGAGATAAAGCATATCTTTGGGGTTGATTTACTAAAAGCAATTAGACAATGCACTTTGTAAAGTGCATTTGCTGCAGAGCTTAGTAAATGAGGTAAAGATTCACTTTGCACAGAATACCCAATCACCTGCAAGGAAAATAAAAAAAAGTAGCTTTTTTGCTCGCACATGATTGGATGATGGCAGTCAGCAGAGCTTCTTCTCATTTACCCACTTCAGCCCCGGAAGGATTTCCCATGTTAGGACCAGAGCACGTTTTGCGATTCGGCACTGTGTCGTTTTAACAGGCAATTGTACGGTCGTGCGACGTTGTACCCAAACTAAATTTGCGTCCTTTTTTTTCCCACAAACAGAGCTTTGTTTTGGTGGTATTTGATCACCTCTGCGTCATTTCTGATCACCGCTATAAACAAAAAAAGAGCGACAATTTTGCAAAAAAACCCAAATTTCTTACTTTTTGCTAAAATACAAATCAAAAAAAATATATAAAAAAACATTTTTTTTCATCGGTTTTGGCCGATTTATATTCTTCCTCATATTTGTGATTAAAAAAATCACAATCAGCGTTTATTGATTGGTTTGCGCAAAAGTGGTTGCGTTTACGGATGATGAGACTTCATTTCTGGGGTTTTTATTTTTTTTTTATTTTTTACTAGTAATGGCAGCGATCTGCGATTTTTAGCGGTACTGCGATATTTCAGCGGACATGTCGGAACATTTTGACACTTTTTTGGGACCATTGGCATTTATACAGCGATCAGTGCTATAAAAATGCACTGATTACTGTGTAAATGTCATTGGCAGTGAAGGGATTAACCTGCAGGGGGCGCTCTAAGGGTTAACTGTGCTCCCTGGGCGTGTTCTAACTGTGGGGTGACTGTCCTAACAGGAGAAGGGAAGTGATCACACCTTCCGTGTAGAGGAAGGCTGTGATCACAGCCCTTCCCCCTCTCACAGTTCTTTCACTCCGGGGGGGGGGGGGACATCGCGGGTGGCCGGCGGAGATCAACTCCGCCGCACCCGCTCTCTGGCCCTCCCCGGACACAGTGAGCGCGCGGGCGCGCCTCCGGTGGCGCGCGTGCGCTCACTGGGCTCGATCTCGCGGCCGCCGTCGTATGACGGCGTTTTGCGTTATCGAGCCACACTGTCGCCGTCAATTGCCGGTCGGCAAGCGGTTAAAGCTGTAGAGGACAAAATAGGTCTTATCAGCTCATCTTCGGCTTTAATTATGGCAAACACAGCTTCCCAGCCCTTCATAACCAAGTAGGATTTTTTTTTCAGTGGTGGAGTTATCAGAAAGCAGCAATGCATTTTTTTTACGTGATGCTATGTGAATGAGAACATGTAACAGATATAAAGTAGGTGTTATCCAAATCTGGCTGGAAATCTACTTTAACCACTTCCTGCGCACCATATGCAGAATGACAGGAAGTGATTCAGTTATCCTGACTGGGCGTCATGTGACGTCTAGCGGGATACCTTGCGATCGCGCGTCTGCGTTGATCGAGATAAAGAGCCTCTGAGGACCACGAGATCAGCTGTGACCAATCAAAGCTGATCACAGCGTGAACCAGGAAGTGCTGGTAATCGGCTTTCCTTGGTTCGCGCTGACAGGGAGAGCCGATCGGAAGCTCTCCTGTCAGTGGGGGGTGTGCGCTGATAATCAGAGCATTGAATATCAGCATAGCCCCCATCAGAAGTGCCCACCACAGCAGTCAATCAGTGCCCATCAGCTGCCAGTCAGTGCCCATCAAAATGCCAGTTAGTGTCTACCAAAGTGCCCATCAGTAACGCCTGTCATTGCCCTTCACAGATGCCAATCAGTGCCCATTAGTAATGACTGTCAGTACCTCCTCATCAGTGCTGTCTGTCAGTGCCATCTATTAGTGCCTATCAGTGTTGCCTATCAGTGCCCATTAGTGTCACCTATCAGTGCTTATCAGTGCCGCCCATCAGTGCCCATCAGTGCTGCATATCAGTTTAGACTATCGGTGCCCATCAGTGCTGCATATCAGTACTGCCTATCAGTGCCCATCAATTCTACATATTAGTGCCTCCTCATCAGTGCTAATCAGTGCAACCTTATTAGTGCCACCTCATCAGTGCCCATTAGAGCAGCCTCATCAGTGCCCGTCAGTGAAGGAGAAAACAAAATTTTATAACAGAAACAAAGAAAAACACATTTTTCACAAATTTCGGTCTTTTTTAGTTTGTTTAGCAAAAAATAAAAACCCCAGTGGTGATCAAATACCACTAAAAGAAAGCTCTATTTGTGGGAAGAAAATTCTAAAGATTTAGTTTGGGTGCAATGTTGTATGACCACGCAATTGTCATTCAAAGTGTGACAGCGCTGAAAGCTGAAAATGGGGGGGGGGGGGTGTGCCCAGTATTGAAGTGGTTAAAGTGGACCTTCTCTCACATTTGGATATACAATTATTATTTTTTCATTTAAAGCGGACGTTCAATTAGTCTCTCAGCTAACTCTTCCCCCTCATTCAGCGCCACCATAGATGCCATAGACGCACAGATGTGCCAAAGAGCTCTGTTCAACATTCAGGTCCTTCCAGAGCCTGAGGCATGTGCAAAGATGGTGAAGGTCAGGGACATTCCCAACAGCTGTCTTTGCATATGTGAGTGCACAGTGGTCAGAGAAGCCCACGTGTGTGCAGCAGGACTAACTCGGGACCCGAAGCCCTGAGGAACATCTGCGCGAGTGAGGGGGGTAAAATGTATTGCGCACCTAGATGAGAAACGTGGAAGTGCTTCTTTGAAGCACAAAGAAATGATAGTTACCAAATAATAATAAAAAAAATATATAAATACTGTATATGTATATTTGTACTCGGAATCTTCAGAATGAAATGGTGAAACATAAATTAGACATGATTAAAGGGACAGAGACCTGAAGTGTGCCGTGGTCATGAAGGTCAGTATGCCTTAAAGGGGGCATACCTAGTGTAGTTGTAAAAAGAATTATAGAAATTAAGGGCTAGGGAGGGTGGGAGAAGCGCTCCCAGAAAGCCGTGGATTAGGAAGGAGGAGGCTGGGTTATATGTGCCCCAGACTCCTCCTACAAATACAGGCAGGCCTGCGGCCAGCCTTAACATTTGTCCAGTTTGTATGCGGGGTGCACCATGTGAGCCTTCACATTGTTGGAATCTGAGGGCACCGGGCTGGGTAGCTTACCCACCGGGTTAGTTGTGAACTGTTACGGCAATAATTCACACAGTCGGGTGCAACGTAAACTTGTATTGAGGTAATGTGGCAACAGTTCACAACTAACCCGGTGAGTAAGCTACCCAGCCAGGTGCACTCATAGTTTCCAACAATGTGAAGGCTCACATTCAAGCCAGACTGACAGTGTCTGTTGGGAGGGGGCAGAATGCAGGCTAGCCATGTTGTGCCCTATCGGGAAGGTGTCCAGAAGAGATGTGACCCTAGACTTTTCATACTCATCAGGAACCTTTCCCTAGTGCTAGTACTGTCCCTCAGGCTGGAATGTGATCACGTTTAAAAAAGGGAAAAAAGTTATTTATAATGTTTTTATATATATACAAAAATGTCTTACCTTTCATTTCTATTTTAAACTGAATGGGTTGCATTACAAGTTTACAATCACGTTAAAATGGCTCTGCCTGACCCAACAAGATGGTCACCAGAGTCACATGGGGCGGCAGCATCCAACTGGATCGCTTTCCCAGTGACCCAGGAAACCATAGAGGAACCATTTTCCTCCTGGCTTCCTCTCCAGCTGTAGTGCCCCTGCAGGCAGCGCCACCTGCAGTGGAGAAAGTGGGTAGGAGTCAGCAGCATCTCTGCACGTTTTTGCTTACGCATGCAGTTGAGACAGAACGAAAGTTCTGTGGCACATCTGCACTTGTGTGGGCTTTTCACACAACTGAGGTTGCTCCCGAACCCCCGAATGTGCAAAGACGCCTGTTATGCAGGTTCCAAAACTTCATTGCGTTTGCACATTTGTGTGAAATCTCCTGCGTGTGTGCACATGAAGGGGCTCTGTCAGGGCCTGAAGGCCAGGTAGACCCCTTCAGCACATCTGCGTATGTGCCATAATAACGAAGATGGAGGTGCAAGATGGGGAGGTGCGAGGCAAATTCAAGTGGACTGAAATTCCTCTTTAACCACTTCAGCCCCAGAAGAATTTCTCCGTTTAGGACCAGAGCACTTTTTGCGATTTGGCACTGCGTCGCTTTAACTGACAATTGCGCGGTCGTGCGACGTTGTACCCAAACAAAATTTGCGTCCTTTTTTTCCCACAAATAGAGCTTTCTTTTGGTGGTATTTGATCACCGCTGCGTCATTTCTGATCGCCACTATAAACAAAGAGTGAGTGACAATTTTGCAAAAAAAAACAGTATTTCTTACTTTTTGCTAAAATTCAAATCCAAAAAAAAAATATAAAAACATTTTTTTTTCATCAGTTTTGGCCGATTTATATTCTTCCTCATATTTTTGGTAAAAAAAAAAATCATAATCGGCGTTTATTGATTGGTTTGCATAAAAGTGGCCGCGTTTACGGATGATAAGAATTAATTTCTGGGGTTTTTATTTTTTTTTAATGTTTTACTAGTAATGGCGGCGATCTGCGATTTTTAGCGGTACTGCGATATTACAGCGGACATGTTGGACATTTTTGACACTTTTTTGGGACCAATAACATTTATACAGTGATCAGAAATTTAAATGTCCACTGATTACTGTGTAAATGTCATTGGCAGTGAAGGGGTTAACCTGCAGGGGGAGATCTAGGGGTTAACTGTGTTCCCTGGGTGTGCTCTAAATGTGGGGGGGCTGGGCTAACATGGACATAGGAGATCTAACTGATCCCGGTGACAGGGATCAGTAGATCTCCTATGTCCCCAATGAAAGAGCCGTTTGAAAGCCATTGAAAGTTCCCTGCGCTTTGGCTGTAGCAGCTCATTGCTGCTCGCCGGCGGACATCGGGTCCACCCGAGAGCGCGCCGACGCCGGTGCGCAATCGCCCCCCTAGCTGCGCCTGCGCAAATCGCTGCCTTTTTACGGCGATTTGCGCTCAGCGTCCACACCGCTGCCGTAAATATTCAGCGCCCGGTGTGGAACCGGTTAAGTTAGCATCGTCTGCAGTCCTATCCCTCCGTCATCCCTGAGTGACCAATGGTAGCTGAGCAGAGGGCCGCATATTTTCTGTCCCCTTGACATCAGAGAGGAGTCATGTAGAGGCACATTCAGTTTCCAGTTATCCAGAAGAACATCTCAGAATATAAGTACAGCACAAAAAGCCCACGTTTTAAAGCGGTAGTAAACCCCCACTACTGTTTCTACCTACAGTTAAGTCTATAATAAGGCTTACCTGTAGGTAAAATGAATATCTCCTAAACCTACATGGTTTAGGAGATATTCACCCTGCATGCAGCCGCTGACATTAGCGGCGCATGCGCTCTGATGATCCGGCGGAGGCTGCCGGAAAATCAGAGCTGGCTGCCAGAGCGAAGAGCTCCCGTGCGCATGCGCGGGAGTGACGTCACGCGGCTCCGGCCACTCACAGCGCCGGAGCCGCGTACCCGGAAGAAAGAAGAGGACCAACATGTCAGTGTCCTTAGCGCTGACCGACTTGGGCATTGGGAGCCTCGTTCTAAGGTAAGTATTTCATAATGCGTTAGTATGCGATGCATACTAACATATTATGCTATTGTCTTGCAGGATTTTTTTTTTCAGGCAGGTTTACTACCGCTTTAAGAGTCAAAAGCATAACATTTTATTTCCCGACTGTTAATGATAATATTTTCTATACTTGATTGTCTATTGCAGTAGAATATGTTCCTGATTTTCGCATACAGTCTAGCATTGTGTATGAGGCCCGCTGTGACTGATCCCAGCCCCGTACCACTGAAGAGCTTCTGTATTATTGTGAGTGATACCTGACAGCTGGGAGCCTGCATCCCTTCACCTGTTCTCATGGTTTGTTTACCTCCGCACTCACCGATCACACACATGTACCAATGTCAAGGCATCATGCTCATTTCTGGAAGGCTTCAATGCACGGATACTTTTTTTTTCCGGGAATCCAATTAAATTTCACACATTGTAACACTTCTCCTCTTACTGCTTTACTTGTCCATGTGTTTTTCTAATCAGCTCTAGATTTTACTCTCATTTTTCACTTTTGACTTTCCTCGGGCACTTTTTGTCACAGCCCCTTCTCTGGACTAGGCATTTGTCTCACGTATGCCACTTCTTCAAAGGCCATCTCCACCCAACATCAGCTTTGCGTGGTTGAACCACATGTTGGTCCCTTTTTAGCTCCAATGGAGTGGAAGTTCCAGTTTTATCCAATGAAGGCCTCTTGATCCCCTTTAGGGAAAGAGAACCTTGACTGATGGGGGCATGGCCAGGAGCTGGGCGTAAGCAGTTTGTGCGGTAAAAGAAGATTTGATAAAGTTATGGGGGATGGGTTGGGCCTGGGCTCATTAAGGTACTGCCCCAGGGAATTCTGGGCCTTTTGGAAGAAACGTGGCTTGAAGAGCTGCCCACCCCTCCCCCTTTTTCCTTGGATGTTCCGTCACAGCTTGCTTCAGTTTCTGGATCTTGTCAGCATTAAAAATGCTGCAATGGGCTATGCCCTTTATTGAAAATTGGAAGTAGGCTGTCTGTCCAACACTTATGGTAAGGACAGGCCCCCTGTTTGGATTTAAACTAGTTAATGTTAAAGCTCACAGTACAACTGTGACTGGCACTGGTTTAACGTGTTCACATGTTCAGTGTTGGAAATTGAAATTAAATAAAGCCTTGCCCTTCCAACTTAATGGTTGTAAGCATGGTTTCTTATATGCGGTGGGGGGGACAAGGGGGTTTTTATGATGCCAAGCTTTGGTTTGAGCCTGGGCACATTGCGCCTTAGCAGTCAAGGCTACAGCTATGACCCCACAATTGCATTTTTTTTTTAATGTTTGTGATTTTAAAAAAATGGCACATTTCTCCCTGAGGGGCTCAAACTGCTTTATTTGTCATTGGGGCAGAGGGCAAGACAGCCACCTTGTAGGAATATGGTAAGTAGAATACCGCGCTACCTAATAGGAGTATGTACTATAAGCAGCCAGCACGATCAGCCTCAACATAAACTGAACACAAAATGTACTCAAAATAGTGCACGCTAATAGACCATAAATGTAACCCACTAATTAAAGTGACATATAAAAGGAAAAGTTGAAATGAACATAAATATTCAGTTATATAAACAAATATTAACCAATGTGCAACATAGGCATGAAAACCTTTTGTACAACATAATGTGAAAAACTCATAAATAAATTAGTCCATAAAAGTGCATAGTCTTTGAAATGAATCCATGTATGTTGAATCATAAACCGTGATCTCAAAATCCACCACCATGCAAAAGTGAACCTTCACCAGATATAAATAAGGTACCCTTACCAGATAATTCTGGTTGTTTGAGCAGAAATCAATTTAGGTGGAAACGTCCAAGTCATCAACCGGACTCTGCCATACAACACCCACAGCCTGGAATCATGGGGAAGTCACTCCACCGGAACACCTCAAACCGGAATCCAGGTAAAGAGGAGGGATCGAGGACACATCACCATAGACCTCAGTAAGGACAAAAGTTGCTACATAGTGTGATATTGTTTGAACAAATGATTTTATTAAAAGAAATGCACTTGCATGCTTAAATGCTTGTGACAGATAAAATGGAATTCCAGACAGCTGGCAACAGATAACGCAGTAAAATAGGAGCAGGATCGCCTATCCGATGCGTTTCGTCCACAAAAGACTTCCACGGGGGCATAACCTCTTTACCTGGATTCCGGTTTGAGGTGTTCCGGTGGAGTGACTTCCCCATGATTCCAGGCTGTGGGTGTTGTATGGCAGAGTCCGGTTGATGACTTGGATGTTTACACCTAATTTGATTTCTGCTTACACAACCAGAATTATCTGGTAAGGGTACCTTATTTATATCTGGTGGAGGTTCACTTTTGCATGGTGGTGGATTTTGAGATCACGGTTCATGATTCAACATACATAGATTAATTTCAAAGACTATGCACTTTTATGGACTAATTTATTTATGAGTTTTTCACATTATGTTGTACTAAAGGTTTTCATGCCTATGTTGCACATTGGTTAATATTTGTTTATATAAGTGAATATTTATGTTCATTTCAACTTTTCCTTTTATATGTCACTTTAATGAGTGGGTTATATTTATGGTCTATTAGCGCTGCACTATTTGGAGTAGACCTTGTAGGAATATCTATGCTTAGGTCAATTAACCTACCAGCATGTCTTTGGAGTGCAGAAGGAAAATGTAGTACCCAGAGGAAACCCATGAAAGCACAGGGAGAACATACAAACTCCACACAGGTAGTGCCCTTGTCCCATTATGTAGTGAAAATGATCGTTACACTTTATATCATGAAATTATGACATCTGTTAAACCGTTAAAGCATTTCCATACCGAAGAACAAATATTTAATTGCGGCTTGCCAGTCTTTAGATGAGGTAGCTGCATTCATTTTCCCTTTTCAGGCCTTTTATCCTTTATTTTTAATGACAACTCTTCTTTACTGCACTGTATCTATGCGGGAGTCATGGTTATGACCCAGGCAGGCCTTCAAACATGTCTACCACAGTTAAAGTGATATTAAAGTCTGATTTTCTTTTTGTTAAAAATAACAAACATATTTACCTGCCCTGTGAAGCCCAGATCCTCCTCTTCTTATGTCCCTCTTTGGCACTCCTCGCCCCTCCCTCCTGTTGAGTGCCCTCACAGCTTGCAGCTTGCTATGGGGGCACCCGAGCCAAGCCACACCTCCCTGTGTCCATTCAGACACGGAACCGTGGCCCACCCATCCCCTCTCTCTCCTCATTGGCTCACTGAATTTGATTGATAGCAGTGGGAGCCAACTGGGTCCTAAATAGTATAGAAGCTGCCCACCACCGCAAGCACTAGTGACTAGTCCATTCACTCCAGCTCCAATAACTCAGTTTAGGGGAGGTTCTTTTGATATTTATTGCTTGAAGAACTTTAAACGGGAGGGTTAGGGCATACAGTAGGTAACTCCAAAACGCCGCACAGTTACAGGAGGACACTTTTCCCCAGGCCCCCATTCAGACATTCTGCTACAAACACAAGGGAATGGCCCATACTCTGAGACCTTATGAGAGCCGCCCCAGCCCACAGCTACCTCTGGCACTTACATTTCAAAAGCACACAATCACCAGGGATCATAACTCAGTGTCAGTACTCATAAGTCCCCGGGACAGCTTCACACCTTCCAGCTTCCTCGGGACACACCCCAGTGAGGAAGACAATCCTTCTCCAGACCAAATCCCTTATGGTGAACTCCCACAGCCAGCCCCTCAAAAAGGTTGATTCAGGTGATGGTCCTCAACTATGCCACTGCTGAGACTTCAGAGAACAGCTACACAATTCACAGGCTGCCTCTGGAGACCAGCACCAAGGACTTTGGAAATCAGAACTCTCCCTGACAAGGAAAGACCACTCTCTCCAGGGTTTCAGACAATTTATCACCTCCACTGCCACTTGCTGGACACTCCCATCCAGGGATTGGCTAAGGCATGATAAATATTCAGGGTGGTCATTTACCTCTCCCAGCCCTATATTCTGGAAACTTCTTTCAGAAGCAGAGGGAAGCAGTCAAATTCTCAGCCTCTCTGAAGCCCTGAACAGGCCAGAGCTATCAATCACTGCTCTCTTGAGCTCCAGAAGGAGCAAAACAACTAAATTTTCCTAGCAAACAAGCAATTGAACAGGTGTACCTTATAAAGTGGACAGTGAGTGCATATACACACACACACATGTGTGTTTCAGCTTTGGGGAGCACACCCTAAAGCAATAGGCTGGGCACACCTATGCCTTTGTTATCAGTGAACCTATAACCTCTGTTCTCAGCTGCATACAAATCTTAGAGAGCTGGGGGAGGAGAAGCAGCAGCAGCACACTGGTCTTCCCCATGAATGCCTGCACAGTGAAATACACAATCATGTACAAAGCTAGACTACTTTGCGCATTTGTAAATGGCCTCTTTGACCTTATAGTTGGGGATCTTTATAAAAGATTCACCTGTTGGAATTCGTTTTTATATGGCGGCTAGAAGTGTGTTAGCATAAACTCATACTATTGGCTAGAGCATTTGTGTATTCTAGCCACTGGAATAAATTAATGCTCATAAGCACACATCTACACCTGCTGCCCACTTTATTAGGTACACCTTGCTAGTACCGGGTTGGATCCCCTTTTGCCTTCAGAACTGTCTTAATTCTTTGTGGCATAGATTCACCAAGGTGTTGGAAACATTCCTCAGATTTTGGTCCATAGTGACATGATAGCATCACACAGTTGCTGCAGATTTGTCGGCTGGACATCCATGATGCGAATCTCCCGTTCCACCACATCCCAAAGGCGCTCTATTGGATGAGATCTGGTGACTGTGGAGGCCATTGGAGTACAGGGACCTCATTGTCATGTTCAAGAAACCAGTGATGAGATGATTTGAGCTTTGTGACATGGTGCATTATCCTGCTGGAAGGAGCCATCAGAAGATGGTTACACTGTAGTCATAAAGGGATGGACATGGTCAGCAACAATAATCAGGTAGGCCGTTTTGTTTAAAAGATGCTCACTTGGTACTAAGGGGCCCAACGTGTGCCAAGAAAGTATCTTCCACACCATTACATTACCACCACCATCAGCCTGAACCGGTGATACAAGGAAGGATGGATTCATGATTTCATGTTGTTTACACCAAATTCTGACCCTACCATCTGAATGTCGCAGCTGAAATCGAGACTCATCAGACCAGGCAACATTTTTCAAATCTTCTATTGTCCCAATTTTGGTGAACCTGTGTGAATTGTAGCCTCAGTTTCCTGTTCTTAGCTGACAGGAGTGGCACCCAATGTGGTCTTCTGCTGCTGTAACCCATCTGCTTCAAGGTTCGATGTGTTGTGTGTTCAGAGATGGTATTCTGCATACCATGGTTGTAACGAGTGGTTATTTGAGTTACTGTTAACTTTCTATCACCTGGAACCAGTCTGCCCTTTCTCCTCTAACCTCTGAAATCAGCAAGGCATTTTCATACCTCCCGCACACTGGAAATTTTCTCTTTTTTGGACCATTCTCTGTAAACCCTGGAGATGGTTGTGTGTGAAAATCCCAGTAGATCAGCAGTTTTTGAAATACTCAGACCAGCCCGTCTGGCACCAACAACCATGCCACGTTCGAAGTCACTTAAATCCCCTTTCTTCTCCATTCTGATGCTCAGTTTGAACTTCAGCAAGACATCTTCACCACGTCTAGATGCCTAAATGCATTGAGTTGCTACCATGTGATTGGCTGATTAGCAATTTTTGTTAACAAGCAATTGAACAGGAGTACCTAATAAAGTGGCAGGTGAGTGCATTTACACACACACACGTGTGTTTGAGCTTTGTGGTACACACCCTAAAGCAATAGGCTGGGCACACCTATGCCTTTGCTATAAGTGAACCTATAACCTCTGTTCTCAGCTGCATACATATCTAAAGCCTCATACACACGGTGCGACGGTCGTACGACTGAACGGCCCAAATCGTATGTTGGCTGATGTATCTCGCGTACTGAAGTGCACTAAGCGATTGTACAACCAAGGTGAACGCAGTGACGTGTTACGAGCATATAAAGAGGAACTTCAGGTGCATGTGATTTGTGAATTAGGAGCGTAGGTTTACACGAACGGACACTTCCGGGGCGTTCCTGACTCCTGAGCATGCGTGGTTTGCACATACAACTTGTTGGACTTGTCATACGACCGTTTGTTGGATTCTAGTCAGCTCATCCAACTTCTGTTGTACGACCGTCGCACGTCGGCTGTTCTAATCGCGTGTACTAATGGTTGAATGATCGTGCAACAAGCGGTCATGCAACCGTTTTCATATGACCGTCGCACCGTGTGTACGAGGCTTTAGAGAGCTGGGGGAGGAGAAGCAGCAGCACACTGGTCTTACCCGTGCAGTGAAATACACACTTATGTACTAAGCTAGACTGGGCATTTGTAAATCACCTCTATGACCTTACAGTTGGGGATCTTTATGAATGATCCACCTGTTGGAATTCCTTTTCTATGGGACTGCTGCAATACAATTTTTGTCCGGCAAGCTTACTTGTCTTCCCATGCAAATTCCCGCTGTAGTTTACCTTTGCAAGAAAGGGTTAAGCCCTAATTCCTCCCCCAGGATATAAAAACGACATTTAGATAGACCGATATCCTGTGCAAATCTCGCGTTCAGATCACGATACCCTCATTGAGGACGCCGCACATTTAAAGTAGTATCCAAAAAAAAAAAAAAATCGAAGGTCTTGAATGGGTGAATGGCTTTCAATAGGCGCTGCTAGTCAAAATGCTGCAGGCGGCAGGGGAAGGGAAATGCCAGCAGAGGGGTTTTGGGGGGGGGGGGGATATATGGTTCATTGTATTGTGTCTCTGTACTCCTCCTGTATGTGCGCATTGAAAGAGAGGTTTCTTCTTTAAAGAGAGAAAAAAAAAAAATTCAGGGCAGAGTGCCAGGCTAGAGAGAGGACCTGGCTTTCCACACTTCAAATATCAGGGGACTGAGAAGCTCCCTTCTAAATCTTAGGCGCCACTTAGCCGACTGATGAAGCTGTTAGATGGAAGAGGGATTAGTCTCTTAAAGGGACAGTCTCCGGTCTGTTTAATTTTTGTGTTATGACATTCTTTCAGTGTATGCTATAGAAAGCTGAGCCCTGTTTTACTTTGCAGGTCTGTGATTCATTGGATTTGTCAGTTTCCAAAATAAATGGCCTTAAAGTGACGCTAAAAAATACACTCTGGTTTTAATAAAATATATTCTGTTCAAGAATGTCATCTAAATCTGGCCATACATTAGCAGATTTTGGAATGAACATTCCTGCGAATATTTGTACGAACCTTCTTACGAAAATTCTCAGTACATTCGATGACTAAGGTCGCTTGAAAGTACTTTAAAATCTCACTTGTTTATAACAATCGATTTTGGAATAAAAGGACTTTCCCCAATTGAAAATACGCTGATCGAAATTCATTCATTCGAGAAAAAATCTCCATCCTGCTCCTTCAAATTTTGCTGTTGGGAAAATTTCTACTATTAAGGCCTCATACACACGGACGTTTTGTGATGCCGACGTTTTCTGGCGCTTTTTACAGCTCTCCATGTTAGTCAATGGTCCCATAAAATCGCAGATGTTTTTGAGCTGTAGAGGGCGTCAGCGTTAGTGAGCTGAAACTAGAACCCACGGTCAGCGCATTCTGAGGCTGTAAAGTTTTGGCGTTTTTTGACGCCGCAAAACGCTCACTAACGCAGTATCGGCGTTAACCGGCGTTTTTTGACGCCGCAAACCGCTCACTAACGCAGTACCGGCGTTTTTGACGCCAACGTTTTTAGGTTGAAAAATAGCAGAGGATTTTTTTTTTTTAAAGATGCCTATTGACGCCGACGCTCGCTAACGCCGATGCATAATGCCGAAAAACGCCATTTTTTTTCCCTGACGTTGGGCCCGACGTTTTGTTTATTTTTTAAGATACGCCTGTGTGCATGAGGCCTTAAAGCCTAAATGACCTTTTAGTTTAACCAGTTAAGGATTTCCCACGTTAGGACCAGAGCACTTTTGTGATTCGGCACTGCGTCACTTTAACTAACAATTGCGTGGTCGTGCATCATTGTACCCAAATGAAATTAACACCCTTTTTTTCCCATAAGTAGAGCTTTCTTTTGGTATTTGATCACCTCTGCGTCATTTCTGATCACCGCTAGAAACAAAAAAAGAGCGACAATTTTGAAAGAAAAAAAAAACTTTTTTTTACTTTTTGCTATAATACATATCCAAAAAATATATATATATAAAAAAACGAATTTATTCATCAGTTTTGGCCGATATATCTTCTTCCTCATATTTGTGGTAAAAAAAATCACGATCAGCATTTATGAATTGGTTTGCGCAAAAGTTTCCGCGTTTACAAACCATGAGAATTCATTCATGGCATTTTTACTATTTTTTTTTTTACTAGTAATGGTGGCGATCTGCGATTTTTATGGGGACTGCGATATTGCAGCAGACATGTCGGACATTTTTTACACTTTTTTAGGACCATTGACATTTATACAGTGATCAGAAATTTAAATATCCACTGATTACTGTATAAATGTCATTGGCAGTGAAGGGGTTAACCTGCAAAGGGCGATCTAGGGGTTAACTGTGTTCCCTAAACGTGTTCTAATTGTGAGGGGGCTGGGCTACCAGGGGCATAAGAGATCTAACTGAACCCAGTGACAGGGATCAGTAAATGCCGCTTGACAGAGCGGGGAACTGCCGCGTTTACATCGGCGGTTCCCCGTTTTTCTTCTGTGCCAAGCGATCGCGGGTAGCCAGCGGACATCGAGTCTGCCTGACCCACGGCCATACTGCTGGAGAGTGCAGTGGGCACGAAAGTACGCCACCGGCAGCGCGCTCCCGTCCGCACAAGCCGCCGTTTATAGACGGCAATTCGCACTATCCAGCCACTCTGCAGTAAATGTATGTGAGCCAGTCGGGAATTACAAATAAATTTAGAAAAATCCATTCCAGGTCCATCACAATAAAAGATGTGCAAAGTCTCACAGTTTGCTTTCTTTGGAAAGCAGCAACAGCCTGAGTAGAAAAGCCTGTCCCCTGCCAGCATGCTGCAGAAAAGGACACCTTCTCTCTGTGTGGAAGCAGAGGTCTCTCTGCAGAGCTTTGTTACACTGCCATCTGAGTCAAAACTAGAGCTCTTCAGTTAGCAGGAAGATTGTGTGTTGCTGATTGGAGTGTATGGAATGTATTTAGCTGATTTAAACTGAAAGTTCAATTGGGTTTTAAAGTGGTTTCAAATTCAAAAGGTTTTTTTTACCTTATTGCATTCTCTGCATTAAAGTGGGTGTAAAGGCACAAGGATTTTTACCTTCGTGCATTTTATGCATGAAAGTAAAAAAACCTTCTGTGTGCAGCAGCCCCCCCTAACACTTACCTGAGCCCCCTCTCGATCCAGCAATCTTCACAAGAGATTTGCCTCTTCGGGGACTCGCACTCCTGATTGGCTTTTGGCAGGAGCGGGAGCCATTGGCTTAGCTGCTGTCAATCACAGCTAGTGAGCCAATCAGGAGATGGAGGAGGAAGGGAGGAGCCTAAGCTCCGTGTGTGAATGGACACACAGAACTGCGGGATGGGATCGTGCCTGCTTGGGTGGCCCCAGAGGTAAGCTGCTTGCTGTGGGGGCACCCGGCAGGAGGGAGGAGCCAGGAGCACCAGTGTGGGACCTGAGAAGAACAGGTCCAACGCAGTGCCCACTGGCAACACTGCTCTCCTAACTTCCTGGACATTCACCGGACACAGAGGCATTGGCTCCTGCTGCTGTCAGTCAAATCCAGTAAAGGGAGAGCCAAGGGTGTGGCCAAGCTGGGCTGCGTGTGTCTATGGATAAACACAGGCCAGCTTGAAAGTGCGCCCGGATGTGTGCCCCCTCAGCAGCTGGCTTGCTAAGGAGGCATTCGGAGAGGTGAAGGAGGGGAGAGCGCAAAACCATTGCACAGAGCAGGTAAGAATAACATCTTTTTTATTCTAAGGAAAAAAAAATAAGCTTTACAATCACCTTAAAGTGATTGTAAAGTCTTTTTTTTTTAATATCAAACATGTTATACTTACCTGCTCTGTGTAGTTGGATTTGCACAGAGCAGCCCGGATCCTGCTCTTCTACTCTCCTGGCCCCTCCCTCCTGTCGAGTGCCCCCTTAGCCAGAAGCTCTCTATGGGGGCACCCGAGCCGAGTCTGCGCTCCATGTATCCATTCAGACACGGAGCCATATCCCGGGCCACGCCCCCTCTCTCCCCTGATTGGCTAACTGACTTTGATTGACAGCTGTGGGAGCCAATGGCGCTACTGCTGTGTCTCAGCCAATCAGGAGGAGAGTCCTGGACGGCTAAGACACTTGTAGACATAGAGGATAGAGAAGGGCTCATGTAAGTAATTAGAAGGTGCTGGGGGGGCTCCTACACACAAAAGTTTTTTTTTATCTTAATGCACAGAATGCAAAACCTTCTGCCTTTACAACTCCTTTAAGGAGACACCTTATGTTGTCACCAGATTTTACTAATGAATTGAGGATACAATCTCAATCGGCCAATGCTATGTTGATATTCATTACAAGGAGATGGAGAGTTCATTCTACATCATGTGACGAAAAAATATTTATGAGCACAAGACTTGCCAATGATGTCCCAAACTCAATGGTATAGCCATACAGGCTTTGATAAATGGCCGGTTTCTTCTCCAATTGATCACTTCTAATTCAAGCCAAAAATTAATTCTCACGGTTTGTAAACGAAGCAACTTTTGCGCACACCAATCAATATACGCCGATTGGGATTTTTTTTACCAGAAATATGTAGAGGAATATATATCGGCCAAAACTGATGAATAAATTTGTTATTTTAGATTTTTTTTTTTTTTTGGATATGTATTATAGCAAAAAGTAAAAAATATTGTATTTTTTTTTTCAAAATTGACGCTCTTTTTTTGTTTATAGCCCAAAAAATAAAAAACACAGAGGTGCTCAAATACCAGCAAAAGAAAGCTCTATTTGGGGGGGGAAAAAATATGTCAATTTCGTTTGGGTACAACGTTGCACAACCGTGCAATTGTTAGTTAAAGCGACGCAGTGCCGAATCACAAAAAGTGCTCTGGTCAGGAAGGCAGTAAATCCTTCCGGGGCTGATGTGGTTAAAGCAGAGTTCCACCCTTTTAAAAGTCAGCAGTTACAAAAAGTGTAATTAATAATCAGACACTGACCTGTCCCAGGCTCCAGTGATTTGGCCACCTGCTGCCTCGCTCCTCTCCCCCACCTCTGTGCGGCGCCGGCATAGCAAGTGTGAAGGCCCGGCTTTGGCTTCAAAGCTGCACGCACTGCGCATGTGTGAGCCGCGCTGCGCCCTGTGAATGGCCGGTGTATCTTCTGGGACCTGACTTGTCCCAGAAGATCGCCGGGAGGGAGGGGGGAGAGGTGAACTTCCTTCCGGCTCCGCGGCGGCAGGAGAGGAAATGGGAGATGGATACCTGTAAAATAACAGGTATCCGCCCCTCCCCCCCAATTGTGGCATGTCAGGGGGTTACTGTTACTTAAAGCGGAAGTTCCACTTTTTGGTGGAACTCCACTTTAAAGTGATTGCAAAGTCTTGTTTTTTTTTAATAACAAACATGTTATACTTACCTCCTCTGTGAAGTGGTTTTGCACAGAGCAGCCTGGATCCTGGATCCAGCTTCTGCGGGGCGTCTCCTCTCTGCTCCTCCCGGCACTAGGCGTCCAATAGGATCGCCTGACGTTTTGGCCAATCGGTATACGGGTTTCATATCTGCTTCCTGATTGGCCGGGGGGAGGATCAGTGTTGCAAGAGCGAATATTCATTCGCTCTTGCAACACACCAGGGTGGGCTCCGGACGCAATGCTCTTGAGCCCTCCCTATTTTGCAGCCTTTTAGAGCATCCGTATCGCAAAAAAATGGCCTGGTCATTAAGGGGGTAAATTCTTCCGTGGCTGAAGTGGTTAAATATGCTCTGCCTGACCCAAGATGGCTGCCAGAGTCACGTGGGGCATCAGCATCCAATTGGATTGCTTCCTCAATGATCCAGTAACCATAAAGAAAACATGTTCCTTTTGACTTCCCCTTCAACTGAAATGCTGCTGCAGTCAAGCACCACCTATAGTAGAGAAAATGGATTTCACCTGCCTACAGTTGTGTATAATGAATTATAGGCTTTTTTTTTTTTTTTTACAGAACTGACTGTTTTCACCTTTTTCTTATTCTTTGTTGCATCTCAGTACTGCTAATCTTCTGCGACCTTAGCAGATACTTCCTATCTATATGCCTTCTTACATGCATTTCTCATAGTGACAACAGTGGACCATGCCTATGAAATGTGTGTTGAAACTGCCCCTTACAGTCTCCATTAAGGCCCCATGCACATGGCATATGAATTTATGCTACCAGAAGTCTGCAGAGAAAAATGCCTCTACCCTTGCATTTATGCCCGTTTACAGGCATATGGCATTTAGAAGTGTGTTAGCATAAACTCATACTATTGGCTAGAGCATTTGTGTATTCTAGCCACTAGAATAAATGAATGCACATAAGCACACATCTACGCTGGACACTTTATTAGGTACACCTTGCTAGTACCTGGTTGGATCCCCTTTTGCCTTCAGAACTGTCTCAATTCTTCATGGCATAGATTCACGAAGGTGTTGAAAACATTACTCAGAGATTTTGGACCATATTGACATGATAGCATCACGCAGTTGCTGCAGATTTGTTGGCTACATATACATGATGCAAATCTCCCGCTCCACCACATCCCAAAGGTGATCTATTGGATTGAGATCTGGTGACTGTGGAGGCCACTGGAGTACAGTGAGCTCATTGTCATGTTCAAGGAACCAGTGGTGAGATGATTTGAGCTTTGTGACATGGTGCATTATCCTGCTGTAAGGAGCCATCAGAAGATGGGTACACTGTAGTCATAAAGGGATGGACAGCAACAATACTCAGGTAGGCCATGGCTTTTAAATAATGCTCAGGGGCCCAAAGTGTGCCAAGAAAATATCACTCACACCATTACACCACCACCACCAGCCTGAACTGTTGATACAAGTTAGGATGGATTCATGCTTTCATGTTTATGGTAAATTCTGACCCTACCATCTGAATGAAGCAAATGAAATCGAGACTCATCAGACCAGGAAACGTTTTTCCAATCTTCTGTTGTCCAATTTTGGTGAGCCTATCTCAATTGTAGCCTCAGTTTCCTGTTCTTAGCTGGCAGGAGTGGCACTCGGTGTGGTCTTCTGTTGCTGTAGCCCATATGCTTCAAGGTTCGATGTGTTGTGCATTCAGAGATGGTATTCTGCATACCATGGATGTAACGAGTGGTTATTTGAGTTACTGTTGCCTTTCTATCATCTGGAATCAGTCTGCCCATTCTCCTCTGACATCAACAAGGCATTTTCCTCCACACAACTGCTGTTCACTGGATATTTTCTCTTTTTTGGACCATTCTCTGTAAACCCTAGAGGTGGTTGTGTGTGAAAATCCCAGTAGATCAGCAGTTTTTGAAATATCCAGACCAGCCCGTCTGGCACCAACAACCATGCCACGATCAAAGTCACTTAATGTCAAGGCTGGGCTCAGCTCTCCCTTCTCAGAGAAAGCTGCTCAGCTGAGGGTTATTTGCCAGTCTCTGCTTCCACTCTGTCTCACCTGGTGATCATATCCTGCCTCGTTAAGCCAGCTCTGCTGCTATATAGACTGCCTAGATCAGAACACAGATGCATTTGCCTTGGTCAACATCTCTGGAGAAATCTCTGTTGAGTTTTCCTGTGAAAGAGTTTGCCTGCTTGACGTTCCCATCTGATTCCTGGATTCAAGACCCTGCTCGGCTGACTCTCCTGCTGGCTTCTGACCCTGCATGCCGTTTATTTGACCTTGCTGATCTCTGGATTCCTGTTTCACTGGCTTGATCTGACTATCCACTCTGGTTACCGAATCCTGGCTATGTTTTGACCAAGTTTACTCTGTTTATATCATTTTACCTTTTTATTAAAAAGTGTGATTTTACTGCACTTCTGTCTTGGTCTGATTCATGGTTCCTGACAGTAGGCGAAGGCCATGAATTCAGAAGATGCAGTCAATCCACTTGCTGGTAATATATTTTCCAGATTGTATGTGCAAGATCATCGCATGGATCAGTTTGCCAAAGCGTTACAGACGGTCCTGAATCGCACCGCTCACCTAGTTCTTCCTACGGTAGCTGTTCCGGCACAACCTGTGTTGCAGGCCGCTCTTGCTGATGCTCAAGTCTCTGTGCAGGCACCCGCCTCAAATATTACCTCTATAAGGGGTATGTCTGGTTCCGCTCCGCTTCCCCAGCGATTTGGGGTTGATCGAGTTCAATGCAGAGGGTTTCTCAACCAGTTTGGGATATACTTTGAGATGCTGCCCCAGGCGTTTCCCACGGACAGAAGCAAAGTAGGCTTTGTGATTTCTTTGCTTTCTGACAGAGCCTTGTCCTGGGCAAACCCTCTATGGGAGACGCAAAAACCTGCTGTCCAGAATTACCCAGAGTTTGTGGCCACCTGTAAAAGGGTATTAGATGTTCCCACATGTTCCACTACCGCTGCCAAAAGCCTCATGTCCATCAAGCAGGGTACGAGAACAAAGCAGAGGTTGCTTGGAACAATGAGACTCTCGTGGCTCCTTTTTCTCATGGTCTCACCAAAGATGAGATAGCAGCCCGAGACATACCTACTGAGCTGGAGAGGTTGATCACGTTTGCCATTCTCATTGGCTCCAGACTCCGAGAGAGAAATTCCTTTAAGGAGCGCTTGCCGGAAACCTCATGTATGTTTGGCTCCGAACTTTAGTCCCACCCGGACCTTCCTCACCTCCCATACCTCCAGGTTCCGAGCCTGTCCGTGAAGTACCCATGCAGTTGGGCTTCACACGTCTCTCTGCGGATCAGAGAGCCTTTAGGAGGAGAGAGATATTGTGCCTTTATTGTGGCCAGGCAGGTTACTTTTCGAAGTCTTGTCCTACCCGTCCGGGGAACGCCTGCACCTGAGGTCCTGTAGGGGACAGACCTTAGGTGGCGTTGTTACATCCCCAGTTATCCAGAAGGATAAGCCCCTGGTTCTGGTTACCCTTTCTTGGTCTGAGTCGTCCATCGAGATACAGGCTCTAATAGATTCTAGGGCTGCAGGCCTGTTCATTGATAGTGCCATTGTGTCTAACCACTTAATCCTGCTGCAGCTTTGGGCTACTCCACTTACCATTGAGGCTATTGATGGGAGACCTCTACAGCCTGCCCAAGTGACTCATGAGACTGCTCTATTGACCATGGCCGTAGGGGCTCTTCACCCTGAGATAATCCAATTCCAAGTCATTTCCTCTCCTCATTTTCCGGTGGTTATTGGTTATCCTTGGTTAGAGACACAACCCCTCTTTTGATTAGCTTCCTGCTCAGGTTCTTTCCTGGTTGACACAATGTAATACATGTTTTCAGAAAGTGGCTAAGGTCTTGTGGACCTCTTCACTCTCCTCCGTGTGGAGGAATACAGCAAATTTAGCGATGTCTTTGATAAAGGTCAAGCCGGTAGTTTGCCTCCACACTGATCGTATGATTGCGCAATTGACCTTCAACCTGGTGCTATACCCCCTCGTGGCCGGGTTTACCCTTTGTCTGTCTCGGAGGATAAAGCCATGAAGGGGTATATCACAGATGCAAAAAAATTTGTGAAAAAGAAGAGTGGCGAACTGGGACCTTGTATCGATTATAGGGGTCTCAATCGCTTCACGATTAAGAATGCTTATCCGATTCCATTGATTATGGAGTTATTTGACCGCCTCAAGGGAGCAACGGTTTTCTTGAAGCTTGATCTGAGAGGGGCATACAATCTTGTGGGGATCAAGGAGGGCGATGAGTGGAAAACTGCGTTTAATACCAGGACAGGCCATTACGAATGCCTCGTAATACTGTTTGGTCTTTCATCATCAACAGGTTAAATTCCTGGATTATGCAATTTCCACTGCTGGTTTTTTGATGGACCCAGAGAAGCTATCGGCAGTTCTACAGTGGCCCCGACCCATGGGTTTACTTCCACTACACCGTTTTCTTGGCCTTGTCAATTATTATCGGAAGTTTATTCGTAACTTCTCATCTCTGGTCAAGCCCCTGACTGATACGACCAGAAAGAACGGTAACCCACAGAATTGGTCTCCGGAGTCCATTAAGGTCTTTGAAAGTCTCAAGGCTGCCTTTGTTTCTGCTCCTGCGTTGGCACATCCGGATCCTACATGACCCTTCATCCTTGAGGTTGATGCATCTGAGACTGGAGTTGGTGCCTTTCTGTCCCAACGTCTCACCTCCGAGAGCGTTATGCATCCTTGCGGCTACTTTTCCAAGAAGTTGTCTCCTGCAGAATGCAATTACGAGATTGGGAACAGAGATCATTTTAGCCTTAAAGATGGAGCCATCTTCTCTAGGGTACCACCGTTCCGGTTCTCATTTTCACTGACCACAAGAATCTCACATTCTTGTCTAAGGCTAAACGCCTCTCCCCCAGGAGGGCGTGAAGGGCTCTGTTCTTGTCAAGCTTCAATTACATAGTCTCATTCTTACCTGGTACTAAAAATGTAAGGACCGATGCATTGTCGCAACAGTTTTCCTCAGGTTCCAAGATGGAGTCGGTTCTTGCTCCTGTGATACCCCCTGATAGTATTCTGGCTACAATTCGTACCAGTCTCACTTCACCTTTGGGTGACAAGATCCTTGTTGATCAGATCCATGCTCCTCCTGAGAAACCTTGTGACCACTGCTTTGTCCCGGAAAGTCTCCGTACTGCTGTGCTCCAGACATACCATTCTCCCAAGGCTGTTGGTCACCCAGGGAAGGATCAACTCATTTGGGCTATTTCCCAACAGTTTTGGTCTCCGATGTAGCTGCCTTTGTACCAGCCTGTTCCGTGTGTCCTCCGAACTAAACACCGCAGCATCTTCCAGTAGGTCTTCTACAACCCATACCCAATGGACAGTGACCTTGGACCCACCTGTCTATGAATTTTATTGTACAGTTACCTAACTCTCAGGGTAACACAGTTATCCTTATGGTGGTTGACTGATTCTCAAAGATGTCCCATTGTATTCCACTTAAGAAATTGCCCACATCCAAGGAACTGGTATCCATTTTTGCTCGGGCTTTTTACATGGGCTTCCCAAGGTGATCGTCTCAGACAGGGGTAGCTAGTTTGTGTCGAGGTTTTGGCGAGCCTTTTGTGCCCAGTTGGGAATTCAGCTTTCCTTCTCTTCTGCTCATCAACCGCAGTCCAATGGGGCCGCAGAATGAGCCAAACATTGGTACAGTTTTTATGTTGCTATATTTCTGACTACCATAACAACTGGTCAGGGATTATCAAAAAACAGAGGCCTCTTTCTCCCGTAGGGATTTCTACCAAGTTCCCTACTTTTACCACCTCCCCAAGGTGCACAAGAGCTTAGAGACCCCTCCGGGTAGACCCATAGTGGAAGCTATGGACAGCATCACTATGGGCTTCAGCCAATATATAGATTCTTTCTTGCAACCTCTAGTTCACCAACTTCAGTCTTACATGAGGCATGGCACACACCTTTTGGAGCACCTATCCCCATACAGGTGGGAGTCTGCCTACGTGTGGTTATCCCTTGATGTGAATTCACTTTATACGTCTATCCTGCATGAATTTGGTCTTGTAGCTTTAGAACATTTCCTGGCCCTAGACCTACTCATGAATCCCTGGCAGGCTGCCTTCATCTTGGAAGCTACTAAATTTTGCTTAAAGCACAATTATTTTAATTTTACTGGAGATTTCTATTTACAGCTACAAGGCACAGCGATGGGGGGCCAATTTTGCCCCATCTTATGAGAAGCTGGCTATGGGGTTTTGGGAGAAAAATTTCATCTGGTGCCACAATCCCTTCTCTGTCAACATAGTTTTTTTGGCAGATATATAGATGATATTGTGATCATCTGGGATGGCCCCCCAGACCGCATTAGCCAGTTCATAAATCACTGCAATAATAATCCCTATGGACTGTCCTTCACCCATGTCTCGGATCCTGATACCTTTGCTTTTTTAGATCTAGAACTGGGACAAACCCAAGGGACTGTTCTGTCTCCTTCGATCCAACTGCACACGGGATAGTGATTATGTGGAACAAAGTGCTACCTTAAAACAAAATTTCTAGATTATTCTGAGTCTCTAATAAATCAGGGCTTTGAACACTACAAGCAAGGCAAGCCCCCCAAATCAGTTAACACCATAGGTGACCATTCTACCAGATTTATTACCACTTATCATGTCCAGCACAAAAAGATGGAAAAGATACTCGGTAATCATTGGAATATCTTATTACAGGACCTTCATCTGAAGGAGATCCTTCTGGACCAACCTAGGGTAACTTAACCTCAAGAACAAAATAGCCCCCAGTAAATTAAAATCTTTGGACACTGCCCCTCCATCAATGACATTGGTACCTTTGGTAGTTATGTACCAGTGTTGTAAACCTTTGTGTAAGACTTGCGCATTTGTGCAGCACAGACAAAAGTCCTTCTGTACAAAGGGCAAGACCTACATGATGGAGGAATTTTATAACTGCTCTTCAGACTTTGTCATGTATGGACTTACATGCCCTTGTAACCTTCTATATGTGGACCGTACCATCCGCCCTCTCAGGCAGCGTTTCGGCGAACACAGAAGGTTTATAGAGGAGGGCAATGACAAACAATGTCCCACGACATTTTCTTGAATATCACAAAAAATCTACTGCAGGTCTTAAGGTTTGAATTATTGAACAGATACTACCATCCCTCCCTGAGGCTGAACGTTACAAAAGATTATGTGCTAGGGAGTCTTTCTGGATCTACAGCCTTGATGTATTTTCGCCTGGAGGCCTCAATGAGGGGATAGAAGTGGCCACTGTTTTATAAATGTTTATAGATGGTTACCCATTCCTGTTTTTACCTATCTCCGTCCATCTTTGCCTTTCTAATTTGATTATTGTTTGCTTATAGGCTTAATATGGGGGCGGCGGGTGTTATGTGACTATTCTCCTTACTAACTTCTTTCTATGTGTAAGTACATATTGCCATTAGTACACATACCATAACATATGATTGTGTATTCTTCTAAATACACATATTCTCTTTGATACCATACCTTTTCACCATTTTTATCACTCTCTCACTATGAATGTGTATCATATGTATATCCATATAGTACATATGAGCTATTCATACAGTATACATGAGCTCTTTCAATTCATTATACTTATTCAGCTATTATTTTGCTATACTGTTAACTATCTGGCCTAATACTCACCATACTGACATTACAATCACCATCTCTCCTAGGGGAGCATGCTATTAAGGTAGTCTACCAATACAAATATATATACATGTACTATTATGTGTATATATATTTAAGTTTAATATCTATTTTTATTTTTCTAATGATATATTTTCATATATGTTTTTAATTTATTATTACCTATATTCATCATTTAATTGCTTCTCATATTTACATCCCCCATTGGTTTATATTATTATCTTAATTTACATGTATTTATTCCTTCATAAATTCACTTGCATTTATCTATTTATTTTCATTCTCACTTCCCTCCCTATTTATTGTCCATTTTCATTTGTATTTATTTTTATATTTATTTTTATTATTTATCATTATTGTTTTTTTTTAATATCTACTCTACTCTACTTTTTCATATACATCTCTTTATCTATATATATACATTTCCTTATATCTATTTTTGATCCATGTATTTATTCATGTACAATATCCAGTTTTATTAACGTACTCAGGGCACCAATCTATCTGCTGTCTTTTATAGTTTTTTTTATACTTCTTATATTTGAAATGTGAACATGCTATTAATTGTATTTATACATATCTTGTAAAGAGTTATGGAATTGCAATCATGAATTTTATCATGGTCTTCCCAATACTGTATTGTTCCCCTCCCCTGGCACCTCTTGCCTGGTTATGTTGTTATGTCTGAAGAAGGTGCGTGGCTATCATACCATTCGTAGCACGCATGCCCAGTAAACGCATCGCATTTCGGTAACGTCATCTCCGCCCGCCATTGAGGATCTGCGATTCAAGCCTCGCTTTGGCTCCTGTACACACGGCCGTGCTTTACCATCTCAGGAAGCCGCAGCTATACATACAGAGACCGGCCCGGTGGGGAAAAGGGACAGACACCATCACCGCAGACAACTGTATATCTTGATGTGCCTTTTATATCCACATTTTCGTGAGTTGCCACCTGTTACTATTTTTAATAAAATCTTTTACAGTCTACACTCCACTCCACTACAGCGCCTCTCCCTTTGTTATAACAACTGGTCCGACCTCTTACCTTGGGCAGAGTTTGCTCACAATAGTGCCCTCAGTACCACTTCCCGATTGTCTCCAACCAGCCATGTTGCCTGACTCATTTGTTCCTCAGAAAATTCCTGTGTTGGAGGAGCATCTCCAATCTCCATGGTCTTCGTTTCACTTAGGCACAGGTCCAGGAGTCTTTGCGACGTGCCAATGAGAGGTACAGACGCTATGCTGACTACAGACGTCTACCTGCGCCTTATTACCAAGTTGGGGAGAGGGTCTGGCTGTCTTCTCCCAACCTTCCACTCCATGTTCCCTCACTGAAACTGACACCATGGTTTATTGGGCCTTTCCGTATTCTTTGTAAGATCAACCCAGTGGCTTACGCTTTAGACCTGCCTTCTAATATGCAAATTTCTAATGTATTCCATGTCTCCTGAAAACCAAGGGGAGTATGAAATACAATCTATCATTGACTCCCGTATGTTCCGTGGATGCATACAGTACCTGGTTCACTGGAAAGGGTACGGTCCGGAGGATCGTTCTTGGGACTCATTCTCTGGCGTATGTGCTCCTGTCCTCCTTTGTGCTTTCTATAGTAATTTTCCCCTCAAACCTGGTGGACCCCTGTGGGGGGGGGGGGGTTGTTGAGGAAGGGGTACTGTCAGGGCTGGGCTCAGCTCTCCCTTCTCAGAACCAGCTTCTCAGCTGAGGGTTAATTGCCATTCTCAGCTTCCACTCTGTCTCACCTGATGACCATGTCCTGCCTCGTTAAGCCAGCTCTGCTGCTATATAAACTGCCTGGATCAGATCGCAGATGCCTTCGCCTTGGTCAACATCTCTGGAGAAATCTTTGTTGTGTTTTCCTATGAAAGACTTTGTCTGCTTGACGTTCCCTTCTGGTTCCTGGATTCAAGACCCTACTCGGCTGACTCTCCTCCTGGCTCCTGACCCTGCATTCTGTTTGTTTGACCTGATCTCTAGACTCCTGTTTCACTGGCTTGCTCTGACTATCTCCTCTGGTTACTGAACCCTGGCTATGTTTTGATCACGTTTACTCTATTTATATAATTTTACCTTTTTATTAAAAATTGTGATTTTACTGCACTTCTGTCTTGGTCTGATTCATGGTTCCTGACACTTAATGGGTTTCTACCCCATTCTGATGCTCGGTTTGAACTTCAGCAAGTTGGCTGTACCAAATCAAGATGCCTAAATGCACTGAGTTGCTGCCATGTGATTGGCTGATTAGCAATTTGTGTTACCAAGCAATTGAACATGAGTACCTAATAAAGTGGCCAATGAGTGTATACGCGTTTATGTGCATTCACACATAAATAACACTCATAAGCCTCTTCAAACGCTGTTTTAGGGCATTTTTTTCGAATGCTTCTAAACACTACTCTTAAAATACGGATCTATATGCCCAATGTACATGGCCACAAAGGCTAACACTGAACTGAACATAAAATATGCTGGACACCTGTAAAAACTGTGTTTTTTACTCCTGTGTGCATAAGGCCTAAAAGTCCCTTAGCAGAGTAACAAAGCATGAGTGTAATTAGAACATAGAGGCAGTGTTGTCGCCCCATACCAAGAAGTACCTGAACACAGATCTTCATGGTAGGATCATCAGGTATGATTTAAATAGAAGCTGCAGACTTAAAGTGGAGTTCCACCCACATTTGGAACTTCCGCTCATCGGATTCCTCCCCCCCTTTGGTGCCACATTTGGTACCTTTTGGGGGGGAGAGGATACCTGTCCCCACTTCCGTGAGCCCGGGTGGCGGCGAATTATGTCAGCAGCTCGGCTCCCTCTTCCTCCCTCCTCCGCCACCGGCCTAGTGAAAGAGCCCAGCGCACATTGCGCATGCACAGTAGGGGCCCAGCCGTAAAGCCGAAAGGCTCCACTGCTGGGTTCCCTTACCCACAATGGCCGCGGCTGCACCTGACCAGCCGATCCGAAGATGGTCGGCGGTGCTGACATGCTGGACTCCAGGACAGGTAAGTGTCCTAAAGTTAACAGTCAGCAGCTACTGTATGTGTAGCTGCTGACTTTTAACTATCAAAGGGGCGACGGACCTCCGCTTTTAAAGTAACTGAAGGTAAAACTTTTTTTTTTTTTTTAGTTTCAGAGTTGATAAAGATTAGAACACCTGCCCCCATATGGAGGTTCATCCTCTCTATTTGTCTTGTTGACTGTTATCACCAAAAGTAAAAGTTTAAGAAAATCCTTAATTTTGGGTTGTCACCAGAACAGGTAAGACATCTTCCAATGGGGACACTAGTTCTGGTGACAACCAGGAATTCCTTTGCTTTTGAGGGATTTCCTCTGACTTTCTGTTTTTGGCTATTGGACAGTTAGTGAAGGAAATTCTCCCCAATGGATATAGATGGCAAAAAAAAAAAACCTGACAGGGGTTATAACCTTCCCTTACTCTATCCAAAATGAGTAAAAAGATTTGCCACTAGTTTACATAATTAAAAATGATGTTTGAAACAAAATGAACATGTTAATGCTTAGATGACATTTTAGTAATTGGGTTTACATCCAATTTAAAATCTCTGTTTTGTGCAGCCCATGACATTATGATTTTTGGCATAGGCTGCCTACCAGCATGATGGGTATTGTAGTTCTACGAGGTTCTGCGGTGAAAGGAGCCACCAAGCTTGCAGCACAGACGGCCATTCAATGCAGACATGTGATGAGACACACAAAAGGTTAAATGGCATCATTTTATATGAGTGCGGAGAGCGGGATCACCTCCTGTGAGCCCATACACGCACAGAGGGCTTTTATTAGTTAAGACAAGGCAAATAAAAAAAAATCTGAGACCTGTGCAAGAAATTTAACTGGCAACTGCAGTAAACAAATTACTATTCATAAGCTGTGTGTAGCTGAAGAGCGGCTATGAATGCACTTAGTTCCCGATCAGGATATTTACTGCAGCCTGAACGCCAGGGGGAATTGATAAAATGCCTCTGTATAAAAGATCTGCTTTCTTCCCTAATAACACTGGTGGATTGGTAAAGAACTTGTATATAATGCTACCTTAGAGCAAGCCGTTCACTCCCCTAATAACACCAAAAATGTAACCCCTTCACAGGCTGTCAGGAATTTGCTTGGAATGGTCTGGGCAGGCTGTTGTTTATCTCCATGTTGATGCGAGTGTAAGAAAATGATTATTAAGAACCACATGCTGCAGAATAAGTCTGATATCAAGACCGTGTGTCTCAAATATATTTTAACAATCTGCTGGGGTAGAAATGGCAAGCAGTAAAACGTTAAAACAGACCTATAGTTAATCCCCTCCCACCAGCTCCCACTGGCCCTTTAAGGAAATGTAACTCCCGGTCATGTGATCACTGTGATTGGCTGTCACAGTGATTGTGCCAGTGCTGCCACAGTGCTGGGGGCGCGCAATTCTTTGCACATAGTTACATAGTAAGTCAGGTTGAAAAGGGACACAGATCTATCTAGCTCAACCAGTAGAAGTGGTCTCCAAAATGCGGCCTGCGGGCCGAATGTGGCCATTTGCTTGCACTTACTTGGCCCTTGGAGCACCATTCCATTCACTGACACCAATGATGGGACACCATTCCTCCCACAGACACCAATGATGGGACACTATTCCTCTCAAAGACACCAATGAAGGGGCACCATTCTTCTCAAAGACACCAATGATGGGACATTATTCCTCTCAAAGACACCAATGAAGGGGCACCATTCCTCTCAAAGACACCAAAGATGAGGCACCATTTTTCCCACAGATACCAATGATGGGGCACCATTTTTCCCACAGATACCAATGATGGGGCACCATTTGTCCCACAGGCACTGAAGATAGGACAACATTCCTCTCAAAGACACCAATGATGGGGCACCATTCCTCCCACAGGCACCAATGATGGGACACCATTCCTTCCACAGACACAGATGATGAGATGCTATTCCTCTCAAAGACACATTCCTTTCCAAGACACCAAAGATAGGGCACCATTCCTCCCACAGACACCAATGATGGGAAAGTATTCCTCTCAAAGACACCAATGTTGGCTCACTATTTCTATCAAAGACACCAATAATGGGGCACCATTCCTCTCAAAGACACCAAAGATGGGGCACAATTCCTCCCACAGACACCAAGGTTGGGACGCCATTCCTTTCACAGACACCAATGATGGGGCACCATTCCTCTCAAAGACACCAAAGATGGGACACCATTCCTGCCTTGAATACTAACAATGGGATATTATTCCTCCCACTAGAACCAAGGACGGGGCAGTGTTTACTCCCACTAACACCGGGGCATTTTCACTCCACCCTAGAGCCTGAAGGACAGTAAAGTGGTCCTTGGAAAGAAAGTTTGAAGACCCCTGATCTACAGGAAGGCAAACAAACCCTATCAAGCATTATTTCATTTTGTTCCAGGGGGAAAAAAATCCTTCCTGATCTCCAGAAAGAAATCAGATACTCCCTGAGGGCCGTTAGTTTAACCTATAGCAAAAAAAACTCCATATATAGAATCCTATACCCACAGTTGATCCAGAGGAAGGCAAAAAAAAAAAACATATGAGGCACTTGGATACTCCCTGGATGAACACTCCGAGTAAAATCCAGTTATATTTTATGCATTTCCAGCTCTGTTTTAAACCAACAAACTGTGATGGCCAGAACTAGTTCCTGAGGGAGTCTTTCTGTATGTGAAGGTTAAATCTCTTTTCCTCCAAATGTAAAGATTGTCCTCTTGTCTAAATCAGGCATGCATACTGTATGTCTGTGGCAGCATGGACTAAGGCCTACCTCTGTGTTTAACCCCTTCTGCAGGAAGGGATTAAAGGATATCTAAATCCATGAACAAAATATATTATAGCTTACCAGTCCTTATATGGGGTGGCTGCATTTGTTTTCACTTTTCAGTATAGTAAATCACCTTTTGATCGTGCCTGCAATGAAGTGTCCTTGTCACCTCCTGTGAGCTGAAGAGAAATCAAAACAATTTCATAACTTTTATATAAACTACTAATCCCATCACCCCCACCCTCCCTCCTTCCTGTGTAATGGAGATAAAAATGGAAGACATGTATTAAAGTGATTAAGTCTGTTTTTTTCTATAAAAATTATAAACATGTCATACTTACCTGCTCTGTGCAGTGGATTTGCAGAGAGCCGCTTGGATCCTCCTCTTGTTGGGCCCCTCTTCTGTGCTCCTGGCCCCTCTCTCCTGTTGAGTGCCCCCACCCCTAAAAACCGTATCCCCCCAGCGACACACTGTCACCGTTGACAGGGATTCCATCTTCACCCGGTCTTCCTTATGGGGTCATAGACTCCGGTCAGTTGAATGGCTGAGCCGCGATGATGTCACTCTGCCAGAGTCACAGTCGCAGAAATCAATGGACGACATACTCGAGTGCGCCTTCCATTGAGAGCGCAGTGCACATGCGCCAGTGACATCACCCGTTGCTACATATGTAAATATCTCCTAATCGGTGCATGTTTAGGGGAAATTTACTGTACCTATAGGCAGTGGCGTTTTTTTGAGGGGGGCAGCAAACATTGCACCCAGTCACCCCCCCCCCCCGGTTGGGTCACCCGTGGGGTGGTCAGTCGGGTTAATCGCACCCCTCCACCCTCTGAGCCCACCCTTTTTTGAGTCCTATTTCAGCCTCTGGCCCATTGGAATCCATGCGTCCAGCGCCCCGCATGTAGATTAAGGGCCCAGACGCATTAATGGGGGGGGGGGGGGCACCCATGCGCCCCTTTAGGACGGGCCGCCATTGCCTATAGGTAGGCACAAAATAAAAAGCAGAGTTTACTGCGATTTTAAGGGGACATCTATTGCTGTTGACAAAAAAAAAATGTTCATAAATCTTAGATGGCAGCTGTAGATTTTTAGGCAAACTAGGTTCCTGGTTTCTGGAATATGTCCAGCTCCAGGGTCCACAGCCAGCCAAGATACAGGATCTGATCATCTGTAGGTTACAGAAGTTAGTCGCAATACATTTTATATGCTTTTAAAACCAATCCTGGGTAAAGATTCACAAAAAGAAGGGATGGTGTTACTATTACCCTATACTTTTCTCTAGGCTCAAAACGTAAAGTGTACACAAAGTCACAATAGGTGCAGCCAGCCAGAATACAGAATCTAATCATTTTTGGGTTCCAGAACTGAGGAGTAATACATTTGATATGCTTTTGAAAGTGGTATTAAACCCAAAACCAAAAATTTAATATTTTGCAGGTTTCCAATTCATTAGATGTGGTGGCTGGGGAGGGGGGGTGGCAAACGGGCCGCCACTAGTGGCTGCATTTGTTTTCTTTTTTTGGGCTTTTTTCCCTCTGCTGTCACCTGGTGCTCAGGCCAGTAATATACCTCCTGTGTTAGTAAGATACAATTTTGGATGAATTAGCACAGGGAGCACATTGGGATAGCAGCATTGTCAGTCTGGGGGGAGGGGAGTGTTAGTTATAACAGCAGATTTAAATACACTAACACATTTACCCACTTAAAGACTGCAATATGTATATCTTCATTGCGGCTTTGAAGTGGCTTACCGGGTTTATGGCTGAAGCTATCAGTCATAACCCTGGTATTTTTTTTTCAGCTGCCAATTCTCATAAAAGTGATCTGAGTGACTGGTCACAGAGGTGAGGAGAGACCAGATCGTCTCTCCTCACCTCTATGATCTAGGAGGATCGGAACAACGTAAAAAAAAATAAAAAAATTGATCTGATGCTTTAAAAAAAAAAAGTTTACTTCTGCCCTAACGGAAGTAAACTTTTTATTTTTCTTTTGCTTTCAAAGGTAGAGGAGAGATTTAAGATCTTATAGACCACAGATCTCGTCACAAAGAGGACCTGTCACGCCTTATTCCTATTACAAGGGATGTTTACATTCTTTGTAATAGGAATAAAAGTGACCCAAAAAAAAAATAAAAATTAACCACTTGACAACTGGGCACTTAAACCCCCTTAACAACCAGACCAATTTTCAGCTTTCAGCGCTCTCACACTTTGAATGACAATTACTCAGTCATGCAACACTGTACCCATATGAAATTTGCGTCGTTTTTTTCACACAAATAGAGCTTTCTTTTGGTGGTATTTAATCATTGCTGGGTTTTTTATTTTTTGCGCTATAATTAAAAAAAGACCGAAAATTTTGTAAAAAAATGAATTTTTCTTCGTTTCTGTTATAAAATTTTGCAAATTAGTAATTTTTCTTCATAAATTTTGGTCAAAATTTATACTGCTACCTATCTTTGGTAAAAAAAAAAAAAAAAATAGTGGATATTATTTGGTCTTTGTGAAAGTTATAGAGTCTACAAGTTTTGCTGGGTTTTTTATTTTTTGCGCTATAATTAAAAAAAGACCGAAAATTTTGTAAAAAAATTAATTTTTCTTCGTTTCTGTTATAAAATTTTGCAAATTAGTAATTTTTCTTCATAAATTTTGGTCAAAATTTATACTGCTACCTATCTTTGGTAAAAAAAAAAACAAATTAGTGGATATTATTTGGTCTTTGTGAAAGTTATAGAGTCTACAAGCTATGGTGCCAATCACTGAAAATTGATCACATTTGATTTACTGACGGCCTATCTCATTTCCTGAGACCCTAACAAGCCAGGAAAGTACAAATACCCCCCAAATGACCCCTTCTTGGAAAGTAGACATTCCAAAAACAAAAAAAAAAATGGTTTCTATCCATCGTCATATTTAAAACTGGTTTTAAATACTT
>BLSH010274037.1:887649-906729 GCA_018402905.1 Glandirana rugosa
GAAAGTGGTGCACATGGGTGGGTTGGTGAGGATGGATTGGGTGAGGATGGGTGGGGGGTGGATGGCTGGGTGGGTGGTGGGTGGCTGGGTGATGATCGCTGGGTGGGTGGTGGAAGGCTGGGTGATTAGTGTTGGCAACAGTCACTAGGCAGCGCTGTGGGCATTGCACATCGCCCACAGCGCTGCAGCACCTCCTCTCTCCCCCCTCTCTCCTCTCACACTGCACCGATCGGTGCGGAGAGGAGAGAAAAGCCGGCGCTTCCGCCGGCTTGTTTACATGTGATCACGCCGTCATTTGACGGCGCGATCACGTGGTGAAAGGCCGCTCACAGCGGCCATTCACCACGATCCGTGATCAGTCGGGTCCCCCGGACCCGACGGTCACGGATGTTCCCATGTGCGCGCCCCAGGGGGCGCGCGGAAAGCGTGATTCTGGGAGGACGTCAATAGACGTCCTCCCAGAATTAAGCAACCGCTCTGTAGACGTCAATTGTCTATAGGGCGGTTGTTAACTGGTTAAAGGGACAGTATAAAAATAAATAAAAAAAATAAATAATAAAAAATTTTTTAAAGCAACCCTATTGCTCTGTGCTCGCATGCAGAAGCGAACGTATATGTAAGTCGCACACACATATGTAAACAGTGATCGTACCACACATGTGAGGTATCTCCATGAACATTATAGCGAAAGCAACAATTCTAGAATAAGAGCTCCTCTGTAACGCTAAACAGGTAACCTGTAAAAATTTGTAAAGCGTCACCTATAGAGATTTTTAAGTATTATAGTTTGTCGCCATTCCACGAGCGTGCGCAGTCTTAAAGTGTGACATGTTAGGAATCTATTTACTCTGTGTGACATGATCTTTTATCTTGGGTAATTATAATGGAAAATTGTATCAAATAATTACTGTAATTTTCCTTTCCTGGCACCAAACCATGGCAGCATATTAGTGATAGAGCTCTCTTGACCACTTCCTCAGGTCCAGTGAATAGCATAAAAAAAGGCGTAATTAACCCCCCCCCCCCATTCTTTGTATAAAGCCACATACTGAGATGTACAAGGGTGGGTCCGTATGCTGCCATGGTTTGGCGTCAGGAAAGAAAATTATGGTAAGTATTTCATACAATTTTTCATTTTCCTGACGCCAAAATGGTAGCATACTAGTGATAAATAACTAGCTGACAGGGTGGGTACTACTTAAACAATGTTAGTTTTATTTACATAGCAAGAAAAGATTGGATTGTTCTTCTCCCGAAGTCTACCGATGATAAGGCACCTGGATCTACCCTACAATGCCTTAGGAAGGTCTTTTGAGAAGACCATGAATCCGCTCTACAGATGATCTTCATGGACACATTTAAGAAGGCGGCCCATGAGGCTGCTACCGCCCTGGTGTGCAGTCACTGTAGAAGAGAGTTCACACTCTTGCCCTGTACGCTCTGTGAATAAGCTTGACGATCCAATTCGCCAAGGTCTTTGAGGTAGCCTCCTTTCCTTTGTGTTTTCCCACTGGTATAATGAAGAGCTTATCCGAGCATCTGAAGGAGGTGGTGGCTGACAGGTATTTTCTTAAGGCTCTTGAGACATCCAGCTCATGTAATCTGCCTGAACTTTCTTCCGGGAAGTTTAATAAAGCCCAGACGCCTGTTTGGTGAAATGAAGTGGCCACTTTTGGGACAAAATTGTCTACTGGACGGAGTTCCACTCGCCTGGAATAAAAGTAATATGTCTCTCTGATGCTCCCAGGGCCTGTAGTTCAGAGACTCTCCTGCCTGAGGTGATGGCCATCAAGAAAATGGCTTTTGGGTAATGTCCCACAATAAACACTGCTCAGTCGGAGTAAAAGGATCATCAAATAGAAAGTCCAGCAACAAAGACAGATCCCACAGGGGAAAGACTCTCTTTTTAGGTGGCCTGATTAGGAACTGCACTACTAGCGGGTCTTCAGCCCCTTTAATCTTCATCACCGCTGAGATGGCCGACACCTGTACTTTGAGCGAGCTCAGGCTAAGGCCCATGTCTAATCCAGGTCACTCTCCGAAGAGGAGGAACTGCTGGCTTCCACCTGCTGTGCGGACATGTGGAGTGCTACCTGAGGTCCCTGGTTGATCCTCTATCAGGTTTTCCTGGCTGGAATAATGCAAGTAACCTCCAAGGTGGAGTCCTGCACCACCTTTTTCAGTAAAGTTGATACTTGGGCAGTCTCTTGCTCTCTGTCCACAGCAAACTCTTCCAGGCAGCCCCTGCACACTAGCTTGTTGGGCATTGGGGCTGCTCCACAGGCCCTGCAGGTCTTTTTACTAGGGCGCTGGTATTGCTCAGGAGAAGAGAAGGCATGTCACCTCTTTTTTTACTTCTTTTTTGGAACGGGAGCGGTGCCTGCGGCTGCACTCTCCCGCAGAGTCTCTTTCTTCTCTAGATCTCTGAGAGCGTTAATGTGCGAGGCTGAAACAAATCAAAGCAATCCGCAATAAGAAGGCACTCTTTTTTTAAAATAAAAACCCTGAAAACTTAACCATATGTTGGTCCCCTACCTTAGTAGTTGAAGGTCTTGTGTAAATGGTGACTGACTCATGGCTGAGGAACAGGCGGGACGGCCAGCTGAAAAAAGAAAGGCAAGGAAGAAAAAACAGTTAGAGTTGGAATTTTTTTTTCTGGAATGAAGAAAAAGTTATGTTTGTCCAATTGGCCAGGAAGAGAGCTTCCGCTCCTCTCCTCTCCTCTTTTTTTTGGTACCTGTCTGGAAACAGCAGAGGGCGCTCCAAGGACGCTTATCTGCAGGACAAACAAAAAACCCAGGAGGGACGTTTGCCTAACAGAGGAGACTGTGTCCACCCGCCTCTCCGGGCACACCATGACTATTAAATAGAGTGGGGTAGGCAGAGACCTCCCCCAGCTCCACCCACCCACTTATTGGCAAAATACCAGCATTTTGCCCATAACAATATGGCGGGCGATGTCATCATTGGGCTGCCCAGGATGAGTAAAAGAAGCCGATGGCGGACATGTTTGCCCTATAAGGCAGAAAAAAACAACCCAGTAAGGCTTCCACCGTCCCCGCAGACGGCGGGAACACAAGACCACCACTGGAACCCATGAGGGGGAGAAGAAAAGGGAGAAAAGAAAGGAAAGAAGGAAGAAGACGACCACAGAAGGTAAGAACCCAAATAAGAATAAGGAACAGCAAACCCTAAATAGCGCAAGCGGCCAAAATACATAAAATGAGTAGTAGTTGGCCCCCCTCCACACCTCTGCCCACAGTCTCTAAGTAAATTGGCAGATTTCTTTCCTAGTGAGGAAACACTGCAGGCCCCAGCAAGACCCACAGAAGGGGATCCCTAGGTTATGGCGCATTTAGCAGCCCATGCCTGGGACTTCATACTGGGAGAGGCTCAACCCAGCCGGATGCTGCATGGAGGCAGAGGTGGGGACATTACTACTTACGTCATCACTGGTGCATTGAGGTATGAGAAAAAAAGAAGAATGGACTATGCTATTCACTGGTCCTGTGGGAGTGGTCAAGAGGCAGAGCTTTATCACTAGTATGCTGCCATGTTGGTGTCAGGAAAGATTGTTTTGTTTTTTTCATTCAAATTCAAGTGTATTTTTTCCAAAAACATTGCATTTGAAAAACCACTGCGCGAATACCTTGTGACATAAAATCTTGCAACGATCGCCAAGATCAAGGGAGCTTGTTTTGTTGAAAAACAACATATTTACTGGCCGTATCACCAGGTTTTGAGTTTAATACCACTTCAAGCTAAAGAGTTACAAAAAAGTAGCATTACTGCTACCCTTATCTCTAGGATCATTTAAAAGTGTATGCAAAGACAAATGTTCTTGTTTTTAGGGTAGGGAAGGGTAAGACCTTCTGTCAAGTTTATGTTGCTGTCTTGTGTTCCCGTTGGGGAGATTTGCCGCTCTTTGTCACCAGGGGAGGTGTGGGAAAATCCTCCAGTGGGACACCCGTTACTTTGACTACTCTCCAAATTCCATTCACTTTGAAGAGATTTACTCATATTTCCTGTTATTTTTTCAGAACAGGAAGTGAAGGGAAGTCTCTCCAATGGGGACTCGGGTAGAAATAAAAACCTGATAGAGGTTCTAATCTTGACTAAACTAAAAAAAAAACACATAATATATATATATATATATATATATATATATATATATATATTTATATATATATGGTTATAGTTGGGCTTTAATCAACTCATATACACATAAATTGAGGGAGCCAGACGCCGACTATTTTCCAGGTGTCTGTCACTGCTCCTTTTCCCCTTCTTCCTGTGGTGTGGGCGGATCCTAAATGCCAGATCATTATGCAGCATTCTCCAGGCTGGGGGGCAGAGCAGGCCCATCTTTAACACAGGACAAAGGGGGCAGCTGCCCTGGGCCCAGTTATTGTTATGGGGCCCAAAACAGCTGCCTCTGGAGCCCTGCACTGCCCCAAATAGTTGATAAGTGGATTCAGGAAGGCCCACAAATTGGTTTGCCCAGGGTTCAATTAATATTAAAGACGGCCCTAGCACACAGCCTTGATGCCCAGGGCTCACAAAAAAGTGGGTTGAATGATTATGGGTCAGTGGTTGGTTGGTGAGTGGAGCACAATGCTGGAAAGGAGGTGACTATTGTATCTGATCTTTATTTTTTTCCTTTTTTAATTAGCTGCTCTAGGCTGGTTTCCTTGATTTTTGCCAAAGGCTGGAGTTAGGCTTTAAAACCTTTTTTGTCCCTTATCTCTTATAACTTTTTATTGTGTCATTAATACTTTTGCTGGGTTTGCATTATAAACCATTTTAATAATGATATTATTCTTAATAAAGATGTATTTTGCGGGATTACATTAAACATATGAACAAAATGTTGCCCTCCAGTATGGATTCACAGGGATTAAAGCTACCCTTGATATTAGGAGCCCCCTCTCTGAAAATGCAGAAAGAAGGAAAAACAAGCTTAAAGTCCCTTTACATATGTGTATGTTGTTATTATTTATCTTGTGTTCACTGCTTGATTCTTCTTCTTAAAGATTTCTCCCATTTCACCAAGTCCTGCAGACAACTCCATAAACATCTCACCCTCCCGTTCTCATCACCCCGTCTTTTCCCATGAACTCATTTTGTTTGTAAAATTACTGGCTCTTCTGGGCTCAAACTCTTTGCCCTGTTTCCCATGTGCCCTCTGGAATGCTATCTGTTTGTAAATTGGTGACATTTACCCATGATCTCTTCATCTAAAATCCCAATTGTATGGTTATCATTAAATAAAAGAGACCTTCTCCAACTTTTATGGTGCCATATAAAATACTGATATGTAGCACTTGGGGTTGAACTTTACCTTGTTGTACGCTCCCTGCAGCTGATGTTACCTACCATGTCTTGTTTTTAACTCTGTATATCTCTGTGCAGAGGCAAATAACTTGGTAGAGACAGGTCCAAGCTGCCCCTCGATGACAGGTAGGGTAATGTTTAATAATCATCAGGACAGGAGAAAAAAAGCTTAAACCCATAGAATGAATATATGAGAAGCAAGGAGCTTCATGCACTGCAGGCTCAACTTCTCAGGTACAGCTTCCTCTCCAACAAGAAGAAAAGAGAGCAGCATTATAGTGACTTAACTAAATCTCACCCCAAATCTTTTCTAAAAGTCAGAGGCTTCAGTGCCTTAGATCGGTGGTTCTCAGCCTCAGTCCTCAAGTACCCCCAACAGGCCATGTTTTGGGAACTTCCCTTAGATCAGTGGTTCCCAACTCCTGTCCTCGGGACCCACTAACAGGCCAGGTTTGCAGGGTAACTGTAATACATCACAGGTGATATAATTTTCTGCTCAGTGATTGCAGTATTCTAGTCTGCATCTCCCCAAGGTAATACTTAAAATCTGGCCTGTTGGTGGGTTCCGAGGACAGGAGTTGAGAACCACTGCCTTAGATAAAATAGCTCTTACCAATACCATGTCATTGATACTGATTTAAAGCAGCTGTGCAAAGTAAAGGAAAACCTGAAAACATGGCCCATTGGGGGTACTTGAGGACTGAGGTTGAGAACCACTGCCTTAGATGATTTCAGGCGTCAGCATACTTTCCAGCCTTCTGAGGTAAGGGTAGTATAACACTTTTGGTAGTTTAATCATACATTTTTATAGAGATCTATATAGCAGAATAAAAAGGAGGCATCTGAGAAGAAACAAGGGACAGAGGGATTTGGTTAAAAAAAGAGGAATGGTCCCTCCAAATCAAGGACAGTTTGGATGTTTCATATATACAGCTATGGGGCTACAAAACAGCAATGCCTAGACCAGCCTTTTTAAAACGTTTTACTCCAGAGGAACCCTAGAAATCAATTTCAGGTCTCAGGAATCCCTGGTAACATTAGTTCATCAGAGGTCATTGGAAAAATGCCCCTTACATTGGTGGTAAGAATGCCACCTTACTGGTAGGCCAAAACGCAAAACGACAACCTTGCAACCATGCCACTAGCTATGCCAAGTGGCGTTGTACCTGGAACTATGCTTAAATAAGCATGAATAATAATAAGAACCATGTTAAATAAAATACACTGGGGTTGATTTACTAAAACTGGAGAGTGCATAATATGGTGCAGCTATGCTTCCAGGTTTTTTTGTCAAAGCTTACGGTAATTAAATAAGGTGAAGTTAGAATTTGATTGGCTACCATGCACAGCTGCACCAGATTTTGCACTCTCTAATTTTAGCAAATCAACCCCAGAGACTTCTTGCTGCTCATATGAATAGTAAATACATTTAGGCCTCATACACACGGACGTTTCTTAAAAATAAACAAAACGTCGTGCCCGACGTCAAGGAAAAAAAATCTGCGTTTTTCGGTGTTATGCATCGGCGTTAGTGAGCGTCGGCGTCAATAGGTGTTTTTTTAAAAAAATCATCCCTCTGCTATTTTTCAACCTAAAAACGTTGGCGTCAAAAAACGCCGGTTAACGCCGGTACAGTACAGGCGTTTGTTAGCGTTAGTTGGAGTTTTGCGGCGTCGGCGTCAAACAATGCCAAAACGTTACAGCCTCAGAACGTGGTGGCCGTGGGTTCTAGTTTCAGCTCACTAACGCCGACGCCATCTACAGCTCAAAAACTTCGGCGTCTTTATGGGGCCATTGACTAACATGGAGAGCTGCAAAAAACGCCCGTGTGTATGAGGCCTTATAGTCAACCAATTGTTACAATACCAAGATATGGACAACAATGTTTCATCTTTGCTGAGAAACGGATCAGGATATTCTTCACCTGTAAATGAGATCACACTGGATCATATCAAGATCTATATGAGGAGCAGTTAGGGAATGGTAAGGGTGCTACAAAGTTTGATGTATTTAATTCTCAGTAGGCTGTATACAACCTAAAGCCACCAAGTGGAAACATGGATGGAGGACAGTAAGCCACCAGTGAATTGATTTACCAGATTCCCATATCGGTTGTTGTTTTACATGCCCCTACCCGTGTGTGACTGGATACTACTGCAATTTTGGAGAAGGGATTTCAAATGTGTTCACTGTTGATTATTGGGAAGAAAAAAGTTTGAAAGCATTTTAAGGCGTATTGTTTACCAATATCTGGTAAGTGTAGGTCTAAGGGGAGTGTCTCACGCGGTGCATCTTGGAGGCGGTATTTGCACGGTCAATATTGGAGATCAGGGACACCTCTATCCTATTGCTTTCATCTCTTCTCTTCGCGGTGATTCATTCTGATGTGCGAACTGTCGTCGATTGCTGCCACATGAAATATTGAGTACTAGCGCTGCTACGGATACTGGTTATTTATAAGAGACATTGGACTTTTGATGTATCTACTTTTATCATGGTTTAGACAAATGATAAAGGATGCTCCAGCTGAGCTTCTAAATACATACACTATATCACCGAATATTTTGGGAGACCTGACCTTCACCCTATATGAGCTTATTGGACATCCCATTCCAAAACAATGGCTGTTAGCATGGAACTGCCCTCACCTCCACCACACACACACACACACACACACACACACACACACTCTCACACACACGCACACCAGCCTCCACTCTTCTGGATAGGCTTTCTGCAAGACTTTAGAGTGTGCCTATGGGAATTTGTATCCATGAAGTCAAATGAGTATTTCTGAGGTCAAGTTCTGGCTCTGGTTCACAATCAGGATTACAGTTTATTCCCAAGGTGTTCAATTGAATCAAGGTCCAGTTCTGCGTAGGCCACTCAATGCCCATTCAAACCAAACTCAACAAACCATGACTTTATAGAGCTGACTGTGTGCATAGGTCATGCTGGACCTTACCCTGTTGCCACAAGGTTGGAAGTACACAATTGTCTAAAATGTTTTTGTTTGTTGTAGCATTAACAGTGCACATCACTGGGAACACCAAAACCCAAAATTTGGAGGAGTGTCCACAAATGTTTGGCTATTTGGCGGTTAGATGGTGAGGTGGTCTGAAACTTTTGACCACATTGTGTATATGTAGGAACTTTGCCAAAAGCGTGTAAAGTAATGTGCATGCTCTGGTGAGCCACCCATCCCATTCCAAAAGGTGATAAAATTTCACCAGAACCTCTAGATCTGCAAATCTCCTGAAACTGCTCTACCTTCTCAGGACCGCTAACGAGCACCACCACTGTAACACCTTCCTTGATCTACCTCTGTTCTAGGCCCACCTAAGCACCACTCCCTCTCAACCATCATCACAGAGATAAGGCACTCCCACTGCAAGCAAGATTTCAACTTACAGTTGAGGCTTTGCAGCCAGATAAACTAAAATACATTTCATGGCTTTTTAAGAATTACTGTACACAAGTGTGTCATTTATATATTATAGTCAAGATTTGCCATCAAAAAACTTGCTGAATTAGCCCCATTTCGTTATGGTGATGTGTGTGGTCTGCTTTTAGCCGTCCCGGCTCTTCTAGGAAGCCGATCTTAACCTTCCAATGGAAGCTGCTGAGATTAACAAAATGGTTGGCAAAGCTTGAAACGTGCAGACAACTATATCTGATGGGAGTTCTGCAAATTTCAGACAAAGTGACAGACAGGGATTACACATTTGTAACATGATATAATGATAGTAATTATACGCCCTGCAGAGCCCACTTGTCACAGACATTCATTCCATGCATTCTGTAAGTATAGTGAAATAATCAGATGGTTTATGTGTGGCAGGCTTTCACTGGAGGAATTCTAGGGGTCTGCTACCTGATCTCTCAGTAATGTCATAGGATCTCACTCAGGCATGCTGGGAGTGCCCAGACGGAAAGTGTACCACTACTCAGTGAGCCTAGTAAATAGACACTTCTCTTTCAGTTATTTTACTCCAGATCATATATATATATATAGAGATATATATCTATATATATATATAGTGTGGAAGACTAGCTCTTGTGGTTCACCTTTCCTGGGAAAAAGGTAGCGGGAAGACCAACTTTTTTTAAAAGTCTGGCGGGTGGCCAGCTTTATTTACAAAAGGTTGCAAATCATAAAACAAAACAGTAAAACAAAACCTTGTGTGTGGCAGTAAACTAATACAGAACAGGAGGCCTCTCTATACAATGTCAGGGCTTGTCCCTGACACCACTAAACAAACAAAATGCAAACTTTTCCTTTTTTTTCAGTCTTTACAACAACCACAGTCCAGCTCTTAGCTCCCTCAGTTTAGCACACTGAGACCCAGGGTGGGCTCCTGTGAGATCTCTTCCTGGTCATTATATCCAGCTGAAGAGGGGTTTGGGCAGACCAGAAACTCCGGGCTGGAACCAGCCCTGCCATGGTGGCTAGTAACACCTGGACCGGACTCCATCTTGGTTCCTTCAACATGAACGTACGCGGGGTGACAAATAGCGCCCATCCACTACTGCGCCTCGCATAATGTCACATATCTCCCCCCTCTGCTCAAGCCCCTTGGGCTTGTAGTGGGCCCGGGAAAGACCATCAGCGTTATTCTGAAGCCTTCCTGCCCGGTGTTCCACTGTGAACTTAAATGGCTGTAGGGCCAGAAACCACCTAGTCACATAGTTATTTTTCTCCCTGTTGTTACACATCCAGTTCAGGGGACATGGTCGGTGATTAGTAGGTAGTACTTCAGGGCCTCTAAGGCCCACTTGACAGACAGGCACTCTTTCTCCACTATGGCATAAGCATAAGCTACCTGCTTAGGTATATGACTGGGTGCTTCTCACCGTCTCTGATCTGGGACAGTACGGCACCTAGCCCCACCTCAGAGGCGTCTGTCTATAGAACAAACTCTTTCGTAAAGTCCGGGGTCACAAGCACCGGCTGCACTCAAAGGGCCTGCTTCAACTTCTGGAATGCCTTCTCTGCTTCAGGAATCCATTTAAAAATGCCCGACCCCCTACCCTTTGTCAGGTCGCTCAGAGGGGCGGCAATGGTGGCAAAGTTGGGTATGAAAGGCATGTAATACCGTGTAATCGCCAGGAAGGCACAAACTTGTTTTTTGTTTACTGGTTGAGGCCATTTTTGAATTGCCTCGATTTTGTTGGTCTGGGGCTTGATCAGTCCACAACCAATAACATACCCAAGCTACTTGGCTTCCTCCAGGCCTATGGCGCACTTTTTGGGGTTGGCTGTTAGACCTGCTACCCTAAGCGAATCTACCACTGCTTGTACTCGGGGCAGGTGCGATTCCCAATCTGGGCTGTGGATAACCACATCATTAAGATAGGCAGCTGCATAGGACCGATGTGGCCTCAACGCTCTCTGGAATGATGCTGGGGCCCCATGCAGCCCAAATGGCATTCACTTGTACTGGAAGGGCCCCTCGGGAGTAGAAAAGGCAGTTTTTTCCTTTGCTGACTGACTCTGTTAGGGGGATCTGCCAGTAGCCCTTAGTTAGATCTAGGGTTGTTATGTACTGGGCACCTCCCAACCTGTCCACAAGTTTGTCAACCCACAGCATCGGGTAGGAGTCAAACTTAGACACATTATTCAGCCTTCTGAAATGATTACCAAACCTGGTGCCATTGGGCTTTGGGACCAGCATTATGGGGCTCGACCAGGCACTATGGGACTCCTTTATCACATGCAACTCCCACATGGTTTTTTTATCTCCTTTGCCACTGCCTCCCATCTAGCCTCAGGTATCTGGTAGGGTTTTACATTTACGATGACCCCTGGTTCTGTAACTATGTCATGTTGGATCACTGAGGTCAGTCCGGGTAAAGGGGAGAAGAAGTCTCTATTTTTTCTTAGGAACTCTTTAACGTCATTTTGTTGCGCCACTAACAAGGTTTCTGTCATGGGAACGTCTGGGGTCATTGGTACCCTGTCCTTTTGAGGGGCTGGCATGGCCACTAACGTCTCTCTGTCCTTCCAGGGTTTTAAGAGATTAACATGGTAGATTTGCTCCGGCTTCCTTTTCCCTGGATGGTAAACCTTATAGTTTACCTCCTCTACTCTTTCCATAATCTCAAAGGGACCCTCCCACTTTGCTAGGAATTTACTTTCAACAGTGGGGACTAGTACCAGCACTCTGTCCCTGGGGTTGATATGTTCAGGTCTTGGCATCCCGATTATAAACTCTCCTCTGGGCTTCCTGGGCTCGCTCCATATGTTCCCGGACAAGGGGCAGAAAAGCTGCAATTCGATCCTGCATCAAGGAGATATGCTCTATGATGCTCCTATACGGGGTGGCCTCTCCTTCCCACGTTTCTTTTGCGACATCTAGCAGCCCCCTGGGATGTCTACCATACAAGAGTTCAAATGGGGAATATCCTGTAGATGCCTGTGGAATCTCTCGCATGGCAAACATTAGATATGGTAGCAAAAAATCCCAATTTCTCCCATCTTTATCCACCACCTTTTTCAACATACTCTTGAGGGTCTTGCTAAACCTTTTCACCAAACTGTCAGTTTGGGGGTGGTAAACAGAAGTACAGAGATGGGAGATTTTGTACAATTTGCCCAATTCCTTGGTAACTTTGGACATAAAGGGGGTGCCCTGATCCGTTAAGATCTCCTTTTTGGATCCCCACCCGACTAAACACCTGGACCAACTCCTTGGCAACAGTGTTAGCGGAGGTGTTCCGCAAGGGAATGGCTTCAGGATAGCGTGTTGCATAGTCGAGTATGACCAGAATGTGCTGGTGGCCCCAAGCAGACTTTACCACTGGCCCCACCAGATCCATGCCAATTCCCTCAAATGGCACTTTGATGGGCAGTGGGACAAGTGGGCTACGTAAATGGGGAGACAGTGCAGTAATTTGACAGTCGGGACATGATTCACAATATTCCCTGACCTCCGCATGTAACTCGGGCCAGAAGAACCTCTTGATTATTCTTTCCTTGGTCTTCTCTTTTTTTAATCAGAAAATATATTTTTATTGTGCATAGAATTAACAAGGTCAGATGCATTTACAGTTACAACTTCTGCAGTATGCCATGGATGGCATTTATCTGGTCATAAAATACAACATAGGAATTCTGGTGCACAATCAACAGTGTGTCACAATATAATTCAGTTTACTGTCAAATTACAACATAACCAAACTTAGTGCACACATCACTTAAAATAGCAGTGAAAAACCTCCCATACAAACAGGCAAATCCTCCTTGGTCTTCTCTATACCCAGATGTCCCCCCATTACATGACCATGGGCCAGATCTAGCACCATCCTGGAACCACTAGCTGTTCTACTTTGTCCTCCCCACGTTTTACCACCCGATACAACAAATTTTTTTTTCAAAAGCCATGTAGGAAAAAGACACCCCCCAATTAGGGTCCACAGGTTTCCCATCCATCACCTTCACGTTTTCTCTGGCGAGTAGCATCCGTAGTTGCTCTGTACAGAAGTCCTCTCTCCGGACCTCTAAGTCAGGTACTGCATTCGGTTCACTCTCACGGTCAGCGTCAGAGACATTGTCTTGGTCATTATTCTCCAGCAGGGAGCTATCTTCCAGATCCTCCGGTTCCCCAGCCATTACAGGAAAAGAAATAGGGTCTCCTTCTTCCTCGGTCCTGCCACCAATCTCTCCTGCCGTTTGGCAAAAAGGGTCTGGTGAGAACTCTTGTGATTCCTCAGCAGGGGGAGCTTTCTCCTCCAGGCTCTCTGTGTCTTCCTACAACCTCCAAAAATGAGGAAAATCCCTCCCCACTAGGGCTTCATGAAGCAGGGAAGGTACCACCCCCATTGAATGGGTCACTCTGCCGCAAGGGGTGTCAATTTTGACCAACGCTGTCTGGTAGTCACGAGTGTCCCCATGGATGCAAGTGATCCCGACAGTGCTAGGGCGTAACCTTGCCGCATTTACACTACCAGAGTCAAGCAGCGCAGTGGTGGGTTTCCCATCAATAGTAATCACACACATTTGCTTCTTAAACATGATGCTATACATGCAACCTTTGCGAAAAGAGAAATGCATCTTTTCATATAAGCATTATCACATTGCATGAGTTCATCATTCAGGGGACAATTGGCAGCAATATGTCCCAATGCATGACATCGGTAGCACTGTACGTGCTCTATACCCAGTCATCTCAAGGGTCCCCAAGACCTTCCTGGCTTCTTTGGCCAGTCTCCGGGTCTAGAGCCCATAGTCTCGTTAATTATTACAGCAGTCTTATTAATCTTCCCGATGCCCTCGAGCGTTGGGACAGTCTTCCCGGATCCGCTGGCCGATTTTTCACCCCTAGATACATTGGAGTGGGGTGCAGACAGGTACCACAAGTCCTCAGTCGCACTGTATCTCTCCATGAGTTCCACCAGTTGGGTTGCCGTTTTGGGGTTTCCATGGCTGACCCACTTCATCAAAGTCGCAGGGAGCGCACGCAAATACCGGTCCATGACCTCATGCTCCACGATCTGAGGGCCTGGCAAAGTCTCTGGCTGTAACCACTTCTTGGTGAGATGGATTAAGTCAAACATTTGGGAGCAGGGGGGGCTGGTCCATGCGGTAGGTCCACTGATGCACCCGTTGAGCCCGGACTGCCATGGTGACACCCAAGCATACGAGTATCTCCGTTTTTAGAGACTCATAGTCCTGGGCCTTATCGGGTTCCAAATCAAAATAGCCCTTTTGGGGCTCACCTGTCAGAAACGGTGCTAGCAGTCCCGACCTTTGTCCTTTTTGCCAACCTTCCCGCACAGCGACTCTCTCGAAAGTGGTAAGGTACGTCTCCACATCATCCGCAAGTGTCATCTTCTGCAGATGGTAAATGGCATGGATCAATTTTTGTTCCAATGACACAAGAGGTGCGGGCCCCTGTTTTAACTCCAGCAGGGCTTCCGCAAACTGATGATTTAACTCCTGTTGAGCCGCTAGTTGTGCTGCAATAGCCTGGAGACTCTACTCCCGCTGAGCTGCAACGGCCTCTGCGACCTAGCGATTGGTTTCCCGCTGGGCTGCATTGGCTTGCAGTAGGGCTTTTAATATTTCCTCCATGCTGGAAATATGCCCGCATCCTCCACCACGTGTGGGAGACTAGCTCTTGTGGTTCACCTTTGGAAAAAGGTAGCGGGAAGACCAACTTTTCTTAAAAGTCTGGCGGATGGCAAGCTTTATTTACAAAAGGTTGAAAATCATAAAAAAAAAAAAAAAAAACAGTAAAACCAAACCTTGCGTCTGGCAGTAAACTAATACAGAACAGGAGGCCTCTCTATACAATGTAAGGGCTTGTTACTGACACCTCTAAACAAACAAAATGCAAACTTTCCTTTTTTTTTCAGTCTTTAGAACAACCACAGTCCGGCTCTTAGCTCCCTCAATTTAGCACACTGAGACCTAGGCTCCATGAGATCTCGTCCTGTCGTTATATCCAGCTGGAGAGGGGTTTGGGCAGACCAGAAACTCCGGGCTGGAACCAGCCCTGCCATGAACGTATGCGGGGGCGACAAATAGCACCCATCCACTACTGCGCCTCGCATAACGTCACAATATATATACAGAATATATATACTGTATATACACACTGTGTGCACAATTATTAGGCAAGTTGTATTTTTGAGGACAGTGCTTTCTGGTCAATCCAAAATGTTAATAAACCTTGAACCTGAATATTTAAGAAAATAAAAGTACGATTTTGGCTTTCTTAGCAGAATATCTAAGTGTGCACAATTATTGGGCAGTTATTAGGCCTCATACACACGGGCGTCTGCAAAAAAATAAGCAAAACGTCGGGCCTGACGTCAGGGAAAAAATTGCTGTTTTTCTCTGCGTTTTGCATTGACGTCAGTGCACGTTTTTTCACACTAGCTTTCAGCGGCGTTTTCTGCCTCTATTCAAAATCAATGGTTCCCTATGGGAGCCCATTGATTTGAATAGAAGCCGCACCAGAAGTCGGATCGCGATGAGGGGAACCCCCTTTCCTGGCCTGCCAGGCTGTGCTCGGATAAGGGTCTGGTATGGATTCTGAGGGGGACCCTACGCCGTTTTTTCAGCGTGGGGGCTCCTCTTAAAATCCATGCTAGATCGAAGAGCCTGGTATGCTCTTGAGGGGGAACCCCACGCAATTTTGTTGCGAGGGTTTCCCTTTAAGACCCCTAACACACAAGTCGCGCCGCAAGTCGGATCATCGTGATCTGACTTCTGGTGCGGCTTCTATTCAAATCAATGGGCTCCCATTGATTTTGAATAGAACGCCTAACAAGGCTTAACACTGTGTATACAACGTTAAGCAACGTTATTGAGCGTTTTGCTGGCTCGGCATCAAAAACGCCATGACGTTGCAGCTTCGGAACGCACTGGTCCCGCGTTCTAGCTGCAGCTCACTAATGCCGACGCCCTCTACTGCTCAAAAACGTCAGTGTTTTTATAGGGTCATTGAATAACATGGAGAGCTGCAAAAAATGCCCAAAAACGTAGCGTTACAAAACGCCTGTGTGTATGAGGGCTTAGTGTGCAAAATGATTATGTAACTAAATGAAAAAGGAAAATTTTCCCATTTCACTTGTTTATTTTCATGTGTTATAGTGAAAATAATAAACAAACAGCTCAAAATTGACATATAAAAATGTCTTACATTTAAAAAAAAATAAAAAATCAGTGACCAATATAGCAACCCTTCTTATTAATAACAGTCATAAGCCTTCCATTCATGGAGTCTGTCAGTTTCTTAATCTGTTGATGAACTTTTTGTGCAGCAGCAACCACAGGCTCCCAGACACTGTTCAGGGAGGTGTACTGTCTTCTTTCACCTTAAATCTTCCATTTAAGATGGGCCCTCAAGTTCTCAATAGGGTTTAGGTCAGGTGAGGAAGGGGGCCATGTCATTATTCTTTCATCTTTAAGGCCTTTACTGCCTAACCACACAGTGGAGTACTTTGATGCATGCGATAGAGCATTGTCCTGCATAAATATCAAGGTCTTCTTGAAAGATGCAGACTTTTCCCTGCAGCACTGCTTGAAGAAAATCTCTTCTAAAAACTTTTTTTTGGGACCAACTAGCTCATATTTAATAATACCAGCCCATACCAGCAGCCCACCTCCACCTTGCTGGCGACCGAGTTGAAGTGGAGCTTGCCATGAGGTGCCATGTTGAACTTCCAGTGACCAGTATGAGAGAGTGAGAGCGATAACACCAACTTTAACAGACCTGTTCCCCATTCACACTTGAGACCTTGTAACACTATCGAGTCACATGACATCGGGGAGGTAAAATGGCTAATTGGGATCAAATTTGGACATTTTTGCTTAAGGCTGAGTGTTGAGTTATTTTGAGGGGACTATAGTAAAAAATGAGGATAAGCAAATCTTCTAGGGAAAATGGGACTGTAGTGGTGTCGGTCAGAACTCCATTTCTGGAAAAATGAGCCTACACACTAGTCATGATAAAAACCACATTTTATTAGTACATGTTATAAAAAGTGCCTACATGGGCTGTATATAACATAACAAAAAAGAGAGATAAGAATATGTGCCACATAGGTATGCCTTCATGGATAAGCACACTGTTACATTTAAAGTCTCCCCCCCTCCCAGTCAGAAACAAACACACTAGGATTGTCCAAACAAACAGGGATACTCTTTTGATAATTTGGATTTTTGACTATGATTGACTGTTACACATTTATTCTAACAAACGTAATTGGATTTAGATTAAATGTAACAACATATTCTTCTATATGTTAAAAGCCTATACATTTATATATATCTTTCTATTTTTGTAGGGATTATACTTCATAAAACTTTGTGCCTTTGCCTCCCCTGAGGAAGCCTCTAGTAAGGTGAAACGTGTTGGGAAGGACTCAGCAACACTTACCATCCTGTGCTCCCACCCTATCCCTTGGCTTTGGACAATCCTGGTGTGTTTGTTTCTGACTAGGAGGGGGGAGACTTTAAATGTATACTCGAGTATATATGGTAAGTAAATAGAGCAAACAATCTTGGAACTTGAACCTTCCTCTTTAAAAGAAGTTTCATGACCAATGCCTAAGCTTCTGGCTATGTGAACCGCAACCATCACAGCTAATTGCTTTATGATATGACAACTTATAAAGGCAGTGATATTTAACCACTTGCCGACCAGCCGCCGTCATTATACGGCGGCAGCTCAGCTCTCCTGTGCAAATCACTGTGGCTGTACAGCGCTCCTTGCACAGGAGATAGTGGGTATGTGCGCGTGCCCGCTGCACGCCGCGGGAGCATGCCCGCGAACTCGATTTCCGTCGGCGATCTGTGATCGCCTACTGCAAAGGCAGAACGGGGTTCTGCCAATGTAAACAAGGTGGATCTCCGTTCTGTGAGGGGACATGACACTGATCTACTGTTACCAGTCATCGGGAACAGTTAGATCTGTCATGTTCCTGCCAGCCCAGCCCCCACACAGTTAGAACACACTAAGGGAACACAGTTAACCTCTTAATTGCCTCCTAGTGTTTACCCCCTTCCCTGCCAGTGACATTTATACAGTAATCAGTGGCTATTTTTAGCACTAATCGCTGGTCCCAAAAAAAGTGTCAAAAGTGTCCGATCTGTCCGCCCCAATATCGCAGTCCCACTAAAAATTGCAGATCGCTGCCATTACTAAAAAAAAAAAATAAATAAATAATAAAAATGCCATAAATCTATTCTCTATTTTGTATACGCTATAACTTTTGCGCAAACCAATCAACATACGCCTACTGCAATTTTTTTTTTTTTACCAAAAATATGTAGAAGAATATATATCGGCCTAACAGATGAATACATTTTTTTATTATTTTTTTTGATATGTATTATAGCAAAAAGTAAAAAAAAATTTTTTTTTTCAAAATTGTTGCTCTTTGTTTATAGCGCAAAAAATAAAAAATGCAGAGGTGATCAAATAGCATCAAAAGAAAGCTCTATTTGGGAAAACAAGGACGTCACTTTTGTTTGGGTACAACGTCGCATGACTGCGCAATTGACTGTTGAAAAAAATTACGCAGTGCCATATCGCAAAAAGTGCTTGGTCATTAAGGGGGCAAATCCGAGGCTGAAGTGGTTAAAGGGCTGCAATCTCTGATTGGATGAGGTGGAGAATGTGACACCACCGCCCCACCTCACCTCCTCATCTAATTAGAGAACGCTTTGCATTCATTCAGGGAATTCAAAGCATTCTCTGAATGGTGCCAGGGCTGAGCGGCCGACCTCTTGTGTTCAGAATGCAGCAGGCCAGCCACTCAGCCTGGGACCCAGAAAAAAAGTGATCACTGGAGTAGCGGTGTCTACTTCATTGATTTCCTGATTTCAGGGGGAGGAGCCAGGTATGGTATATCCAAGCTGGACCAATATCACTATGTATAAAATATCCATACCTGGAATTATTCTGTAAGGTTGGAAGGTTCACCCTGTTTATCTTTCACACTGATGCTGATTAAACATTGGCACCTAAAATATTATGAGGGCAAAACCCTGAACGGAAAAATAGTTAGAATTGAATCTAGAACCCAGACCTTGCATGATGAAGCCCCGCAAAATCTCACTGCAATAACTGGAACTAACCACCAGATGGCAGCCTTGTCCTTAATAAATGACTTCCAAAGGACATCAATGAACTGCAGAGAAAGCTGTTCTGAAAGCAGTAAAAACTTCTCCCACATTCTTCAAACGATAAAGAAAAGAAAACAGTTTCTTTATACATAAATACTGACACCCCC
>BLSH010274037.1:922308-962812 GCA_018402905.1 Glandirana rugosa
GGAGTATTGAAGGGAAAGAGAATTTGTGCTGGGAGGGGGAATTGAGGGGTGTGTGGATACGTGCTAGGATGAGGAAGAAGGCTGGATTGTGCTGGCATTGGGGATTGGGGGAGGCTTTTTTTTGGGGGGGTGAGTGTGATTTTTGCCGAAAAGTGAGGGGAAGCAGGGAATGCATAACTCTACCCCCTCATTACACACTGCTGTTTAGAGCCAGCTCAGCACAGCTCAAATTTTCAATGCTGTGTGATGTCCTTCATGCTGCGCTCCTTCACATTATGAGCACAACATAAAGGAGGTACCAGCGCGGATTTTAGACAATGAGTGGGGGGGGGGGGGGCACCAAAATGCACCTTCGCCTGTGTAGACAAAAATCCTTGCACCGGCCCTGCTTACAAGTGCTGCTGTATACTTAGATGAACTGTTTTTTGGGGACTTATGAGCCATTATTCCCTGTGGACTTTAGATGTGTTACCCATCCTTGTGTGTTTGTTATTGGAGAAGAGTGAGTTGAAGCTCAAGCTTGGACTTCAATGTTTTGGTTCCCACGGACAGTGTGCAAGGCCCCCTTTTCTATACTTGGCGAATGCACAGAGAGGGTGACAATGCACGAGCACAACTGGGGAAAAAAAAGTGTCATAACCCTACAGCAGGAAACGCTTAGGGGCCTAATTTTTAACCAAAACTGAAAAAGTGAAACTTTTGAAAATGGCTTTTTGAAATTACATCAACATGTTAAATATGAGATCATATGAGATTTTAGTGATTAGATTTACAAATACATTTAAAAAAATTCAAAAGCAATCCCCATATTTTCACACTTTTCCATCCCTATATTTTTATTGCTTTTGAATTTTTTCTCAAAGTATTTGTGAGCCCAATCATTGCAATCTCATATGATATTTAATATACTAATGAAATTTCAATGGCCAGGGCAGCAGTACACAGCAGAGTCCAGCAGATGGCGATCTATACTAGAGAGCATTTGTGCAGCTCAGCCAGTGGGGGCAGTTTAGTCCCATAAATGTTAAACCTTCATTCCTAATTTCAGACTTTCTGCATGAATTCCTTCATTTCGTTCCACTGCTCTGAAAGCTATCAGTGTCAGATAGAGACAAACATTAGAAAAACAATGCAACATATGCACAACCCTGGCAAATTACCTGGAATATAACCAATCAGATTGCAGATAACATTTTTCTAGTGCAGATTATGAATGTGGAACTCCAAAAAGAAAAAAATAAATAGCCCAGAATTTTTGAAAATTAGCAAGCAGTTCTGAATGCAATACTCCTTTCCGGCACTGTCCTCTGCAGCAGCTCGAGTCCACCACCAGCCACTGGTCGTCTTCCAGGGTGTAGAAGGACTACCAGTGGCACGACACTTCCTGTGGGCCCAGGCTGTCATGGATAGGGTTGCCACATCATCCCTTTAATCCAGGACACATATTAATTACACAGGTTCTGTGGCTGATTAAGGTGGTAATTAAACTCGCTTGGTGCCTCATCTGAATTCAATCAGCCTCAGAACCTGTGTAATTCAAATGTGTCCTGGATTAAAGGGATGATGTGGCAACCCTAGTCATGGACCTACCCCCCTGGGGGTGTTCAATCACACTGGCCTGGGCTCACAGCACAATACTGCAGAGAGAGCTTTAATTAAATCAGCCCTGGTCCTTGGAGTATTGAAGGTCGCCTGCCGCAGGGAGAAAGGGAAGAGAAGGAAAACTGTTTCCTTGGATGACTAATGTGGACATCCCAGCAAACAATGGTGGTGCAACACCATTCTCACCTGGACAAGTTGTGGTGCAGCACCAATAGGCTCACATGCTCTTTAAACATTTGGAATGTTTATCTAATTGTGGGAGAAGCCAGGAGAAAGAAACATGTTTTTATAGCTAAAGTTCCACTTTAAGCACCCTAAAAATGGTAGGTCCTAACCTGTCTCCTGAACTGAAATTCATGGTTGGGGGCAAGGATTTGCAGGGTGATGTCACTGTCACAGTGTTCTATTGGGTGAGAGCAGTTGAGCACTGCCTGAAAATAAAAATAAAAATCTAGCATTGCTCTGGATAACACTTTTAAATTGAAGTAGTGTGAATGATGTCTTAAAGTGGTTGTAAAGGCACTACAACCACTTTAACCTACAGGTAAGCCTATATTAAGGCTTACCTGTAGGTACCCTGCATATCTCCTAAACCTGCAAGGTTCAGGAGATATGCAGTGTTCTGCATGTGCTGACCGTGCAAAGGCTGGCGGCTCCCGTGCAAATGCGTGGGAGTGACGTCACGCGGCTCTGGCCAATCACAGCGCCGGAGTCTGCGGCACCCGGAAGGAAGAGACACAGGCATGGACGCGGCCTGGATCGAGGACATTGCTGGATTTCTCTGCTGGTAAGTGGCACATAATGGACTAATATGCAATGCATACTAGTCCAATATGCTTTTACATTGCAGGCACTATGCAGGAACTAAAGAGGGTTTACTTCCTCTTTAATGTGCCATTAGTAAGCTCAGGTTAAGTGGCAAAGCAGTATCTGTAATAGATTAAGGTGAGGTTCCCACAAGAGAGGGAATCACAAGACTGGATGAACAGAATTACAAAACTTTTTGCAGGTAGGGGTCCATATACTGTGTATATATATATATATATATATATATATATATATATATATATTTCACTATTTTTCTAGATAAATATATTTTTAAAGGTGCTATTGACATGAAATGTTCATCATATGTCAGTAACAACCCATGCAATCCATACATACAAAAAAAAACAAAACAAATACATTCAGAAATTATGTTATGTGTAATAAAATGGAATAGCACAGGGAAAAAGTATTGAACACATGAAGAAAGGGAGGTGCAAAAAGGCATGAAAAGCTAAGACACTGAAATCTATCAGTAATTAGAAAGCAATCCTGCCCCTTGTCAGGGCAAATTATTTTCAGCTGGTTCAGTCTCAACTGATGGTCTATAAAGAGGTGTCTCATTACCAAGGCGTCACACAAGAAACATCTCATGAAGGGTAAAAGCAAAGATCTCTCTCAAGACCTTTGTCACTTTTTTGTTGCAAAACACACTGATGGCATTGGTTACAGAAGGACTTCTAAACTTCTGAATGTACCAGTGAGCACTGTTAGGGTCATAATCAAGAAGTGGAAAGAACATCAATTTCACCATAAACCAGCCATGACCAGGTGCTCCTCGCATGACTTCTGACAGAGAAGTGAAAAGAATTATCAGAAGCATTGTCCAAGAGCGAAGGACCACTTGTGGAGAGCTTCAGAAAGACCTAGAATTAGCAGGTACAATTGTTTCAAAGAAAACAATAAGTAATGCACTCCACTGCCATGGCCTGTATGCATGTTCACCAAGCAGGCATTGCTGAAGAAAAAGCATGTTGAAGCTTGTTTAAAGTTTGCTGCATAACATTTAGGCCTCATAGACACAGGCATATCAAAAAAAATAAGCTTAACGTCGGGCGTCAGGATAAAATCGGCATCAAAAACGCGATTTCGTCTGCGTTTTGCATCGCGTTAATGAGCGTTAGTGAGCATTGGCGTCTATAGACGTTTTGTTTGGAAACATTCCTCTGCTATTTTTTAACCTGAAAACGCTGGCACCTCGGAACATGCTGGCCGTGGGTTCTACTTTCAGCTAACTATCGCAGACGCCATCTACAGCTCAAAAAACGTTGGGGTTTTTATGGGGCCATTGAATAATATCGAGAGCTGAAAATATAACGCTAAAAACTGTCAGTGTGTATGAGGCCTTAGACAAGCCTGTGAAATGCTGGGAGAATATAATGTGGTCAGATGAGACCAAAATTTAACTCTTTGGATGCCATAATACACACCGTGTTTGGAGGTCAAATGGTACTGCACATCACCCCAAAAACACCCCCATACCAACAGAGAAGTTTGGAGGTGGGGACATCATGGTGTGGGGATGTTTTCAGCATACGGTACTGGCAAACATCATGTTGTTGAAGGAAGAATGAATGTTCCAAGACATTCTTGATAAAAATCTGCTGCCATCTACCAGGATGATGAAGATGAGACGAGGGTGGACATTTCAGCAAGACAATGATCCCAAACACAAAACCAAGGAAACTCTCAATTCGTTTCAAAGAAAGAAAATAAAGCTGCTAGAATGGCCCAGCCAATCACCTGACTTGAATCAAATAGAAAATCTATGGAAAGAACTAAAGATCAGAGTTCATAGAAGAGGACCATGGAACCTTCAAGATTTGAAGACTGTTTGTGTGGAAGAATGGGACAAAATCACACCTGAGCAATGCATGTGACTCGTTTCCTTATACAGGAGGTATCTTGAAGCTAATAGAGAGAGTAAAGGGGATGGACCAGTACTGGAGACAGCTCATACAATCCACATCCCAATTATATACATGGACAAACAAAAGATAGAAACGAGGGACCACCTCTTCTATTGAAAGGGGACTTTGAAGGATTGATGGCTGTCAGAAGTGAGCACACTTTGCATAAAAATATATGTACTTTATTTAATGCATAGTTGTATAGAAAAGCTTCAATAAAAACGTATAGACGTATGTTACATATTACATAGACCATATCCAAACGTCTTGGACACATGGCTTGGTTGGCATGTGGAGATATAAATCGACGTTTCGCAGACACTCTGCTTCTTCAGGATAACTCACCATTTTGTTTCCTTCACCAGTATGTGGCGCCATGTAGTGCAGCCGCAGGTTGGCCCCCCCAAGATCACTGTCAAGTGGGCGGCGGTGTCAGAACCACCAACCCTGGCTGATGGGCGTTGGATCGCAAATAGAGTTTGCACCGTGGTTAACCCACGTAATCTATGATAACAAAAAGTAAATATATGTATATCTGTATGGTACTATCCATTCTCTCCCCATATATCAGAATAGGCACCATATATGCTGACTATTAGCCTATATTAAGTGAGGTGACCACAGTCTGCTGAATCTCCGCCATGGAGTCAGCATCCCAGGCACATTAAATCCTCAGGGGTCCGCTTCTCACCATTCACACAGGGCATTAACATGGGGATAAGAACAGGGTATTCATACCATCAGGCTTACCTTAGTGAATTACAGGCCAGGGACACCCACCTCCAGAAAGCTTCCAGTGTGTGTGGCGTCCCTGGCCTCTCTAAAAGCGATACGCATCTTGAAGCTGTCATTACCAACAAGGATTTTGTATGAAGTATTAAATAGATTTCAGTTAGCATGTTCAATATTTTTTGTATTCTTTGTATGTATGGATTGCATGGGTTGTTAACGACATGTGGTGAAAATTTAATGTCAATAGCACCTGTAGAAATATATTTACCTAGAAAAATTGTGACGTGTTCAATACTTATTTTACTCGCTGAATGTTTTATAATAACTAATGCTCCAAACCCCTGAAGTAGTTCCTCTTGAAACATGTTGGAACGTATCTCCTGCCTCACACTGACATCATCATCTTGATGTAGCGCCCTCTACCTTTAGGTAGGTGCTTAAAGAGAGATTTTTGTGTTAGATGAGGATAATTTAGTCAGGCTTGACTGGAAGTCAGGCCTAATTGTTTTGATTCTGGGCAAGGGAGTGGTGGGTGACTCACAGGCAGTGACACTTCTCGGTTACCTCTCCTTTGCTTCTAGAGGCTTCTAGAAGGAAGGGTGGGGTAAAGGGGTGCAGCTGCCTGGGATGTTTGGGGAGCCCTGACCAATCCCCAACCTGGATTGGCAGGGGACAGGCCTCCTTAAATATCTTGGGTCAGCCCAGCCAGGGAGGAGAGTTTGAGTGGAAGAGATGGAGATAGAGTAGTACGGAGGCTGTAGGGGTCTTGAGGGAGCCCCCAGTCTAGGGTGGTGTTTTCAGCCTGGGGCTCAGGTGCATCCATAAGGGTAGTGAGATCCTGGAACAGAGGCACAAGGGTGAGAGCAAATGAAGGACAGCGGGAGAGAGTACTACCAGAGAGTTCTCCAGGAGAGGAACTACAAGTGTTGTCAGGTGTCGGTGAGTAATACACACCCTGGGAAGCCGGAAGAGGCACACTGGAGCAGATTGGGGTGAGAGACTGTCTGAGAAGTGTGCAAGAGACAGTTGGGACTGTGGTGTCACTGGGCAGTGAAGTTGGGGTCAGAGCAGCCAGAAGGGCTGGTAGGACCCAAAGAGGATGGACTGGGAGCCGTAGCCCACCAAGGCTTGCTAGCACACTTCTATTTTTATTGCGCTAGGGAACCCGAGGTCCCTGCCTATAATGGGCAGTTAACCGAGGTGCTGCTAAACTGAGTGCAGGCCTCAGCATGTGCTAGCTACGCCAGAAGCAAGTGTTGTGCTGGAGGAAGAGGAGCAGTTTGAGAAGCAAGTGTTGTGCTGGAGGAAGAGGAGAAGTGTATATACTGGAGCGTGTATATATATGGTCCTGTTCAAAAACTGTTGATCTGCTGGGCATCTATAATTACCCTTCAATCATCCAGGTTAAATCCCCTAATAAAACAAAACAAAAAAAAACACAGGTACTGGCCTGTTCTTCCTGACTCCAGATGCAAGGACATGTGTAATTGAGAGCAGAGTGACAGGTGAACCACTACTTCCAGCAACCCCTACGGGGGCATGGCTACATGGAGATTTACAAATTTCTTCTGTTTGTAAATGTCTACTTACAATATTCTGAATGTTTGTCTTGAAAATATATGTGACGTTGAGTGGCAGGAGATACATTTAGGGATATTTGTGTGTTGCACTATCCAGTGTCGATCTTCTTTTTTGTAATGTGTGAATTATGTTTTAATCATAAATTAAAATAATAAAACATCCACAATAATTTTTTCTGGATTTAAGTATAAATTGTCGTTTTTTGACAAATTTTCATCCTTTTGTCTTACAATTTGCATGCATTTGAAAAGTAAAAACCAAGACGTTGACATCTGCTGCAACCATACTGGTTCCTAATGATTGGGACAGTCTGGTGAAGGGGAAATGGAGACACATTGGACAATCAATTGGGGGGTCTGTAACTGCAAAATGGATAAGAAACCCTGATCTCATTCAAACATACTGCTCTGAAAAGCCACCAAAGAGGCTGCCTGTATAAACAAACCAAAGTTTGGTAGAGTTTAATTTGCGGTAAAACAAGCCCTTACAAACGCTTTTACTGTTTCCAGGCACAGACCCAGTTTTCGGGATTTCCCTGTATCAGCTGAAATGTTTAAGACACAATGACTAAGTTAGCGATTATTTATGTATGGATAGCTTCCTGACTTGCTGGGCTGGGTCCAAGAGAAATTAGTCTGCTATACTGGGTTGACTAATTGCTAAACTGTTTATATATGTTGGTTGGTTGGGATCACAAGATTTCGCAACACATTGGATACAGAATGACAGGTCAGGTATGTGCAAAAATTGTCTTGCCGAGATTCCAGGTCACTGCCGGGAATATTTTAGATAAGGAGCATCATCTGGCCACAACGCCAAAAGCTCTTTCACAATTTTTGGTCCATAGGTCATCTGCATACATTTGCAGACACCAACAGTCGTTGGACATTTTTTGTCGAAAACTTTTTTGTTTGGATAGAATAAGGAATGTTTAAAGCTTCTCTCCCCTGACTGTAGGGATAATAAATAAAAAAAGAAAAAAATACCTAATGCCCCTTTTACTTATCTAACTGGCCTTGTGATGTTCCAGTCCTCTCCTACAGTTTTCTAGTTTGTCTCTGCAAAAGCTCCAAAACAAGAAGGGGGAACCACTCACTGCCTTGGAAGCTACAAAACCATTTATTAATCCACCCAACAATCAGACTGGTCAATCTAAGATTCAAGCATCTCATGCGTTTCACTCGGTACAAAGCTTACTCATAGAACTTATGAGTAAGGGTTAAGGGTGTATATACCTTGGATGGGCTGGTCTTTTTGTTAGCTGGATTAACAAATGGTTTTGAGGCTTCCAATAGTTATTGGTTCCCCCTTTTTCTTTTGATACTTATGCACAGTCTAATTTAGTGGCCAACAACTATAGAGGACCACCTCCTGTCTTCGGTGGTGGCTTGGGGATTAGTGCCTGCTGCAGAGTATCTGCCTTTTAACTTCTTCTCCTTTGGATGTCCACATGACTGCCTGAGCAACATGGACACTCCCTATATTGCTATCCACTGCTGGGGTTCTCTCAAGAAGCAGTATTGACACCAACAAATAGGGTCTAGCATGGCCAGGCCGGGGCACATACATCTGCATTGCTGAATTACCATTCCCCCGCACTCAGAAATCTCAACAGTGAGCCTGGGTTCACACTAGTCCAATTCTCAGACCACCATTAGGAGCACAAGTTGCATTACATCACAAAAACAATGATTCCCTATGAGAGCCGTCTTAACTGGTCCGACTTGTGTCACACCAAGTCGGACCGACTTTGAAAAAGGTTTCTGTACTACTTTTGTCCGACTTTGATCCCATTTCAGCCCATTGAAAGCATTGAATCAGAGTTGGATCAGAGTTGGATCATTGTCTTAACTGATCCGACTTTGGCATGAGACTTGTGCTGTGAGGATCTTAAAGGGGAACTCCACAACAAATTTTTTTAAAAAAAAAGGCATGGGGTCCCCCTCCAAGAGCATACCAGGCCCTTCGGTCTGGTATGGATTTTAAAGGGAACCCCCACGCCGAAAACACGGTGTAGGGTCCCCCCCCCCCCAAAGTCCATACCAGACCCTTATTCAAGCACGCAGCCTGGCAGGCCAGGAAAGGGTGTGAGGACAAGTGAGTGCCTCCCCTCCTGGACCATACCAGGCCGCATGCCCTCAACATAGGGAGTATGGGTGCTTTGGGGCAGGGGGGGCTCTGCACCCCCCCACCCCAAAGCACCTTGTCCCCATGTTGATGAGGACAATGGCCTCTTCCCGACAACCCTTGCTGGTGGTTGTCGTGGTCTGCAGGCGGGGAACTTTTCGGAATGTGGAAGCCCCCTTTAACAAGGGGACCCCATATCCCGGTCCCCACCCTATGTGAATGAGTATGGGGTACATCAGTTCTGGTGTCTTTTCCCTCCGATTTCTTCTCCCCTGTCTGGAGGCTACTTTCTTCTGCTCTTTTGAGGGGTCTTCTTTCTTCTCCCTCTCTGTGGCGTCTTCTGTTCTTTTGCGGCGTCTTCTGCGCTGTCTTCTCCCTCTGTTCTTCCTCTCTTCTTCTTCCCATGTTGACTCGACACGATCTCCCGCACGAATGCTCGCTCTGTGCTCTGTGGCCCCGTCCCCTTATGATGTCACCGCCCCATCATGCCCCGGGCGGTGATGTCAGATTATTGTCTTAACTGATCCGACTTTGGCATGCGACTTGTGCTCTGAGGATCTTGAAGGGGAACTCCACGCCCCCTTATAACATCACCGCACCATCATGCCTCAGGCGGTGATGTCATAAGGGCCTCCGGATGATGTCAGCTGGTGGCCCCACCCTATGTCAATATAAGTCAACGCAGAGCACGGAGACAGCATTTGTGGGGGAGACTGCGTTGAGTCAACATGGGAAGAAGAGAGAGGAAGAACAGAGGGAGACGACAGCGGAGAAGACACCGCAAAAGAGCAGAAGACGCCGCGGAGAGGGAGAAGAAAGAAGACGCCTCAGAAGAAAGGAGACCGCGCAAAAGAGCAGAAGAAAGAAGACGATGGAGAGGGGAGAAGAAATCGGAGGGAGAAGATGCCGGAGCTGATTTAATAAAATACTTTAAAAACCTGTGTAGTGTGGTTTTTTTACACCTCTTTTTTTAGGTGAATGGGTAGGGGTACAATGTACCCCATACTCATTCACATAGGGTGGGGGCCGGGATCTGGGGGCCCCTTTGTTAAAGGGGGCTTCTAGATTCCGATAAGCCCCCCCGCCCGCAGACCCCGACAACCGCCGGCAAGGGTTGTCGGGAAGAGGCCCTTGTCCTCATCAACATGGGGACAAGGTGTTTTGGGGTGTGGAGCGCAGAGCCCCCCCCTGCCCCAAAGCACCCATACTCCCCAGGGCATGCGGCCAGATATGGTCCAGGAGGGGGGGGTGCTCGCTCGTCCCCACCCCCTTTCCTGGCCTGCCAGGCTGCATGCTCGGATAAGGGCCTGGTATGGATTTTGGGGAGGATCCTGTGCCGTGTTTTCAGCATGGGGGTTCCCCTTAAAATTCATACCAGACTGAAGAGCCTGGTATGCTCTTGGAGGGGGACACCATGCCGTTTTTTTTTTTTAATTTGGCGGGGGTTCCCCTTCAAGATTCTCAGAGTACAAGGTGCCTGGTATTGTCTGGATCACAATCAGATCCCTGTTCACAGAAATCGGACTGATGTAGGACCGTAAATCGCAGAGCAAAGCAGGATCAAAGTCGGACCGTTTTATTGTTAGATAGTGTGAACCTAGGTGAGGGACCTGGAAAGTGAAGCATTACATCTCCCCACAAGATATTTTAAAATTTCAGTAGGTGAGAGGGAGTGGTGGTGGGTGGGGGGGGGGTTACAGTTTGTCCTAAGATGGGCTTTAAACCCCAATTCTGGTTTGAGGAGATCTCCCTTCACCTCCAATCCAGGAGACTGAACAGGAAGTGAGGAAGGTTATCTAAAATTAAGGGAAGTCAACTCTACTGGAACAGGCATCCCCATTGGAAGTTTTCCCTTCATTTCCTGTCCTGGAGACACAACAGGAAGTGAGTAGAAAGTGGGGAGAAATCCCCTCTACAGCTGTGCTGAGACAAATGTTCCTATTGGAAAATTTGCCGTCACCTATTCTTTTATTGGCAGCTGTACAATTGTGGATTTCACATAATTTTCTGTTGACAATGGTTACCAGAACAAATAGAGTGTGAATCCTCCTAGTTGGGTCACACACAACAGCTCCTGGCTGAGGTTTTCATTTAAACCACTAAATTGGGAGCACTGTGTGCTCAGGCCGACATGATGACGTGTTCACTGGGGACATGTCCATTACAGCCGGAGCTCACAGGAGAAGGACCAGCGCAGATGAGTCTGGGAGAGGCAGCGCTGCAAAGGAGGTGAGGCTGTTTGATCCTATCTTCTCTGATCCTCCCTTTCTTCTGTTGTCCCCAATGAATATCCTGATAGAATAGAGCCTTGGGGGCACTCTGCACATACTCAGTTTTGGTGTGTATTGTGATGTGATGCATGTGATCAGCACAGGGCCAATCAGCACTGTTCAGACAGAGAGTCAGGAGTCTACAAGCTCAGCCGGACACTGATAGAAGTCACAAGACTGCTATATACTGATGAGAAAAGGTATTTAATAGTTTGTATTTACTAAAATAATTGCATTTCCATGTTCTGTGTACTGTGGAAGGCCAGATATAGTGAATGCTGGGTCCTGGGTTTAGTAACATTGGGAACAGGCAGGCCTTATACTACAGAAGAGACATATTATGTCTCTTCTGCAATATGTCTCTTTCAGACAGGCAGTCAACAGGAGGTAAAAACAGGTGGCTAAGCTGCAAATTTATCTCCCTCCTGAACTGTAAAATAACAGTCAGATGGGGCCGTGCACATGCCAAAGCCGTAGCAATCTTAACGCAGGGAACAGAGTTTGACGAGCAGCGCTGCTTGCCAAGCTCACCTATTGAGTTCAACGGGGCAGTGCTGTAACAGTCATCCTTTAATTACAACTAAATAATCAACAAATTTATACAAAATTAAATAAAAAAAAAAAAATACAGATAGCACTGTACCTTAAAGCTGAGCTTCTTTTCCCATGTAGTGGGGCTGTGCCTGCCTTGAATGGGTTATTTGCTCATTTTGTGAAGGGGTGACCAAAAAGCGTCACTCACCCAATCCTCCGCTCCGGCAGCAAACGGTGCTCCCCCACGATCCAGCGGTGAACTGTTCCTGACGTCTTCGCGTCCAGAGCAGATCTATGGGCGTGATGATGTCAGAAACAGTCCCTCGAACCGCTAGACCTCGAGGGAGTGGGAGCTGCAGGGACCAGTCATGTGCTGGCAGGCTTGGAGCATTAGGTAAGTAAATCTCCACTCTCCAATCCCCTAGGCAAAAACTAGCCGTTGACCCGTGCAGTGCGGGCACAGCCCACTGCATGGGAAAATAAAAATGTTTGCCACGGAGTTCAGCTTTAAACGAAGTCTCTGATGCCACTGTGGCCCTCATTTATCATAGTGTCTGAAATGATAACTGTCTGTGTTGCACCACAGCAACCAGATCCTCTCCTTCGTTATCCAACGGTTATTCCCCAGGCCAGCACAGATTTTCTATGAAACCACTCAGACAGCTTTTATTTTGGACACTTTATTATGTGAGGCCCTTTCTGTTTAGAACATGCTTTTACAAGGAAAAGTACTATCATCATTATAAAGCAAATATAAACTCAAGTGAATGGCAATTAAAGGAGAAATAGAACCAAAGCTTGTTTGGCTTTACTTTGCCTGTGGATCACAGAAGTGCAGTTCGTTCTGCATTTCTGTGACCCATTATCAGCAGACAGCGGGCTGAAAGTGATTGTAAAGGCTCGTTTTTTTTTTTAAATAACAAACATGCTATACTTACCTCCCCGGTGCAGTTGGTTTTGCACAGAGAAGCCCAGATTCTCCTCTTCTCGGGTCCCTCTTCTGCTCTCCTGGCCCCTCCCTCCTATCGAGTGCCCCCTCAGCCAGCAGCTTGTTATGGGGGCACCCGAGCTGTTTCAGAGCTCCGTGTATCCATTCAGACATGGAGCCCCGACCCCACCATTGGGGTGGAGCCAATGGCACCACTGCTGTGTCTCAGCCAATCAGGAGAAGTGTCCTGGATGGCTAAGACACTCGTGGACATCGCTGGAGAGAGAAGCGGTTCAGGTAAGTATTAGGGGGTGCTGGGGGGGCTGCTACACACAGAAGGTTTTTTTATCTTAATGTATAGAATGCATTAAGATAAAAAAAACCTTCTGCCTTTACAACTCCGTGAAGCACGCTGTCAGCTGACATCACGGAGCAGGTACGGGCTGGGGAAAGATTGCGACTATATGGTTGGGATCTGCCCAGGAGCCTGGACTGGCAGCTGGCACAACCTCTCAGCCAGCCACTCCCGCCCCCTCCACAGCCCAGCGCTCTAGTGAGCGCGGTGGTGGGTAAGGAAGGAGATATCCCCAATGCCGCACATCCATTGAACCATATCATAGTAGGAGTGGCACTGGCAACCTTATCCCCCAATGCATTTTGCTCTGCCCCCTGGAACTTAGTCATGGTGGGCGCAGTGGGTGGGGGGGGGGGGCAAAGCAGACAGCTGTAACAGTCACCAGCTCTCTACTCATCGAGCTCTGAGAACCAAGATCTATGATGGTTGATCACTCGGTTCTCACTCTTAGAGCGGGAGGGGTACAGATGCAGCATCCACCTAGGTATGAGTCCAAAAAAATATATACTTCTCTTTTAATTTGAGGAAGTGCTATTCATTACTAGCTGTTTCCATTTTTTTCCATAACATACTGTTTTCACCCTTTTTTTCATCTTTTGTTACATTTCAGCAATGCTGATCCCCTGCAGCCTCCTTGCAGCGACTTGCTGTTTACACCAAGTCCAAGCAGGTTTCCTGATGATGATAAGAGTGGAGCGTGTCTTTGCAATGGGCATCAGAGTCCTTCCATTGGGACAGCATGTGACTGGGTGACAACGATTCATGTAGAACAGTTGGGTGACAGAGACAGAGAGTTGTCACCATATAAGAGGAAGTGAATAAACAAGGACCTTAATGGCACAAATTATCAATTTTTTTTCTATGGAAGCTGTTACTGTAATGTATATTGAAAAATAACTACTGTAATTACTTAAAGTGGTGTTTCCATTTTTGGGGGGTTCTCCTTCAAGATCCTCAGCACACAAGTCGCACCACAAGTCGGATCATCATGATACGACTTCTGGTGCAACTTTTATTCAACTCAGTGGGCTCCCATAGGGAACCATTGATTTTGAATAAAGACAGAGAAATGCAGCTTAACCACTTGCCGACCGCTGATCGGCATTTGACAGCGACAGAGTGGCTCTGTAAGGCAAAACGCTGTCATACGACGGCAGCTGCCAGATCGCACACAGTGAGCGCGCGCCGCTAGAGGCGCGCCCGCGCGCTCACTGTGTCCGGGGAGGGCCAGGGAGCGGGTGCAGCGGAGTCGATCTCCGCCGGCCACCCGCGATGCCCCCCCGGAGTGAAAGAATGGAGGTGTATGTAAACACGGACCTCCGTTCTGTGAGAGGGGGAAGGACTGTGATCACAGCCTTCCTTTACATGGAAGCTGTGATCACTTCCCTTCCCCTGTTAGGGCAGCCCCCATACAGTAAGAACACGCCCAGGGAACACAGTTAACCCTTAGAGCGCCCCCTGCAGGTTAACCCCTTCACTGCCAATGGCATTTACACAGTAATCAGTGCATTTTTATAGCACTGATCGCTGTATAAATGCTAATGGTCCCAAAAAAGTGTCAAAATGTTCCGACATGTCCGCCCCAATATCGCAGTACCGCTAAAAATCACAGATCGCCGCCATTACTAGTAAAAGAAAAAAAACCCCAGAAATGAATTCTCATCATCCGTAAACGCGACCACTTTTGCGCAAACCAATCAATAAACGCCGATTGCGATTTTTTTAATCACAAATATGAGGAAGAATCTAAATCGGCCAAAACCGATGAAAAAAAATGTTTTTTTATATTTTTTTTTTGGATTTGTATTTTAGCAAAAAGTAAGAAATTCGGGTTTTTTTGCAAAATTGTCACTCTTCTTTTGTTTATAGCGGCGATCAGAAATGACACAGCGGTGATCAAATACCACCAAAAGAAAGCTCTATTTGTGGGAAAAAAAGGACGCAAATTTTGTTTGGGTGCAACGTCACACGACCACGCAATTTTCAGTTAAAGCGATGCAGTGCCGAATCGCAAAAAGGGCTCTGGTCCTAAAGTGTGAAATCCATCCGGGGCTGAAGTGGTTAAAGCTAGCGTGGAAAAACGTGCATTGGCGCCAATGCAAAACGGTGATAAAATCACATTTTTAACACGACTTTTACCTTGGTGTTGGTAATAGCTTTACAGCTTGTTTTTCATAACGCCCGTGTATGTAGCCTAAGGCCTCATGCACACAGGACGTTTTTGTTACATAGTTAGTCAGGTTGAAAAAAGACACAAGTCCATCTAGTTCAACCACGATTTTTCCAGCAGCTGTTTTGAGCTTCAGACGTTTTTTCCTACAGTCAATAAACTCCCCATCATGTCATCCTATGTGTTCATGCACACATAGGCTGTTATCAACTGTTTTTTGCTGGGGCGTTTTTGAGCTGTAAAAAAAAACCCAAGACCAGTGGGTTCTGAGAGATGTTTTTCAGCCATTAAAAGGATATAACGCTCAAAAACTCCTAAAAACATGCAAAACACGGCTCACCAACGTTTTTGGGCATTTTTGATCCATTGAAAAAAAAAAATGTTAAAAAAAGCTACTGCTGAAAAACGATCAAAAACACTAGTGCAATAACACTGAAAAAAGCTGAAAAACTCACTACAAAGCTGCTGGCTTTTTTAGAACTTTTTTCAACATCCTATGTGCATGTGGTCTAAAAATGAACTCCAGGATAAGCAAATATTGTCTAAATACAAGAGGCCTTTATATTCTTTATTGAATCTTGGTGTGCCTTGTGTATTTCTTCCAGATCTATGCAGTAATCCATTGTGACACCTTGCCTGTAATAAAGACCGCTCACTGCTGCTCTCTCTCCTTGTGCAGGGTGACTGGTCTTGTCTCCGCCCCTCCTGTAGTTTTCCATAGGCAGCCTGTAGTAGGTGGGTCTGCTGGGCCCCTCCCACAGCTCTGCTCTCTGCACAGGCAATGTACAGCACAGTGATGATGTCAATGCTACTTTTATAAGGCGATAACTCGGTTTGCAAAGGCATTTAGTACACACAAAATGGATTTGTATCCTTTGTGAATGTTGTACAATATATTTAAATGACAGTTTTTGTGCTGGGACCTCACCTTAAGAACCCTTTTACACTGAGGTGCTTCAAAACTACCCATAAAACGCTGAGCTCTTTTGCAGCACTTTTCAGTCGCTTTTGAGGCCTTAGCAGTGCGCTTTTTTTAACCACTCGCCGACCAACTCCCACCGTTTGACGGCGGCAGGTTGGCTCTATATAGCTGTACAGCGCTGCTTTAAGAGACTGTAGGTGGCACACCCACGGCACGTCTCTAGAACGGATGCGCGTGGCCGGTAGAACGGGGATCTGTTCATGTAGACAAACAGATCTCCATTCTGACAGAGAAGTGGAGAGAGATCTGCTGTTCCCAGTGATCGGGAGCAGCTTTGTCTCTCTACCCCAAGTCAGTCCACTCCCCTCCCTAGGGAACACTTAACCCCTTGATCGCCCCCTAGTGTCAACCCCTTCCCTGCCAGTGACATTTATACAATAATCAGTTTCTTTAAAGCTCTGATTGCTGTATAAATGTTAGTGGTCCCAAAAAGTGACAAAAGTGACCGATCTGTCTGCCGCAATATCGCAGTCCCGCTAAAAATCGCACATCACCGTCATTATTAGTAAAAAAAAAATAATAATAAAAGTGCCATAAATCTATTCCTATAATTTGTAAACTTTTGCACAAACCAATCAATATACGCCTATAGCAAAAAAAATTTTACCAAAAATATGTAGAATACATTTCGGCCTAAACTGATGAATACATTTGTTTTTTCATTTTTTTATTGTTTATATATATATATATTTTTTTTTTTTCAAAATTGACGCTCTTTGTTTATAGCGCAAAAAATAAAAACCACAGAGGTGATCAAATACCAACAAAAGAAAGCTCTATGTGGGAAAAAAAGGATGTCAATTTTGTTTGTGTACAATGTTGCACGACCGCGCAATTGTCAGTGAAAGCGACGCAGTGCCAAATCGCAAAAAGTGCTCTGGTCAGGAAGGGGGTAAATCCTTCCGGGGCTGAAATGGCTAAGGACACGTGACTCAAAAACTGTTCCAAAAAACATTTTGAAGCAATTTTCAGTCACTTTTCAGGCACTACCCATTCATTTCAATGGAGAGGGATGTTTTTGAGGCACTTTTTTTTAGTGCTCCAAAGATGCTGCTTACATGTTTTTTTTTTTTTTTGTACAATAAATTTTTATGAATTTTTTGTAACATATTAAACATACATGAGGTTTTGTATTTCACAAGCGTTTAACAACATGTATACATTGTTTTGGACATAAAAAACATTGTTATATTAATCTAATGTCAAATTAACATTTAGTAATCAAGGTATATTAATATGATTACTAATAATATGAATGTATACGTGATTTTTTTCACCGCCCCGCCAGCGCACCACCGCATTGTGAAAGCATTAATTCATTTTAATGGGAAGCAGTTGTCATGAGCTTTTCAGGCACTTTCTAAACGCCTCAGTGTGAAAGGGCTCTTATAGATGTATTAACCACGTAAAGCCCCGGTAGGATTTTCCACATCAGGACCAGAGCACTTTTTGCAATTTGGCACCGTTTGTGGGGGGAAAAAAAGGGACGCAAATTTTGTGTGGGTACAACGTCGCACGACAGCGCAATTGTAAGTTAAAGCAGCGCAGTGCCGAATCTAAAAAAGTGCTCTGGTCAGGAAGGGGGTAAATTCTTCCGGGGCTGAAGTGGTTAACTGACAATCGCGCGGTCGTGCGACCAAGCGAAATTGGTGTCCTTTTTTCCCACAAATAAAGCTGTCTTTTGGTGGTATTTCACCTCTGCGTCACCGCTAGAAGCAAAAAAATAGTGACAATTTTGAAAAAAAACAATATTTTTTACTTTTTTTTTTAAATGTCCAAAAAAAAAATAACAATATATATTCTTCTACATATTTGTGGTTAAAAGAAATTGCAATTGGCGTTTATTGATTGGTTTGCGCAAAAGTTGCTGTGTTTACAAACCATAAGAATTCATTTATGGCGTTTTTACATTTTCTTTTTTTTTTTTTTTTTTTTTTACTAGTAATGGCGGCGATCTGCGATTTTTATTAGGACTGCGATATTGCGGTGGACGTGTCAGACATTTTTGACACATTTTTGGGACCAATGACATTTATACAGCAATCAGAAATGTAAATAGCCACTGATTACTGTATAAATGTCATTGGCAGGGAAGGGGTTAACCTGCAGGGGGCAATGAAGGGGTTAACTGTGTTCCCTAGGAGTGTTCTAACTGTGAGGGGGCCGGGCTGGCAGGGGCATAAGAGATCTAACTGATCCCAAGTACAGGGATCAGTAGATCTCTGTCATGCCGCCTGACAGAGCTGGGAACTGCCGTGTTCAAATCGGCGGTTCCCCACTTTTCTTCTCTAACAGACGATCGCAGGTCGTCGGCGGACATCGAGTCTGTCTGACCCAGGTCAGGGAGCATGCGGCGCCCCCCAGCTGTGCATGTGCAGATCGCCGTTTATAGATGGCGATTCGTGCTACGCTGCCAGTCTGCAGCAGTAAAAGTACGCAACGCAGTCTTTAAGTGGTTAATCAATTACTTTGAATTTTTATCTGCCTTTTTTTTTCATGATTGGGTTTACAATTTTTTTAACCACTTGTCGACCACCCGCTGTGGCTTGATGGCGGCAAAGTGGTTCGTTATTGCAAACTGTTGTCACCTGACGGCGGCCGCGAGAACAAGTACTGTGAGGGCGTGAGCTCACAGTGTTCCGGGGGGGGGCAGGGAGCGGGTAGGGTGGACTCGATCTCTGCTGGCTACCCATGATGGCTCCTTTGCAGTGAGAGTATGGAGGCCCGTGTATGTAAACACAGATCGCCGTTCTGACAGAGGGGGAAGGGCTGTGATCACAGGCTTCCTGTATATGGGAGCCGTGATCACTCCCCTCCCCCTGCCAGCCCAGCCCAGCCCCCATACAGTTAGAACACGCCCAGGGAACACAGTTAACCCTCAGAGTGACCCCTCCAGGTTAACCCCTTCACTGCCAATGGCATTTACACAGTAATCAGTGCATTTTTATAGCACCGATTGCTGTATAAATGCCAGTGGTCCCAAAAAAGTGTCAAAATGGTCCGACATGTCCGCTGCAATATCGCAGTACCGCAAAAAATTGCAGATTGCAGCCATTACTAGTAAAAAATAATAAAAAACACCCCCCCAGAAATGAATTCTCATCAACTTTTGCGCAGACCAATCAATAAACGCCGAATGTGATTTTTTTAACCAAAAATATGAGGAAGAATATCAATCGGCCAAAACTGATAAAAAAAATGTTTTTTTATTTTTTTTTGGATTTGTATTTTAGCAAAAAAGTAAGAAATATTGTTTTTTTTTTTTTTTTGCAAAATTGTCGCTCTTTTTTTGTTTATAGCGGTGATCAGAAATGACGCAGAGGGGATCAAATACCACCAAAAGAAAGCTCTATTTGTGGGAAAAAAGGATGCACATTTCGTTTGGGTACAACGTCGCACGACTGCGCATTTGTCAGTTAAAGCAACGCAGTGCCGAATCGCAAAAAGTGCTCTGGTCCTAACGTGGGAAATCCTTCCGGGGCTGAAGTGGTTAACGCGCAAAAGTGAGAGAGAAAAAGGTTCAACAAATACCAGAGCTTTGGTATATAAAGCCCAAAGCAGAACAAATCATAACAGCTTTGGGATAAAGAAAAAATGGATTGTGAGATAAATATCCCGAGCCTTTCCTGGCCGCTCTCTGGCACTACAAGGGTGTGTCAGTGCATTCCACCGCCATTGCTGCCCTACCAGACGCAGTTGCCCCCTCACTGTAACCAGAGCCAGCCCTGAGTGTGTGGAAGGCACTGCGAGATCAGGGAGCGCTCTCTTTCGGTTTCCTGGCACTCCCTAGACTGATCTGGGCCCAGACCCATTTAAAACAACACGCCTTATGTGTGTGTGAGAGCGTGTGTCTGTAGGAAGGTCTGAGGGGGGAAAAGACGAGCGAAAAAAGAAAGGGAGGGAGAGCAATAGAGGAAAACTCAGCCACACTAATGAGGCACATGAAAGCAGAATTAACACACAAAGAGTAAAGGAAAGATATAAGGAACTGCTATATTTACTGCATCTATAATCCGAAAAATATTAGTAGATGTAAACCCTAACTAAAGCAGATATAGGGGTGAATTTATTTAAAAAAAACCTGCAGTGTGAATGCTTTAGCATTGGCGCAGAAGTCACAAATAAGACCCGCGATATTTGTAACGTGTGTGAAGTCTCAGCTCCTATTTTACAGGACAAAGGTAACATTGCCCTACATTCAATCCTAAGAGGAAATAACCTTAACCACTTCAGCCCCGGGAAGGATTTACCTCACTTCCTGACCAGGCCACTTTTTGCGATACGGCACTGCGTCACTTTAACCGGTTGCGGACCGCCCACCGTGGACTGACGGTGGCAACATGGCTCTCCTGCGCGAATCGGTGTCACCTGACAGCGGGCGTGGGATCGTGTATTGTGGGCTTGCGCGCTCACTGGCTAGTGGGAGAGCCAATCCGTGGGTGGACATCGATGTTCGCCGGGCACCCGTGGATTGATGGCGGCAGCATGGCTCCGCTGCGTGAATCGGCGTCACCTGACGGTGGGTGCGGGAGCATGTATTGTGGGTTTGTGCGCTCACTGGCTAGTGGGGGAGCCAATCAGCGGGTGGGGCGTACTCAATGTCCGCTGGCCACACGTGATCGCTCCCCTGCAGTGACAGAGCGGGGATCCATGAATGTAAACAAGCGGATCCCCGTTCTGACAGGGGAGAGGAGAGTGATCATATGTTCCCAGTATATGGGAGCAGCGATCTCCCTCCTCCCCCAGTCATCCCAGCCCCCACACAGTTAGAACACAGTGACAGGGAACACATTTAACCCTTTGCTGTATATCTATCTATGGTGTCAAAAAAAAATGTCAAAAATGTCTGATCTGTCCGCCGCAATATCGCAGTCCCGCTAAAAAATCGCAAATCGCCACCATTACTAGTAAAAAAAAACAAATAATAACGCCTTTAATCAATTCTCATAGTTTGTAGACGCTATAACTTTTGCGCAAACCAATCAATATACGCTTATTGCAATTTTTTTTATACCAAAGATATGTAGAAGAAAATATATCAGCCTTAACTGATGAATACATTTTTTTTTTATATTTTGTTTTTGGATATGTATTATAGCAAAAAGTAAAAAATATTGGGTTTTTTTTCAAAATTGCCGCTCTTTTTTTGTTTATAGTGTAAAAAAAAAACCGCAGAGGTGATCAAATACCACCAAAAGAATTCTCTATTTGTGGGAAAAAAGGATGTCAGTTTTGTTCGGGTACAACGTCGCACAACTGCGCAAAAATTGAAAAACAAAACAATATTTTTTACTTTTTGCTATAGTACATATACCAAAAAAATTTTAAAAATCTAATGTCTTCCTCAGTTTAGGACATTATGTATTCTTCTACATATTTTTGGTAAAAAAATCCAAGTAGATTTATGGCATTTTTATTTATTTTTTTACTACTAATGGTGGCGATCTGTGATTTTTTTTTTTGGGACTGCAACATTGCGGTGGGCAGATCAGACACTTTTGACACATTTTTGGGACCACTGACATTTATACAGCAATCAGTGCCATCAATAACCACTGATTACTGTATAAATCACACTGGCAGGGAAGGGGTTAACACTAAGGGGGCGATCAAAGGGATAAATGTGTTCACTCAGTGTGTTATAACTGTATGGGGGCTGGGATTACTGGGGGAGGAGAGAGATCACTGATCCCATATACTGGGAACATACACTCTCCTCTCCCCTGTCAGAACTTGTTTACATTCACGGATCCCCGTTCCGTCACTGCCGGGGAGTGATCGTGGGTGGCCAGCGGACATCGAGTCCACCCCAAACACTGATTGGCTAGCCAGTGAGCACGCAAGCCCACAAGACACGCTCCCGCACCCGCCGTCAGTTTCAGTTTCACATATGCGATGCATACTAGCACATTATGACTTTACCTTGCAGGGGGAAAAAAAAGAAGGCCAGCGGTATACAACCGCTTTCAAGTGTTACTAAACCCAGAACCCTGCATTCACTATATCTGGTCTCCCACAGTACACAGAACATGGAAATGCAATTATTTTAGTAAATATAAACTGCTAAATACCTTTTCTCAGCAGTATATAGCAGTCTTATTATTTCTATCAGTGTCTGGTAAAAGCTTGTAGGAGTTGTCATTCTCCTCTGACTGTCCAATGAGGCTGCATGACTCCTGACCCTCTGTCTGGATAGTGCTGATTGGCCCTGTGCTGATCACATGCACCCTCCCAGGAAAAATAAATTATCTAGCAAAACACAGCAAACTGAGCATGTGCAGAGTGACTCCAAGACTCTGTATTATCAGGAGATGGATTGGGGACAGTGGAAGAAGGGGGGCATCAGAGAAGACAGGATCAAACAGACTTTTTACACAAGGCAGAGGATTAACCCCTTCGGTTCCACAGGGAGTATAGGAAGCATGTTTTGCTGCATATACAGACTGATTTTACTGTTGTGGGTTTAGTAACACTTTAAGAACTTTCAACCAGGGCAATTTGCGAATATTAGACCAATAGAGAAACTAGCCTAATGATAGACATTCATAGATCGAAATGTCCCTGCTGAACCAGCCAAGATTCGATCCATATATGGGCAGGTTGATTGTACCAAAGTCGATCCATTGATCAAATTGGCTACAACCAGCATGTCAGATTGTTTACATTAAAATACTTCCAGGGGCTATAGCTCCCTTCAGGCAGAACACAATAGCGCAGCAGGAGGCTTTCCCCCATCAACACTGACTGTGTTGATGGGATAATCGAGCGATTTTCTTTCCTTCCGTCCGTTGTGGAAGGGAAAAAAATTCAGTCACCTATGAGCTGCTTAAAGTGATTGTAATCGATCACCTTGTAAAACAACCCATTCAGTTTGAAATAGAAATGAAAGGCAAAACATTTTTGTATAGATTTTTTAAAAAAATGATAAATACCTTTTTTCCCCTTTTTTTCAAGTGATCACATTCCCTCTGTTCTCAGCTGCATAAGAGCTGGGGGAGGAGAAGCAGCAGCACACTGATCTTCCCAGTGAATGGCTGTGCAGGAGGAAAAGTCTGATCACTGGAGGAGAGCATAGCTAGAGAATTGACCACGCTGTGCTCTTTTGCTTTATGTGGTCAGTTTTTAATAGGAAAGCAGAGGGAATGGCAGGAACACTGGGGATTTTACACATAGGAAGCAATGCAAAGAGAACAGAATACTTTCTCATACAAGAACATGGTACAGCAGGCAGATATCAGGCATATGAAGTGTTGGGGTAACAAACACTTTAACACTAAGAGATAAGAACATTCGATCAGGGAAGGAAATAATATGAGGGAAATCTCGGCAATGTCAACTGAGGGGCGTATTTATTTATTTTTTTTAAAAAGCAGAGCTATTCATCCTGTGAAACTGCATGTACATTTATTGTCTCTCCAGTTTGAAAGTTTTTCATTTATAAGAAAAGAGTGAATCAGGGAAATACTGCATTATGACCACTAGATGGAGCTGATGGTCATAGTAAATAGCTATTTAAGAGTAATGAATCAGCTACTGCAGAGAGTGAACTGCTGTGGAGAATTGATACAATGATGCAGAGACAGCACTCAGAGCTCTATCTCTGCAACATTGTATCAGGTCTGTATACCAGTAAGGCCCCTTTCACACCGCCCTGCTGTGGTGCAGTTTAGTGTACCCACGGGTTTCATGCAGGATACCTGCCCTTTCCCATAGACTTTTATTAGTTCACAATGTTTTGGTGCGTTTTCTGAAAGCTCACCAAAATTCCCGCATGCTGCATCTTTGGTGCGCTTTCAGAAAATGCACCTAAATCATGTGATCTGCTAGAAGTCTATGGGAAAGTAGGGGTAACCCGCATGAAAATCAAGGGTACACTTGCACCCATGCCTTGGCCCAGCCAATAGTATGAAATTCTTTAGATTCCATTCACACTAGCGCAACTCCAAATCCACAGTTTCAATGCGACTTTGATCCGATTTTACACTCAGTGTACCTAAGCTGCATCAAAAGTTGCATAAAAGTATTGCAGGCACCTTATAAAAACGTTAAGATCTCAGTAGGTGCCATTGAAAAGAATGGGCTATGACTTGTCTAATGACTTTCTTCAAATGGGGATGTGGTGCATTATTCCCGCCTGGCCTATAGACAAATGACGGCCGGGCAGTGGTTCAGTAATCCTGACTGGACTTGATATGATGTTCGGCTGGATAACCTGTGATTGCACGCCTGCGGGGCACGCATCGCAGCGATCTGTGGTGCGTGTGTCAGTCTGACCCTCCACATTACCGATCTCAGTAAAGAGCCTCTGCCAGAAGCTCTTTTACCACGTGATCAGCCGTGACCAATCATGGCTGGTCACAGTGTAAACAGGAAGAGCCGCGTATCAGCTTTTCCTCTTGCGAGTAGAGGGGAGCCGATCGGTGGCTCTTCTGACAGGGGGGTCTGTGCTGATTGTTTATCAGTGCAGCCTCCCTAGGATCGCCACCCAGGACCACCAGGGAGCCCGTCCAGGACCACCAGGAAATGCCCTACCAGGGAACAACAGGGAAGCCCACCCTGACCACCAGGGAGCCCACCCAGGGACCACCAGATAAGGGGCACAGTGCCCAACAGGGATGGCACTCAGTGCCCATCTTGGATGCCACCCAGGACCACCAGGGAATACCTCCATAAAAGTGCAATCTATCATTGCCGCCTATCAGTGTCCACCAGTGTCACCTATCAGTGCCCACCAGTGCCACCTATCAGTGCCCAGTGCCACCTATCAGTGCCCATGAGTGACCATTAGTGCCACCTATAAGTGCCCATCAGTTCTACCTAAGAGTGCCCATCAGTGCCACCTATCAGTGCCGTCAGTGCTGCTTACCAGTGCCCCCTATCACTGGTGCAAATATGTGCCTCATCATCAGTGCCCATCAGTACTGCCTCATCAGTGCCCATCAGTGTAGCCTCATCAGTGCCCATCAGTGTAGCCACATCAGTGCCTGTGAGTGACAGAGAAAATGTACTTATTCACAAAGTTTTCTGACAGAAACAAAGTAAAACTTTTTTCTTCAAAAATTTCAGTCTTGTTTTATTTATAGCGTAAAAAATAAAAATTCCAGAGGTGATCAAATACCACCAAAAGGAAGCTCAAAATGCGTCAGCGCTGAAAGCTGAAAATCGGTCTGGGCGGGAAGGGGGGTAAGTGCCTGGTATTGAAGTGGTTAACCACTTGCCTAATGGGCACTTTTACCCCCTTCCTGCCCAGGCCAATGTTCAGCTTACAGCGCTGTCACACTTGGAATGACATTTAGGTTTTTGGTCGTAACATGGCAAAATGTGGAAAGGTTCAAGGGGTATGAATACTTTTTACAAAGCACTGCACATGGACTTATCAGTCCGTCAACTTTTTTTTTCCTTGAAACCAAATAAAAATATTGTTAGCAGAAAAGTTGTTGATGGGGCATATTTGAGATGTGTTTGCGGGTGAACATGAACAAAGGTCAGCTGTTCCTGCTTGTTATTTCTCTGATTTTATAGGATGGGTGAGCTACACCCATGTAACAAAAAGCTGAATTGTCTTTCTATAGCACGCCGTTTTTTTGGGCCACAATTCTTTGCTGATGTTCAAGCTGTTTAAATTGTCTGATATTTGTTCTCAAAATAAATGGCTCCCAATTTTGCCTGATTGCAGCCCCAGCTTGTTAATTGTGAAGTGTTATTTAAACAGGAACTGTCTAATATAATGAATGTCCTTGCTTATACGACGGAGCCGCAATGTTATAATAACGCCGTAGCAAAATAAATGGAAGGTTTAGCAATGATACGGCTGTCCTGAAAACACTTTGCAGCTGACGGGATTGCTCAAGTGCAGCAAGGATTATCCATTCCTTTTATTCCCCTATTTTACCAGGATGACAACCATTAGGTCTAAATAAATCCGTATACTGCAAGGAGCCATCAACTCGTCCTTCTATGAGGCTAAATTCACACCTGTCTGCTTAGATGCATTGCATTAACACACGCATGTTAATGGATGTTGTGTTCTGTGCTGACATGCATTGTATTGTAGTGCTTGTAACCAGGGTCATCTATAAGATATATTGGACTAGACATGTGCAATTCCTTTCCTTCCGCATTCGTTTTTCATCAACATTCAGAATTTTCATTAATTCGGAAACGTCTGAATAACGAAAATCCATTTCCCGAATTTTTCCAAAAACGTATTTTCGAAAAGAACAAAAATCTGAAAAAAACGAAAATCCGAAATTCGAAATTTGAAAATTCGAAAATCCAAATAAACGAAAATTCGAAAATCTGAAATTCGAAATAAAGAAAATCCGAAAGTAAGAACGAAAATCCAAAAATTCAAAATAACGAAAAAAAGATTGAAAATCGGAAAATTCAAAAGACCGAAAATACAAAAGAATGAAAACGGGAAAAAGCAAAAAATCCAAAATTCATAAATCCAAATGAAGGAAAATTCAAAAATCCGCATGAACAAAAATTTGAAAATCCAAAAATTTGAAAGAACGAAGATATGAATGAAAATATGAGAATTCAAAAGAATGAAAATCAGAAAAAACGAAAATCCAAAATTTGAAAATCCAAATGACCGAAAATTAGAAATGCAAAAATCCAAATGAACGAAAATTCGAAAATCCAAAATAACGAAAATCCAAAAATTCAAAAGAACAAAAATACGAAAATAAGAACGAAAATATGAAAATTTGAAAGAACGAGAATACAAAAGTAAGGGCGAAAATCCGAAAATTCTAAAGAATGAAAATACAAAAAATAAGAATGAAAATCCAAAAATACAAAAGAACGAAAGTCCGAAAGTAAGAACAAAAATCCGAAAAATTCAAAAGAGCGAAAATAAGAACAAAAATTTGAAAGAACGAAAATTCCAAAATCCTGAAGAGCAAAAAACATTTGGATAATTTCTATTATAATTGTCATAATATCATTTGAAAATTTGAAAGGAAAATCCAATACCTACCTATAATTTAACGATAATAACGAATACCGCATCTATACGAATGGAACGAACCGAATCTGAATGTTTATGAATTCACAAATTACCGATAATAACAAATACCACATCTATACGACTAGAACAAACCGAATTCTAATGTTTCCGAATTTACAAATCTATTCAAAATTTCGATCATAAAGAAAAATCTGAAAAACAGAAAAAAAAAAAACAAAAATACGAAAACGGAAAAAAACAACAACAAAAAAAAAAAACGAAAAAACTAATTTTTCGGCCATGCACATATCTATATTGGACCCTGGGCAAACATTTTCTTGGGCCCTTCTGAATCCACTTATCAACTATTTGCATGCAGTGGGGCAGCTGCTTGGGCCCCACAACAATGACCACACCCGGGGCAGCTGCACCTTTTTCCCTGTGTTAAAGACAACCCCGGTTGTAACCCTCAGACATGAAATATGAACAAAGCATACCCCTCTATAGTATGTACTTGCCTCAATTAAGAGCACTAAGTGTCATTTCTGTCTGCTCCTTGTTCCTCTGCTATCCGCATGAATCACATCTGACAAGGTTTCCTGACACTAAGAGAAAAATGGTGACAGGGGAGGGACCTTCAGATGATTGACAGCCTCCCTCCAATGAGCTCTCAAAGCTCTCCTCGCTGAGCTATTCAGAGTGTAACTTCAGCTCTCCGCCCCTTTATTTTTAAAGCTTAGACAAGCCTAATAAATTCTGGACTTTGAATGGATTTAAAAAAGAGAAGACTGCAGTTAAAAAGGTACAGCTTATGTAGGAGGATTTGTTTCATCTTTGTGTACCATCTGAGGCCAGTCACTTTACTGGTTATAGGTAAGGGTTTACACCCACTTTAACCACTTGCCGACCAGCCGCCGTTATTTTATGGCAGCAGGCCGGCTCCTCTGTGCGAACTGCCGTAGCTGTACAGCGGTCCGAGTACAAGATATTCTGGGCGCGCGTGCCCGCTGCGTGCTGCGGGAGCATGCCTGCGGGTCCCGCGGACTCGATGTCCGCCGGAGACCCGCGATCGCCTTCTAAAAAGGCAGAACGGGCATCTGCCAATGTAAACAAGGCAGATCCCCGTTCTGTCAGGGGACATTACAGTGGTCTTCTGTTCCCAGTGATCGGGAACAGTGAGCTCTGTCATGTCCCTGCCAGCCCAGCCCCCACACAGAACACGCTGAGGGCACACAGGTAACCTCTTGATCACCCCCTAGTGTTTAACCCCTTCCCTGCCAGTGATATTTATACAGTAATCAGTGGCTATTTAAAGCTCTGATCGCTGTATAAATGTCATTAGTCCCAAAAAAACTGTCAAAAGTGTCCGATCTGTCCACCGCAATATCGCAGTCCCTATAAAAATCTCAGATTGCCACCATTACTAGAAAAAAGAAAAAATAATAAAAATGGCATAAATCTATCCCATAGTTTGTAGACGCAATAACTTTTGCGCAACCCAATCAATATACGCTTATTGCGATTTTTTTTTTACCAAAAATATGTAGAAGACTATATCGGCCTAAACTGATGAAGAAATTAGTTTTTTTATATTTTTTCTCACTGACAGTACCCCCCCCCCCCCCCCGTGGGAGGTTCGGCACTCACCGCCGGGCTGGCTGTGTTCTCCTCCATGTAGGGCAGAGCAGCAGCGGATCCTTCTCCTCTGCTTGTTGTGACTCCCCGTCCTTAGCACCAGGCATCAAATAGGATCGCCTGGCGATATGGCCAATCGGGAAACATGTCCCACAGACCTGGCTCCTGATTGGCGGGGAGCAACGCAGTGTGAAAATAGCAAAATTTAATTTGCTATAGTCACACAATTGGGTGGGATCGGGGCGCACTCTCTGCACCCCGAGCCTACCCTTTTTTGAAGCCTATTAGAGCCTAGGGCTCTGATCAGGTGCTTAAAAAAAAAAATCCCCTCCCACCCCCGCCATAGAATTCTATGCGTCCATGGTCCTGAAAGGGACCGGGTGCATAGATTGGAAGATGGCGCCCGTGCACCCTTAATGCACGGGCCGCCCCGTATATTATAGCAAAAAGTAAAAATAAATTGAATTTTTTCAAAATTGTCAGTTAAAGTGCTCTGGTCTGGTAGGGGGTAAATCCTTCCGGGGCTGAAGCGGTTAAGGCAGTCCATTTTAATGTATAACTAAAGGCAAAACTTTTCTTAGTTTTGGATAGAGTGGAGAGGGATTAGACCCCCTATCAGTTTTTGTTGCTGTTTGTGCCCCCCTTAGGGAGATTCACCCTCTCTGTCCTGTTTATCATTATCATTGAAAGTGAAAGTAAAATAAAATCCCAAATTTTTGGGTTGTCCCCAGAAAAGTAATAGAGGGGAAATCTTCCTATGGGGACACTACTTCTGGTGACCTGGGGGGTCCCCAAGGAATTCCCATAATTTACAGTGATTTCCTCTCTTTTCCTGTTTGGCTATGGGACAGGAAGTGAAGGGAAATCTCTGCAATGGGACACAGATGGCAGAAAAAAATCTGACAGGGGTTATAACCCTAGCTGCTGCCATAACCCCCGGTATTTCCTTGTACTGTGGGCGATTCTGCGTTTAATAAAAGTGGTCTTGGCAGCGGATTACAGGTCGCGAGAGTGATGTGCCAGACCTGTCGGTTAGCCCAGAGCTGAACCGATCCTTTTTGTGGCTGGGCAGGAAGCTGAGTAAGGGCAAGATAGCCTCCACTCAGCTCTATGCCCTTGGAGGAACGGAATGACGTCCAACGTCACTTCTGCCTTAATGGGATGATTTTTTTCATCTCTTAAAGACAAAATTACTTTTTTTTTTGGTTTTAAGTGTCAATGTGAGATCTGAGGTCTTTTTGACCCCAGATCTCACAATGAAGAGGCCCTGTCATGCTTATTTCTATTACAAGGGATGTGTACATTCCTTGTAATAGGGATAAAAGTGATCAAAAAGAAAAAAAAATTGAAGGGACAGTGTAAAAATAAAAATAAATGTAAATAAGAAAAAAAAATTTTAGAAGCGAAAGCAGAATCGAACGCAGATCTAAGTTGTGCCCACATATGTAAACGGTGTTTAAACCACACATGTGAGGTATCGCCACGATTGTTAGAGCAAGAGACATAATTGTGGCATTAGAACTCCTCTGTAGCTCTAAACAGGTAACCTGTAAACATTTTTAAAGAGTCACCTATGGAGATTTGTAAGTGCTGTAGTTTGTCGCCATTCCATGATTGTGCGCAATTTTAAAGCGTAACATGTTAGGTATCTATTTACTGTAACATCCTCTTTCACATTATACAAAAATATTGGGCTAACTTCACTGTTTTTTTTTTTTATTCAAAACATTTTTTTCCAAAATAAAATTCAGTTTGTAAGACTGCTGCGCAAATACGGTGTGACATAAAATATAGCAACAATCACCAATTTGTTCTCTAGGCTCAATCATTTATCCAAATTTATACTGAAGTAAGTATATACCTGGACAACTGATTCTTGGTGTAGCACCCTCCTAAGTAGGTTCTAGAAAAGAGTATAGTTGTGGGTCTTCCTGCTTACCAGGAAGATTGTTAGGCAAACTTAGAGTGCTCTCTGTCTACCAGGGAGCAGGATCTATTGGTTAGGTCTGCTCATGGTGCTCAGGTACAGCTCAGCTTGTCTGAATGTACCACACTGGCCCAATAGGGAGGCATATTGGATGGTGGGAGGGGACCTGGCAAGTGAGGGTACGGGCATTGTTACAGTCCTGGCTATTGGCAGAGGAAAGTGCCTCAATGCATGCTGGAATACTGTGTAAATGCCAAGAGCACGTGTGCTCAGGATCTTTCAGCTGGGGAGCAGGGTCCTGGAGGGAAGGGGGCAGCTGCCTCTCCTGTGTAGAAGTTGTTATGCAGCCTTGGGTAGTCGACCTAAGGGCAAGAAGTCAAGGATCTGATTCTACCTACAGTGACTATAGATCTGTGTCATGGGGCCTGTCCTGTGAGGGCCATCCCTTCAGCTAGAAGAGTCAGTGGATGGGTGTCAGTCAAGGAGATGCTGAAGATAAAGTAGTTGCATCAAGTCTGCTACTAGAGAGAGCAAGAAGACTTAATTCCTCCATACATGTGGCAGTATGGTTAAAGCAGTGTACCTGCTTCCACAAATCTTCTGGTGAGGCCAAGTGAGAGTTATCCTTATCCATTGAGAATAGTACAAGTTGGAGTATCCCACTTTTCCCTTCTCCCATCCTAGTTCCACATTAAATATAAAAAAAAACCAAATACCCTGGACTGTTTATTGAGTAACAAGAAAGCGAGAGTAAGGGGGGATGCATGAAACCCCCTAGCAAATGGCTGCAGGTAATCAGAGGGAGGCCTAAGAAGTCAACACACAGCAAACCCCACGGGGACAGTGCTACATTGGTGTGATGCTTTATTCTAAAGGAAAATAAAATAAAAATTAAAAGTAACCCAAAATCTTTGTGGTTTTTCCTGTCTCTTTGTTTCCTTGCAGATAATCTGAACATTGGCAATGCAGGTCAAAGCAACGGGTATAACTTAATATTCCCCTCTCCAGTTTCACTCTCATAATACATTTTTTAGCCACTTCAAGCAAAGAAAGACTGCCTTGTGCAATCTTAAGTCAGAACTTATACAAGGATGAGGACTCTTCCTGTCTCATGTGAGAGCTATGAGCCAATCACTAAGTGCCAGCATTCTCACATGAGAGGAAGGGGAGGGATAACATGCTCCTCCGCATCCTGAAATTGACTTCACTCCCAATAGCTTAACTGAGTGCTAGGAAAGTAAAGGATAAGTAAGCAGTAAATGGTGCTGTGGAGATGGACATTCAAGCAAACCAGTTGTGTTCCCTGCATAAACAAATCACTTGATGTGCTCTGAACTTAAAGCAGAGGTCCACCACCTGCCGCTGCTCCTTTAAAATTTAAAAGTCAGCAGCTACACATACAGTAGCTGCTGACTTTTAACTTTAGGATACTTACCTGCCCTGGAGTCCAGCAATGTCGGTACCGATCTTCAGCCGCCATCGAGACTAAGGGAACCCAGTCGTGTAGCCATTCGGCTTCACGGCCGGGCCCCTATTGCGCATGCACATGCCGCCACTGCACTATCCCATTGGTGGCGGCAGAGGAGGAGGAGGAGAGAGCCCGGCTGCTGACGGCCACAGCCCTGGGCTCCCAGATGTGTGGAAAAGGACAGGTGTCCTCTTCCCACCCCCCCCCCCCCCCCGAAAGGTGCCAAATGTGATACCTGAGGTTGGGAGGAATCCGATCAGCGGAAGGTCCACTTTGGGTGGAACTCCGCTTTAAAATTTTCAGTATAAACTCAAGGTATCCATAGACATTAGTTGATAGTCTACCCAATCCGACCATTATCAGCTGGATAAGATGATGATCGGATGTCTATGTCTGCAGACACCACCAGTTGAGGCTCATCCAGGAGAATAGAGATTGGGCAGTTGCATTGCTCTATATGGACAAATCACATGGTTTGCTGTGAAATTAAAACTTGCAGTATAAATTGAAAGTACCCATAGACATTTGTTGATCGTCTTCCCAATCTGACCATTGTCAGCTGGTTCACGTGATGATCTGATGTCTATGTCTGCAGACACCACCAGTTGAGGCTCATCCAGGAGAATAGTGATTGGGCAGATTTATGCTCTGAATTTAAAATCTGCACTAGCAATCAAAGGTACCCATAGACATTAGTTGATAGTCTACCCAATATGGCAATTAACAGCAGAATCAGGTGATATTTGATGTCTATGTTTGCAGACACTGCCGGTTGAGACTCATCCAGGAGCATAGAGATTGGTAAGTTGTATATCCCTGTATGGACAAATCACATGATTTGGTCTGAACTTCTGAAGTATAAATTAAGGGTACCATAGACAATAGTTGATAGTCTATCCAATCGGCCATTATCAACATCACATCAGGTGATGGTCTGATATCTATGTCTACAGACACCACCAGTTGAGGCTTTTCTATGAGAACAACGATCGACCAGTTCAGAGAACCTTACTCACTCTTGTTCCCACCTAAATAAACGCCTTTTGCAGATCCCCCCTCCCCAATTCCTCAACATGAACTAAAATACAGAGATCTAGTGGACCATTTATGTTTATGGAGGTGCTTAATGGGTCTTCTGATCACCCAGCCACCCTCTACTATCAATGTCTGGCTTTCATCCACAACTGTATTTAATTTTTCTTTCCAGGTTATTTCCTTTTACAATTTGCAACTGGTGAACATAAAAGAATAGGGAAGATCAGAGCTGGCAGGTATAAACATACAAGTGTTGACTTTATGCCTTTTGTCAGGAGTCCTTATCACTTGTGAAGTGGCCACTTCAATTCCAATGAATAAGATCTAATGTAATCAGCTTATCATGCTTTCAACTGCACTTCCCAGGGTGAGTGAAAGATTGAGAATTGGCCTTTGTGGACGGGTGATCCCTCCCTCCAAACACTTGGGGAGAGGGCTTTAAAACCAATGCAGAATAAATACAGGGCAAATTCTACTCACTGGATTTTTTTCCAAAGTGCGTGTTATTTTAAAGGTCAATGGTGTACCATTCGATCACCACTAAGTAAAGAAAATAAGCTGGCCGTACACAGTTAGAATTTCATCGAAAAACAGTAATTTTGGAAATATTTGTTTGATATTCTATTTGTTAGTGGGCTAAAGTCATTATCAACCACTGTCACAATGCAAATCAAAGGAGAAGGATGGAACAAAATTCTGTTTCAATAAAAAAAAATGTATTGAAGATTTCCATAAAAAAGGTTAAAGAAGAGCTATAAGCAAAACTTTTTTTTTTCATTTTGAATAGAGGAAGGGTTATAACCTCTGTAAGGTTTATTTTTGCCATTTTGTCAGATTGGGAAGATTTATCTTCAATTCCTGTGCCATAGCCAAACAAGGAGGGAGAGGAAGTCTCTGCAAATTTAGAGAAGCTCTTGGGGACCCTCAGGTCACCAGAACTAGTGTCCTTGTTGGAATATTTCCCTTCTTTTTTGGGGACAAGACAACATTTGGGAAATTCTTTTACTTTCACTCCCAGTGATAATAGTAAACGGGACAAATAGAGAGGGTGAATCTCTATAACAGGAGCACACAGACAGCCATAAAAACTGGCATATCCCCTCTATTGAGAACTTAAAAGAAAAGTTTTGCCTTTAGTTATACTTTAATCCCTTGGCGCTGGCCGCACGCAAATATGCGACATCTTGGTGGGTGGGCCTTGGCACCGAGTGGCCGCATGTTTGCATGAATTAATGTGAATACAGCTGTGCCGAGAGCGTGCTCCCGACACAGTTACCGGCAGCTACTTGTGATCATGATACTGCCATGACAGCCAATCACAGCAGACACATGATCATCCTAAACCCTTAAAGGGGTGGGAGACGGCGGCTCCACTGGGTTAAAGACCATAACAGGCACAACGGTGTTGGGCAATTACAGAAACAGGTGATAGTCCGCAATGCAGGCGGAATGTCCTACAAACAGACAAATAATTAATTATAACAATGGCAGCATGTAGTTACAAGCTTATGTAACAATGCCCCCACCCTCCAGAGGCCTGATGGTGACCTCCAGAGTCAGAAGCAGCTGACATTTCTTCTCAGGGTGCAGGTTACTAGGCATGGTGGGTTTAGTGCAATGAGGAATGATTGGGCACCAGTCACTTTTGACAAGAACAAAAAGAGATTTATTGTCTCTTAACAAGAACTGGGGGAGAGAGGGTTAGGGCCAGGACACCCTTAGGCAAATGCAATAAGCAAACAGGCAGACTCCGCAGACAAAAATAGATATAGGCTGACAGCGATACAGAAAAAGGGCCTTTAACCACTTCCTTACTGGGCACTTAAACCCCCCTCCTGCCCAGACCAATTTTTGGCTTTCAGCGATGTCACATTTTGAATGAGAATTGCACGGTCGTGCGACGTTGTACCCAAACTAAATTTATATCATTTTTTCCCCACAAATAGAGCTTTCTTTTGGTGGTATTTGATCCCCTCTGCGTCATTTCTGATCGCCGCTATAAACAAACAAAGAGCGACGATTTTGAAAAAAAAACAATATTTTTTCCTTTTTGCTATAATAAATATCCAAAAAAAATATAAAAAATAAAAATTATTCAACAGTTTTGGCCGATATATATTTTTCTACATATTTTTGGTAAAAAAAAAAATCGCAATAGGTGTATATTGATTGGTTTGCGCAAAAGTCATCACGTCTACAAACTATGGGAATTGATTTATGGTGTTTTTATTATTTATTTTTTTTTACTAGTATTGGCAGCGATCTGCGATTTTTATCGGGACTGCGATATTGGGGCGGACATGTCGGACATTTTTGACACTTTTTTGGGACCAATGACATTTATACAGCGATCAGAAATTTAAATGTCCACTGATTACTGTATAAATGTCATTGGCAGTGAAGGGGTTAAATATGTTCCCTGGGTGTGTTCTAACTGTGGGGGAGCGGGGCTGGTCGGGACATAACAGATCTAACTGATCCCAGTGACAGGGATCAGTAGATCTGTTATGTCCCCTTCAGCAAAACGGAGAACCGCCGTGTTTACATCGGTGGTTCCCCATTCTGCAGGTCTGACAGGGAATCGCGGGTCTCGAGTGGACATCGAGTCCCCCTGACCCGCGGGCACGCCGCCGCCGCCTGTGAGTGCGCGCCGGGAGCGCACATGGCCAGGACGTCCATGGATGTCCACCCGGCAATTCAGATCCACGCTGGAGCCGTACTTTGGCTATAGCGTGGATCTGAATGGGTTAAGCTGAACACAGCAATCTGTATTTTCGTAGCAACTGCTGTCTCCTCGGCATGGTCCCAATGTTCGCTTGTTCACATTCCAGCAAACATTATGGGGCATTCGTGGGAAATTTGAGTGCCACAGAACACCCCATAATGCACTGCAAGATCGCAGTGCATTGACGGCTGAAGATTTGCATGCTTTGGCCAATCACAGCGCGATCTGCTGTAAGAGCCATGATTGGCCAAAGGCAGGAATAGTCCCTCCAGCGGGTGGCGCTGTGGCTCCTGGATCCATGGGCTGCAGTTTCAGTGTCCAACAGTGGATGTTTCCCAGTAATCAGACGCTGAATCCTGAATCCGGTATCTGCAATCCTGAATGCTCTATCTGGAATCCTGAATCCTGTATCTGGTATCCTGAACCCTGAATCTGCTCCTGGACCCCTGTCTGCAGTCTGATCCTGTCTCACCGGCTTTCCTGTCATCTGTTCCTGGCTTCTGCCTTATCTTGCTCCCTGCCCCCTCTGATTGATCTCCCGTGCATGACCCTTGCCTGGCTACGTTTGGACATTTCCCTATACCTGTTTTAGCAGTTTTCACTATTTCTGTTGCTGTGGTTGGTTACACTGTTTATTATATTAGATGTACGTTTGGATCACCATTTTACTTATATCCTTAATAAATCACTTTATTCACTTTATGTTGTGTCTGGTATTCTCTGTGCAGTTCACACATTTCTGGTCACACCAGTTGCTGACATAACACCAAGGCCAGTCCTGACCAGAAGTGACTGCACAGGGAAGCCATCTTGGTTTTGGTAACAACATGCATCCAGAGGAGGTTGTTTATTTTTCTCTGCTGGTGACAGAGGATCATGATTATTGCCGCCAAATGTTGGAGAAGTGGACTAGGGATCAGCTTTTGGAATGTATACGTCTGGCTCATGTCCTAGTTGATCAGGTCAGTATGTTGTTCAGTGATGTTCAGCCTTTGATTCAAGTGTGTGCAGAGTTGGCTTTGTCCAGGTTTCCTAAAGGCAGTGTTGATTTTTCCTCTCCCTTCAGCAAGGCTCAGGTAGAATCGCTGTTATGGTTACTCGAAGATGACTTAGCTTATTTCTTTGAGCATTATTCAGCAAGCCCTCGACAGGTGTTAATAGAGTGCATAAATGCAGTGCAGGCTCTTGTCAGACAGGCCGTATGTACACCAAATTTTGTTCAACCTATACTACAGGCATGGTCAGATATATTGCATTCAGCCCCAGTCAGCTTGCACCAACCAATTCCTGCCACTAGAGACCTACCTGCTCCTTCAACTACAGCAACCACAGTCACAGACCAATATACCCTGCTACCTACCAAGTATCAGTACCCCGTTTCCACCTGCTGCACCTACCCTGCCTTTAGCCCACCTACCTCTTCTCCGCTTTCTGCAACAATTCCACAAAAATCCCCCTTATTGACCACTCCCTCCTTACCATACGCCAGCCATACTCTTCCATCAGCTACATCCCCTATATATGGCCCTGCAGTCACTTACAGAACCCAAGTGGCAAAACCTAAGAAGAAACTGAAGTTTTTCCTAACCTGCACTATCCAGCCTGTATCCAATACTGCCTCCACACCAGCCAATGTACCCCAGTCTGCCTCCACACCAGCCAATGTACCCCAGTTTGTCTCCACACCGACCAATCTGTTCCAGCCTGCCTCCACACCAGCCAATCTGCCCCAGTCTACCTTCACGATTGCTGATAAGGTTTGGCCTGCTTCCGACAGACCTAAACATGCTGTCCAGCCTGCTGATCCTGTGCCCGCTGTTCAACCTGCTGTTCCAGTGCCCGCTGTCCAGCTTGCTGATCCTGTGCCCGCTGTCCGGCCTGCTGATCCTGTGCCCGCCGACCAGTCTGATGACCCAGTGCCCACTGTCCAGTCTGATATTCCAGTGCCTGCTATCCAGTCTGACGATCCAGTGCCCACTGTCCAGTCTGACGATCCCGTACCCACTGTCCAGTCTGACAATCCAGTGCCCACTGTCCAGTCTGATGTTCCAGTGCCTGCTGTCCAGTCTGATGACCCGGTATCCTCTGTTCAGTCTGATTTTCTGGTGCCCGCTGTCCAGTCTGATGATCCGGTGCCCGCTGTCCAGTCTGATGACCCAGTACCCGCTGTCCAGTCTGATGTTCCGGTGCCCGCTGTCCAGTCTGATGATCCAATGCCCGCTGTCCAGTCTGATGTTCCGGTGCCCACTGTCCAGTCCGATGATCCAGTGCCCGCTGTCCAGTCTGACGATCCTGTGCCCACTGTCCAGTCTGATGATCTGGTGCCCGCTATCCAGTCTGATGATCCGGTACCCACTGTCCAGTCCGATGTTCCAGTACCCGCTGTCCAGTCTGATGTTCTAGTGCCTACTGTCCCGTCCAATAATCCTGTGCCCGCTGTACAGTCTGGCGATCCAGTGCCCACTGTACAGTCTGGCGATCCAGTGCCCACTGTCCAGTCTGACGATCTAGTGCCCGTTGTCCAGTCCGATGTTCCAGTGCCCGCTGTCCAGTCTGATGACCCAGTACCTGCTGTCCAGTATGATGTTCCGGTGCCTACTGTCCATATCTGATGATCCTGTGCCCGCTGTCCAGTCTGATCCGGTGCCTGCCATCCAGTCTGATGATCCTGTGCCCGCTGCCCCATCTGATGACCAGGTGTCCGCTGTCCAATCTGATGATCCAGTGTCCGTTGACCAATCTGATGATCCGGATCCCGCTGTCCAGCCTGATGTCCCAGTGGCCGCTATCCAGTCTGATGTTCCGGTGTCCGCCGACCAGTCTGATGTTCCGGTGCCCGCTGTCCAGTCTGATGTGCTTCTGCCCGCTGCTCAGCCTGATCAGTTGGATGGTTGTGTAAAGGCTGAGGGTTCACCTGTTAATGGGTCAGAAAGCTCTGAACCTTCATGTGACTTATATGGATTGTCTACTTGGCCTAAGATTCAGCTGACGGTTGCCTCGGTAGAGTCCCTCTGGCAGTGTGTTGCTCCTATGGCGCCCGAGCCTGGTGGTCTAGACATAACATGGATGACTAATGGCTGCATTTGCCTTCATGACCCTGGTCGTGGTAAACTACTAGGGAATGGTGGAGTATGATCTGTGCCCTGCCATGATCTGGGAGCGACTGCCACAGCTCCGGGTGTACTAGGAGACCCAGGTTGGGTAACCGGTGCCTCGGAGAGGCCTAATGGGTTCTTGATGCGCAGTGCTGGAGACCAGGCAAGCTATTCAGTCATGACAAGATACATCGGTGCCTGTATTCCAGTACTGTCACATGACCCCAGGGCTAAATTTGAAGATAACCTGTGTGACCAAGGTGTCTGGTTATCTACTGTGTTGAGGGACTCAAAGCTGTGAATATGTTACATTCCAGGGAATTCAGCCAGCAGGACACCCAGCCAGTCGTCTGACCCCGGCAGTGGGACACTCAGCCAGTTGCATGATCCAGGTGGAGGGACACGTTACCTTCTGATGGATCTTGACAGTGGGGCATCTTGCTGGAGACCCAGGGCTTCTTCAGTTTTCAAGGAACTTCTTCAGCGGACTCATGAAGCAGAGGACTTTTCCTTATGGACTAGATCCCCTATGGCTGTTTGGAGCGTCCTGAGGCCGCTCCTTAAAGGGGGGGTACTGTTAGGAATAGTCCCTCCAGCGGGCGGCGCTGTGGCTCGGGGATCCATGGGCTGCAGTTCCAGGGTCCACCACTGGGTGTCAGTAAAGGACTCATCTGGTGGTGGCACTGTGGCTCCTGGATCCATGGGCTGCAGTTCCAGTGTCCACCAGCGGATGTCTCCCAGTAATCAGAGGCTCATGAGTCACCACCTGATGCTCGTTACAGGAAGGATATTTAAACCCTGTTTACCATATGCTTAGTGCCTTGGTGTTTGTCCTCCATGTGCCTCTGTATCCCGAAGCCTGAACCCTGTATCTGTAATCCTGAATGCTGTTTCTGGAATCCTGAATCCGGTATCTGCAATCCTGAATGCTGTATCTGGAATCCTGAATCCTGTATCTGGTATCCTGAACCCTGTATCCTGAACCCTGAATCTGCTCCTGGACCCCTGTCTGCAGTCTGATCCTGTCTCACCGGCTTTCCTGTCATCTGTTCCTGGCTTCTGCCTTATCTTGCTCCCTTCCCCCTCTGATTGATCTCCCGTGCATGACCCTTTCCTGGCTACGTTTACGGTTTGGACATTTCCCTATACCTGTTTTAGCAGTTTTCACTATTTCTGTTGCTGTGGTTGTTTACACTGTTTATTATATTAGATGTGCGTTTGGATCACCATTTTACTTATATCCTCAATAAATCACTTTATTCACTTTACGTTGGTATTCTCTGTGGAGTTCACCAGGGGCGTCGCCAGGGGGTGGCTATGGGGGCTGGAGCCCCGAGTCCCACGCCCTCAGCCCCGAGCCTCCCGAGGGGCCCTTAATGGCGGCGTCAGGTCACCCGCCCGGCGGGCGGGAGACCTGACTGAAGCCGCAGGCGAGCGGCTTGATAGAGCCGCGAGCGGGCGGCTCTACAGAGCCGCCGAGCGGCTGCTTTCAGCCGCCATGCGGCTACATTCAAACTCGAGAGAGAGAGGGGCGGGCGAGCAGAGATGACATCATCTCTCTGCCCGCCCGCATCACTGCTATCCCTCCCTCTCTCTCTCCACAGTGCCGCCGACTCGCATGGCGGCGGCGGCGGCGGCGGGGGGGTGAG
>BLSH010274037.1:971471-990818 GCA_018402905.1 Glandirana rugosa
TGATTGCAAGATGAACCTGTGAGCGTGTTTGTAAGGGCTACAGTATAACCTGCATGCATGTATGCAATGAAACCAGATGACCTGGCCACTATCACTGTAAATCACCATATTTAACACGAATTAATAACGAATGAAACAATAATCATGAATGTTTGATGAAAACCAGAAAAGGGTACCTATGATATTTGTAAGCGAACAATAACGTCCGTGACATTGCTGGCGAAAGCAACGCTTCCTTTGACACTATGATACATAATCAACATTCCATCACATATTTGAAACAGTATCCCTGATTACCTATGGTTCTTTGAAGCACAGGTGCCCCTGTATCTGACCATCTTGTTCTTCCAATACTCTGCCCTCTAAGAGTCCCTCTGCTTCAGGAGAAAGGGTTGCCGTCTGTGTGGAAATACTCACTGTGCCTGGTCCCGCTCTCCGCCTCCTTGCTGCAGAGCGACTGCATACCTAAGGCTGTCCCATCTGCCACCTCTAACCCCTACCCCTGATACCTCGAGCTGACCGACGTCAGCAGGCTCCTTCCCACATGTCACGTCTACCCTCCGAAATGCAACCTGCCAGCCCGAGGGGATAACCGTTCCCAGTGGCTCCTCACTGCCTCCTAACCGCAGCTGACGAGGAATCGTCCGCAGCTGCCGACTCTCACACGTCTCGTAGAGATGACGTCACGCTGGCACCCAGAAGCCGTCCGCACGAAGCCCAGCGCCGTCGAGCTGTTTCCGGAAGAAGTGCGGCCCCTACAGGTAGGAGGAGGCTGGGTATATATCACCCAGACTCCTCCTACAAATACAGGCTGACGTGCCGTCAGCCTTACTATATATATATATATACACAGTGTAGTATATACAGTATCTCACAAAAGTCACCCAAGATACTCAGGGATCTCCAAACTACAGAGCCCCTTCCGATGATAGCAAAATCCTTGGAAAGCCTTGCAGTCAGCAGACATAAAAACTCTGTGTCCCTTTCCAACCTACTCTCATAGGGACAGAGACTCCCACTGTTACAATATATATACTAGACTGTATATATATATATATATATATATATATATATACTGCCTGCACTGACTGTATATATAGTCTATACTGAATACACTGTATATATAGTCTACACGGAATGCAGAGTATATATACATATACAGTTGCAAGAAAAAGTATGTGAACCCTTTGGAATGATATGGATTTCTGCACAAATTGGTCATAAAATGTGATCTGATCTTCATCTAAGTCACAACAATAGACAATCACAGTCTACTTAAACTAATAACACACAAAGAATTAAATGTTACCATGTTTTTATTGAACACACCATGTAAACATTCACAGTGCAGGTGGAAAAAGTATGTGAACCCCTAGACTAATGACATCTCCCAGAGCTAATTGGAGTGAGGTGTCAGCCAACGGGAGTCCAATCAATGAGATGAGATTGGAGGTGTTGGTTACAGCTGCCCTGCCCTCTAAAACACACATCAGTTCTGGGTTTGCTTTTCACAAGAAGCATTGCCTGATGTGAATGATGCATCGCACAAAGGAGCTCTCAGAAGACCTATGATTAAGAATTGTTGACTTGCATGACCTCAAAAAAGCGATTCACACCAGACATCCCAAGGATATTGCTGAACTGAAACAGTTCTGTAAAGAGGAATGGTCAAGAATTACTCCTGACCATTGTGCACGTCTGATCTGCAACTACAGGAAATGTTTGGTTGAAGTTATTGCTGCCAAAGGAGGTTCAACCAGTTATTAAATCCAAGGGTTCACATACTTTTTCCACCTGCACTGTGAATGTTTACATGGTGTGTTCAATAAAAACATGGTAACATTTAATTCTATGTGTGTTATTAGTTTAAGCAGACTGTGATTGTCTATTGTTGTGACTTAGATGAAGATCAGATCACATTTTATGATCAATTTGTGCAGAAATCCATATCATTCCAAAATGTTCACATACTTTTTCTTGCAACTATATATATATATATATATATATATATATATATATATATATATATATATACACAGTATCTCACAAAAGTGAGTACACCCCTCACATTTTTATAAATATTTTATTCTATCTTTTCACGTGACAACACTGAAGAATGACATTTTGCTACGATGTAAAGTAATGAGTGTACAGCTTGTATAACAGTGTCAATTTGCTGTCCCCTCAAAATAACTCAGCACACAGCCATTAATGTCTAAACCGCTGGCAACAAAAGTGAGTACACCCCTAAGTGAAAATGTCCAAATTGGAACCAATTAGCCATTTTTCCTCCCCGGTGTCATGTGACTTGTTAGTGTTACCATGTCTCAGGTGTGAATGGGGAGCAGGTGGGTTAAATTTGGTGTTATCACTTTCACTTTCTCATACTGGTCAGTATTCAAGATGGTACCTCATGCCAAAGAACTCTCTGAGGCTCTGACAAAAAGAATTGTTGCTCTACATCAGTGGTTCTCAACTCCGGTCCTCGGGACCCACCAACAGGCCAGATTTTCAGTATTACCTTGGGGAGATGCAGACTAGAATACTGCAATCACTGAGCAGCAAATGATATCACCTGTGATGCATTTCAGTTATCCTGCAAACCTGGCCTGTTAGTGGGTCCCGAGGACTGGAGTTGAGAACCACTGCTCTACATAAAGATGGCCTAGGCTATAAAAAGATTGCCAAGACCCTGAAACTGAGCTGCAGCAGGGTGGCCAAGACCATGCGGTGGTTTAACAGGACAGGTTCCACTCAGAACAGGTCGACCAAAGGAGTTGAGTGCACGTGCTCAGCGTCATATCTAGAGGTTGTCTTTGGGAAATAGACCTACGAGTGCTGCCAGCATTGCTGCAGAGGTTGAAGGGGTGGGGGTCAGCCTTTCAGTGCTCAGACCATACGCCGCACACTGCATCAAATTGGTCTGCATGGCTGTCATCCCAGAAGGAATCCTCTTCTAAAGATGATGTACAAGAAAGCCGGCAAACAGTTTGCTGAAGACAAACAGACTAAGGACATGGATTACTGGAGCCGTGTCCTGTGGTCTGATGAGACCAAGATAAATGTATTTGGTTCAGATGGTGTCAAAAGTGTGTGGCGGCAACCAGGTGAGGAATACAAAGACAAGCATGTCTTGCCTACAGTCAAGTATGGTGGTGGGAGTGTCATGGTCTGGGGCTGCATGAGTGCTGTCAGCACTGGGGAGCTACAGTTCATTGAGGAAACTATGAATGCCAACATGTTCTGTGACATACTGAGACAGAGCATGATCCCCTCCCTTCAGAGACTGGGCCACAGGGCAGTATTCCAACATGATAACGGTCCAAAACACACCTCCAAGGCAACCACTGCCTTGCTAAAGAAGCTGAGGGTAAAGGTAAAGGACTGGCCAAGCATGTCTCCAGACCTAAGCCCTAATGAGCATCTATGGGGCATCCTCAAAAGGAAGGTGAAGGAATGCAAGGTCTCTAACATCCACCAGCTTTGTGATGTCCTCATGGAGGAGTGGAAGAGGACTCCAGTGGCAACCTGTGAAGCTCTGGTGAACTCCATGCCCAAGAGTGTTAAGGCAGTGCTGGAAAATAATGGTGACCGCACAAAATATTGACACTTTGGGCCCAATTTAGACATTTTTACTTAGGGGTGTACTCACTTTTTTTGCCAGTGGTTTAGATATGAATGGCCACCTTGTCAAGGCGGGAAGGAGTTGTGTCCTGGTGACTCCCCCGCAAACACCAAAGAGGGAAGGAAAGAGGGAGCTGTTGTCACTGAAGGCCCGGCCGGGTACCTAGGACTTGTAAGTACTGCCCAGCAGGAACTAGAGCCCCAGCCTCACCGGCCATAAGTCTGCCCATATCTGTTCCCTGTCCAGCGGAGTTAGTGTTGGGGGGTGTGCCCTCTGGTAAGCTGGAAAAGGAGCAGAGAGACAGACCCCAGACTGCAAGCCGAGCTTGAATCCCTGGAAAGACTTGTAGAATGGTCTTCCCCTGATGAGAGACCAGATGAGGAAGAGTGGGAGAGAGGAGAGTCCCATGGGATGGACACTCCACCAGAGGATGGGAGAGGACCAGAGTCTGAATAATATTCAGACGGAGCAGCAGAAACCCCTATCACCCACAGGCAGTTGTTCCTTAATAGGCCCTCCACTACCCAGACCAGAGCAGGTACCTTCCGGCAACAGGTGGTCAGATCCCCTGACACCCTGATCTGGCCAGGGAAAGGGAAGGTAAAAGAGTTACCCAGGCTTTCCCGGTTCCCACGGGAGGTACAACGCAAAGTTGCCTTGGAGTGGGCCTAGGCTTTCCATTCATCCCTCCCCGTATTATGGATGTCATGGAGAGCTGCAGAGGAGAGTGGGAGGATGAAATGATATGGGAATATTTGCATGTCCCCAAATCCCTGAGACGGCAGGACTGTGATGTCTGGAACCGTTTTGTGGAGTTGAAGCAAGAATGGGGTCTGGGACATGCCATCTATGGAGACAAGGTCCTTGTAGTGAAGCCAAACCAGCCTGCAAGGAGCTACTCCATTTCTGTTAGGGGAGAAGGGGAAAGCAGGATGAGGCTGCCTGACTCACGCTTCTACGTTTGAAAAAGACTGTTGGAGGACTACAGCTTTCTTTGTAGGAGCAACAAAAAAAAAAAAAACACTAGAGACTGCTGGAAGACTGCAGGGGTTGTGTTTTTGTTTCTCCCCTAATCTTGCTCAGAATATGCCAGTCTGCATCCAAGGGCAGAGACTTGGCTCATTGAAAGAACGCTGGGGTGAGGTGTGTTCTGGCTTTTCAAAACAATTCTTCAGAGCCTATTTGTCCGGGGAGGGGCCCCTCCGATCTAGGACTCTAAGAAAGAATCAAAAGTGTTTATTGACCTGTTTCTTTTCCTTTACTGCTTCTGCTAGTGAGATATAACCCCTCACTCATTACATGCAAAGCAAGTCATGATTTGTCATAATTGTGAGGATTATGGCTTACAGCTCATGAAAACCCCAAATCCACAATCTCAGAAAATTAGAATATTACATACAATCAATAAAACAAGGATTGTACATAGAACAATATCAGACCTCTGAAAAGCATAATCATGCATATGTACTCAGTACTTGGTTTGGGCCCCTTTTGCAGCAATTACTGCCTCAATGCGGCGTGGCATGGAAGCTATCAGCCTGTAGCACTGCTGAGGTGTTATGGAAGACCAGGATGCTTCAATAGCGGCCTTCAGCTCTTCTGCATTGTTGGGTCTCATATCTCTCATCTTTCTCTTGGCAATGCCCCATAGATTCTCTATGGGGTTCAGGTCAGGCAAGTTTGCTGGCCAATCAAGCACAGTAATCCCACAGTCATTGAACCAGGTTTTGGTGCTTTTGGCAGTGTGGGCAGTGCCAAGTCCTGCTGGAAAATGAAGTCAGCATCCCCATAGAGCTCGTCTACGGAAGCATGAAGTGCTCCAAAATCTCCTGGTAGACGGCTGCATTGACCCTGGACTTAATGAAGCACAGTGGACCAACACCAGCAGATGACATGGCTCCCCAAATCAACACAGACTGTGGAAACTTCACACTGGACTTCAAGCATCTTGCATTGTGTGCCTCTCCATTCTTCCTCCATACTCTGGGTCCTTGGTTTTCAAATGAGATGCAAAATTTTCTCTCATCAGAAAAGAGGACTTTGGACCACTGAGTTACAGACCAGGTCTGTTTTTCTTTAGCCCAGGTAAGACGCTTCTGACGTTGTTTGTTATTCAGGAGCGGCTTGACAAGAGGAGTACGACATTTGAAGCCCATGTCCAGGATCCGTCTGTGTGTGGTGACTCTTGATGCACTGATTCCAGCCTCAGTCCACTCCTTGTGAAAGTCCCCAACACATTTGAATGGCCTTTTCCTGACAATCCTCTCCAGGCTGCGGTCATCCCTGCTGCTTGTGCACCTTTTCCTTCCACCCTTTTACCTTCCACATAACTTTCTATTAATGTGCTTTGATACAGCACTTTGGGAACATCCAACTTCCTTTGCAATTACCTTTTGAGGCTTTCCCTCCTTATGGAGGGTGTCAATTATGCTTTTCTGCGCAACTTTCAGGTCAGCAGTCTTTCCCATGATTGTGATTCCTACTGAACCAGACTGAGAGACCATTTAAAGGCTCAGGAACCCTTTGCAGGTGTTATGGCTTAATTAGATGATTAGAGTGGGACACTTTAAGTCTAGAATATTGCACCTTTTCACAATATTGTAATTTTCTGAGATTGTGGATTTGGGGTTTTCATGAGCTGTAAGCCATAATTATCGCAGTTATGAACTATCTTGCTTTGCATGTAATGAGTCTATCTCATATATTAGTTTCACCTTTTAAGTTGCATTACTGAAATAAATGAAGTTTTGCACGATATTCTAATTTTTCGAGTATCACCTGTATGTTTGGTTTACTGTTGCTCAGCTGGGAGGCCTATAACCCCCTTCCAGTTGACCTGTGTGCTGTTAGTTAGCTGTAGTTTAGTAGTTATTGTTTCTTCTCTTAGGATCCATGGAATGAGACAGCTGTCCATTTCTTCGGTGAGAGGCAAAACGTCTTTTCTACTACTGTGTGAGCGGAGTACTTTTCTCTTGGGAGAAGTGCTCTGGCTTGGTGATTATGTATTACATGTGCTGCTAGCTATAGGGACCAGTAGCTAGGATTGTTGTAATGTGCATATGTAAATAATGTGCAAATGTAAATAATGTGCAGAGAAAGTATATTTACCTTTGTACTTATTTAATCATATTTTCCCCCGTCCAAGTTTGTTCCCTTTTCCCCCTTCCCACCCTTGACTTTAGGATGCCCTTGCTCCCAGGCCCAGGAGCTATTTTTGTAAATTTTCAGCTGGGGACCAGCTGATGTTTGGGGGGGGGGGGGCGAGTGTAGCGCCCCCATAGTAATATGTGTTTTTTGTAGTAGATTTTTGGTACGAGAGGCAAATTTAGTCAGGCCTGACAATCAGTGCAGGCCTGAATGTTCTGATCTAGGTAGGGAAGTGGCCCAGGGAGAGCTGGAGATTGCAGTAAGGAACACCACGTGGTTACTCCTCCCCTTTTTCCCAGAAGGCTATGGAAAAGGGGATGGATGAGGAGGTGTAACTTTCTGAAGTATGTTAAGGTGCCCTGACCAATCCCCATCCTGAATTGGCAGGAGGCAGGCGTTCTTACATACTGTGGTCTGCCTAGCTGGGGGAGGAGAGTGTCGGGTGGAAGAGGGGAGATGTAGCAGAGGTTGTGGAGGCCTCACCGAGGAGGAGAACAACAGAAGGGCTACTGAGAGACTCTTTAAAGGATCCACCGGTGTCGGTGAGTGACAGACCCTGGGAGCTGGACAGAAAGGCTGGAGCAGGCTGGGAGGAGACAGTGGACAGTCTGTGGAAGTCAGAGGAGCCAGTCGGGGAAGGAGTGTCGCTGGACAATAAGGTAGGCAGAACCTGGCTAGCACAATTGTACTTAGCTACACCTGGAGGGCCCATAGCCTTACAATCTGAGGGCCCGTGGCTCTTGCCTGTAACGGGCGGTCTGGAGGTCCTTCTGACACAGTGCAGGCCTCACCATGTGCTAGTAGGGTTGCCACCTGTCCAGGATTCGCCCGGACAGTTTGGGGTGATGTGTCCAGGTTTCAGACCGCCTGAAACCCGGACACATTATTCAGACTGGACTATGGCTTCTCAGCAGGGTTGCTGGCTGCAGTTGTATAAGCTGAGAGTGTCTGTTACAGTCTCTTTCACACTGCCCAAAGCCAGCACTAACAACCCCCCACAACCACACACAGGAGAGAAGAGAGGGCTCGATCTACTCCCCCGCCCCCCGCCCTTACCCCTCTGTATCTGCCCACACTCCAATCCCCAGCCCAGCGTCCTTAGAAAAGGAAAGTGGTGGCTGGAAATTTGAAGTCCAGCAGCCTCAGATACATCTGGATGAGAGGTACTGACTGCCAAGGGGTGAGTGAGCTCGCCATCCATCCCAGTCTGTGACTGAAGTCTCCCCCCTTCTCTCTCCTCTCTCTCTCCATACAGCAGAGTTCTCAGTGTTCCCCAATAAATCAAGGTCCCCAGAGCATCCCTTATGTTAGAGTCCCCAGAGTTCACCCTTACATCAGAGTCTGCAGAGTCCCCCAGATGAAACTCTGCGAGTTCAGATGTAATAGGGTAACTCTGTGGATTCAGTTGTAAAAGGGGAACTCTGTTGATTCAGATGTAAAAGGGGAACTCTGTGGACTCTGATGTAAAAGGGGACTCTTGTGATTAACTTCATATGATTAGAAATGTTATTTAATCGCAATATCGCAAAATATACATTCACCGTTAGACCTGAAAGGAAATTTATCAGGCCTCCATTTCCTCTTCCTCTGCCCTGGCTAGCACATAGGGTTGCCACCTTTTCTTCAGGTCAAACCCAAACACTTTAGCAGTGCACAGCAATTATTTTTATAGTATAAACTATATATATATATGATTGATGATGTACATCGTGGGACACTTTTTTTTTAAATAAAGGAATTGTCAAAAACTGTCTATTGCAGTTTTTACTTTATGACACTTTTTTGGTGAATGGGTAGGGGTACATTGTACCCGATACCCATTCACATGGGGGGGGGCAGGATCTGGGGGCCCCCTTGTTAAAGGGAGCTTCCGGATTCCGATAAGCCTCCCGCCCCCGACACCGGCAACCACCGCCCAGGGTTCATCCGCCTGACGGACCCGAAAAATAAGAATAAATAAAAAGCACATCCGCCTCTCTTAGAGGTTGCCCGCCGAATGGGCTGTCTTCGGTTTGGCAGCTCTTATAAAGGCAAAGGCGGGGCCACCCGGTGACGTAACCAGGTGACCCCGCTCCCTTCTGACATCATGTCAGAGGGGGCAGGGTCTCTCATTTACATCACTGGGTGGCCCCGTCCTTGCCTACATAACAGCTGTCAAACCGAAGACAGCCCATTCGGTGAGTCGCCTCTGAAAGAGGTGGATGCGTTTTTCATTATTTTTTTCGGTCCATTCCCCAAAGGGAACCATTGATTTTGAAAAGAGGCAGAAAAATGCCGCTAAAAGCTAGCGTGGCTAAATGCGCATTAAGGCCAATGCAAAAAGCTACTAAAAGCACATTTTTACAGCCGCTTTTTCCTGGCGTTGGTAGTGGCTTTGCATCTCGTTTTTTTCTAACGCCCATGTCCACAAGGCCTAATCGTGAATGTAGTTTTCGGTCAGGAAAAATCATACTTATTGTAATGCACGAAAAAGTGCATGAAAAATTTCAATCTGTCACCTCTATACATTAGCACAATCATAGATCAAAAAGTAAAAACATTTCTATAACCATTGGACAAAGTTGTTAGCTATTTCAAGCAATTTTTTTTTGAGTCATTGAAGGAGCTATGGTGTGCTCTGGTGAACGATTTTCTGAAATTTTATAGGAATCTTCAAATTAAATTCTAACTGTGCGTGGCCAGCTTATAGATCTCATAAAGCAGTAATGTGCACTATAAATGTGCTTAGAGTTCCACCCGCTTTGGGACTTAGGGAAGTTGACAGAGCTCTATTAAATGAATGGAGTGTATGTTACAAAAAAAGAGCCAGGATGGCAGTCCGGTTAGGACTGCCTCATCAGTGCCCATCAGTGCCACCTCATCAGTGCCAGCTCATCAGTGCAGCCCATCAGTGTGGCCTGTCCGTGCCCATCAGTGTGGCCTGTCAGTGTCCATCGGTGTCGTCTGTCAGTGTCCATCAGTGCCACCTGTCAGTGCCACCGATCAGTGCTCATCAGCGCCATTTCATCATTGCCCCTCAGTGCAGCACATCAGTGACACCTATCACTGCCTATCAGGGCAGCCTATCAGTGCCACCTCATCATTGCAGCCTATAAGTGCTTATCAGCACAGCCCCATCAGTGCCACCTCATTAGTGCAACCCATCAGTGTCGCCTGTCCGTGCCCATCAGTGCCACCTCAGTACCAATCAGTGTAGCCTCATCAGTGCCACCTCATCAGCGCCAATCAGTGCAGCCTCATCAGTGTCGCCTATTAGTACCACCTCATTAATGCCCTGAGTGCTGCCTCATCAGTGACTTATTTTCAAACTCTTATAACAAACAACAAAAAAAATTGTTTATTTTTGTTTTGTTGTGTTTAATTTTTGGTCTTTTTTCATTTAGCACCAGGCGCAAGCAATTATTATTGCCCGACGCCCCGGACATGCAGTTCTGGGCGCTGGGCAGCTGATTTTAAAAAACTGGCTCCTAACATTTTTAGCTGGTTCCTAGTTTCTAAGCAAATTTGTCAAGCCCTGACCTAAACTGTTATTAAACCCAAAAACCACATTTTTATATATTGCAGCTTACCAATTCTTAGATGTGGTGGCTGCGTCAGTTTTCTTAGTTTTAGGCTTTATTTTCCTTTATTTTCACCCGCTGACCCAGCAAGTCTGCTATTTTTTGACTTCCTTTAACCACTCGACTTCTGATAAATTAGTTTGCATTGTACAGTGTACAATAATTTACTAACTCACATTTCTGGCAGGATCAACTGTTTTTTTTTTCACTTATGGAACAGATACAACAAAACATATTTTTAATGGTGTATTTAACAAACCAAAATGAAGCTAATAAGAAAAGTTCATTGTTAGGGTTTCCATAGACTTTAACTGTTTAATGTTTATGACTGGTGTTAGGTAAATGGAAGGTGATTTATACTACAGTATACACTACCTTTTATCTGTGTTTCCAATATTTGTCTGACCTGTATGTCTGCCTAACAGCTAAGCTAAGCCACCCACTCCTGCTTGCAGCAATTCCCCAGCCATGCCTGGAATTCTTCTCCCGATCTCAGCATTCCCAGAAAGTCTGAGTTCAACAAAGTTTATCCTACACACATCCCGCAATCCAAACCATAGAAGAACAGGGTTCCTGGACACATCCACCTACCAAATGGACTTCATTTTAAGGCAAAATGACACAACTTCTTCGTACATAAAATGCACATCAGGTGCTACAGACCTCTGTAGTATATAAGTATATAGATGTTTAATATTGGAATTATTTTGATAGTGTCCATTGAAATGCTATACACATTAATTTAATATTAAACCCCTCGACATTTTTTATTTTAACATATTGAGCACAATAAAATAAACTTTCCTTACTAAGGTACTTGTTAAATTTTAACCATTTCAATACCAGGCACTTACCCCCCTTCCCGCCCAGACCAATTTTCAGCTTTCAGCACTGTTGCATTTTGAATAACATTTGCTTGGTCATGCGACGTAGTACCCAAACAAAATGTTTATATTTTCCCCCCACAAATAGAGCTTTCTTTTGGTGGTATTTGATTACCTCTGGGGTTTTTATTGTTTGCGCTACAAATAAAAAAATGACTGAAATTTTTTTTTAAAAAAGTTTTTCTCTGTTTCTATCACAAAACTTTGTAAATAAGTACATTTTCTCCATCACTGATGGGCACTGATGAGGCTACACTGACGGGCACTAATGAGGCAGTACTGATTGGCACTGATGAGGCAGCACTGATGGGCACTGATGATGAGGCACATATATGCAGCACTGATAGGAGACACTGATAAGCAGCACTGACGGGGACTGATAGGTGTCACTGATAGGTGGCACTGATGGGCACTCATAGGCGGCACAGATGGGCACTCATAGGCGGCACTGATGGGCACTCATAGGCGGAACTGATAAGTGGCACTGGGCACTGATAGGTGCCGCTGATGGGCACCGATAGGTGGCGTTGATGGTGGGCACTGATAGGTGGCACTGGTGGGCACTGATAGGCAGCAATGTCAGTTTACAATGTAAGGTGGGCATTCCTTGGTGATCCTGGGTGGCATCTGAAATGGGTATGTAATGAGTGCCATCCATGTTGGGCATTGTGCCCTTTACCTGGTGGTCTAGGATGGGCTTCCTGGTGGCTAGGGTGGGCTCCCTGGTGGTCAGGGTGGGCTCCCTGGTGATCCATTGGTGGGCTGTCCCTGGTGGGCTCCCTGGTGGTCAGGGTGGGCTCTCCCTGGTGTGCTCCCTGGTGGTCCTGGGCAGGCTCCATGGTGGTCAGGGTGGGCTCTGCCTGGTGGTCCCTGGGTAGGCTCCCTGGTGGTCCTGGGTGGCGATCCGTGGGGGGGCTGCACTGATAAACAATCAGTGCAGACCCCCCCGTCAGGAGAGCCACCGATCAGCTCTCCTCTACTCGTGTCTGCAGACACGAATAGAGGAAAAGCCGATACATGGCTCTTCCTGTTTACACCGTGACCAGCCGTGATTGGTCATGGATGATCACGTGGTAAAGTGCTTCCCATGGCAACCCATGGCAACTCTTTACTGAGATCGGTAATGCGGTGAGCCAGACTGACACACCGCACCACCGATCGCCGCGATGCGCTCCCCCACGGGCGCACTATCGCAGGTTATCCTGAAAGATGGCAATAGATGTCCGGTCAGGATAACTGAACCACCGCCCAGCTGTCATTTGTCAATAGGCTGGGCGGGAAGTGGTTAACCCAGCATGTGCAGCTTTCAACTTTAAATGCTGCTGGCTCCTGCTCTCTCAGTGCTGCTTCCCTGAACTTTGATCTTTACAGCAGTGGTCCCCAACCTTTTTGGCACTGTGGACCAGCTGCGTGGAAGAAAATTGTGCCGAGGCCCAAGGGGGAACGCGGGGGGGGGGGGGGTATGCGATTTTTTGCGGGCAATTTGTCGGGGCAATGGCTTTTGTTGGCGCTTCAATTATCACGGCACCATGGTTGTTACGGTGTCAGGATGATTGAAGCACATTATTTCAATCATTACATTGTAAGTTCAACTCACCATAATGCAGAATCAGTGGGAGTCCCGAGTGTGTCACTTGCCCCATCGCTTGCCACCAGATGCGGATTGTCACTTGCCACGCTGCCTGCCACCAGATGCAGATTGTCACTTGCCATTGCCTGCCACCAGATGTGGATTGTCACTTGCCACGCTGCCTGCCACCAGATGAAGATGCCACTTGCCGTTGCCTGCCACCAGTTGAATATGCCACTTGCCATTGCCTGCCACCAGATGAGGATGTCACTTGCCACACTGCCTGCCCCCAGATGAGGATGTCACTTGCCACGCTGCCTGCCACCAGATGAGGATGTCACTTGCCACGCTGCCTGCCACCAGATGAAGATGTCACTTCTTGCCACGCTAATTGCCACAGATGAGGATGTTACTTGCCACACTGCCTGCCACCAGATGAGGATGTCACTGGCCACGCTGCCTGCCACCAGATGAAGATGTCACATCTTGCCACGCTAATTGCCACAGATGAGGATGTTACTTGCCACACTGCCTGCCACCAGATGAGGATGTCACTGGCCACGCTGCCTGCCACCAGATGAAGTTGTCACTTGCCACGCTGCCTGCCACTAGATGAGGATGCCACTTGCCATTGCCTGCCACCAGATGAGGATACCACTTGCCACGCTGCCTGCCACTAGATGAGGATGTCACTTGCCATGCTGCCTGCCACAAGATGAGGATGTCACTTGCCACGCTGCCTGCCACAAGATGAGGATGTCACTTGCCACGCTGCCTGCTACAAGATGAGGATGTCACTTGCCACGCTGCCTGCCACTATGTTAGGATGCCACTTGCCATTGTCTGCCAGTGCCACTAGATGAGGATGCCACTTGCCTGCCAATGCCACCAGATGAGGATGTCAGTGTTAAGGGGCAGGAGAGCGGTAATAGGGTGCGGGCATGAGAGATGTTCTCCCTCGGCTCCCCGTCGCACTTCCAAACATTGAAGAGTCCCGCGCAGTGCAGGCAGTGAGATATGATGTAATCTCTCTGCTCCCCGCTCCCCGCTGAAGTCCTGCACTGTGAGGGCGGAAGTTGGAGGAGCGGTGATGCAGAGAGATGTGCCATGCTCGCCAGCCCGCCTGGCTCTCTCATGGAGCCAGCCTGCCCGCGGCCGACTGCAGGGAGACCACGGCCCGATAGTGGGCCATGGCCCCAAGGTTGATGACCCCTGCTTTACAGGAAAGATATTCAACTCGAGCCAAAGTATAACCACCTAAGGACCAGAAGAATTTCCCCCTTAATGACCAGGCCATTTTTTTGCGATACGGCACTGCATCGCTTTAACTGGCAGTTGCGTGGTCATGCGACGTTGTACCCAAACAAAATTGATGTCCTTTTTTCCCCACAAATAGAGCTTTCTTTTGGTGGTATCACCTCTGTGGTTTTTATTTTTTGCGCTATAAACAAAAAAAGAGTGACAATTTTGAAACAAAAAACAATATTTTTTACTTTTTGCTATAATACATATCTAAAAACAATGTACAAAAACAAATTTCTTCCTCAGTTTAGGCCGATATGTATTCTTCTACATATTTTTGGTAAAAAATCGCAATATTGATTGGTTTGAGCAAAAGTTTTAGCGTCTACAATATAGGGAATAGATTTATGCCATTTTTATTATTATTATTTTTAATAGTAATGGCGGTGAGCAGTGATTTTTAGCGGGACTGCGACATTGCGGCGGACAGATCGGACACTTTTGACACTTTTGGGACCAGTGACATTTATACAGCGATCAGACATAGATTACAGTACATAGATTACGGTATAAATGTCACTGGCAGGGAAAGAGTTAACGCTAGGGGGCGATTAAGGGGTTAAATGTTCCCTAGCCACTTGACCACTGGGCACTTAAACCCCCTTAACAACCAGACCAATTTTCAGCTTTCAGCGCTCTCACACTTTGAATGACAATTACTCAGTCATGCAACACTGTACCCATATGAAATTTGCGTCCATTGTTTCTCACAAATAGATTTTTCTTTTGGAGGTATTTAATCATCGCTGGGTTTTTATTTTTTGCGCTATAATCAAAAAAAGACCGAAAATTTTGTAAAAAAATTAATTTTTCTTAGTTTCTGTTATAAAATTTTGTAAATTAGTAATTTTTATTCATAAATTTTGGCCAACATTTATACTGCTACCTATCTTTGGTAAAAAAAAAAAAACTAATTAGTGTATATTATTTGGTCTTTGTGAAAGTTATATAATCTACAAGCTATGGTGCCAACCACTGAATATTGATCACACCTAATGTACTGATGGCCTATCTCATTTCCTGAGACCCTAACAAGCCAGGAAAGTACAAATACCCCCCAAATTACCCCTTCTTGGAAAGTAGACATTCCAAGGTATTTAGTAAGGGTTATGGTTAATTTTTTGAAGTTGTAATTTTTCCCACAATTCTTTGCAAAATGAATTTTTTTTTTCCCACAATTGTCATATTTTAACGGGTTATTTGTCATACCCAGCATATGCATACCACAAATTACACCCTAAAATACATTCTTCTACTCCTCCTGAGTATGGCAATACCACATGTGTGAGTCTTTTACACAGCCTGGCCACATACAGAGGCCCAACATGTAGGGAGCGCCATCAGGTGTTTTAGGGGCATACATTTAGAATCTAATTTGACCATCTTTTACACTATTGTGAGGCACTGTGGTGGCATGGATAGGCACTGTAGTGGCACAGATGGGCAGGGTAGTGGCACGGATGAGCAGTAGAGTGGCACTGTATTGGCACGGGTGGGCACTGTAGTGGCATGGGTGGGCATTATAGTGGCACGGATGGGCAGTGTAGTGGCACGGATGGGCACTGTAGTGGCACGGATGGGCACTGTAGTGGCATGGATGTGTCACGGATGAGAACTGATGTGGTATGGATGAGCATGAATGAGGCACAAATGAGCCATGGATGGGGATGGATAAGCCACGGATGGGTGGGCGAGCACAGATGGGTGGGTGAGCATGGATGGATGGGTGAGCATGGATGGATGAGCATGGATGGATGGATGGGTGAGCACGGCTGGGTGGGTGAGCATGGATGGGTGAGCATGCATGGATGGGTGAGCATGGATGGGTGAGCATGGATGGGTGAGTGCGCACGGCTGGGTGGGTGAGCATGGATGGATGGATGGGTGAGCATGGCTGGGTGGGTGAGCTCGGATGGATGGCTGGGTGAGCACGGCTGGATGGGTGAGCATAGATGGATGGATGGGTGAGCATGGATTGGCGAGCACGGCTGGGTGGGTGGTGAGCATGGATTGGCGAGCACGGCTGGGTGGGTGAGCATGGATGGATGGATGGATAGGTGAGCACGGCTGGGTGGGTGAGCATGGATGGATGGCTGGGTGAGCATGGATGAACATGCATGGCTGGATGGGTGAACATGGATGGATGGGTGAGGATGGGTGGATGGGCGAGCATGGATGGATGGATGGGTGGGTGAGCATGGATTGGGTGAGGATGGGTGGGGGGTGGATGGGTGGGTGGTGGATGGATGGGTGGTGGATGGATGGGTGATGATGGCTGGGTGGGTGATTGATGGCTGGGTGGGTGGTGGATGGATGGTGGGGGTGCATTCCTGCCACTTAGCAGTGCTGTGGGCATTACACATAGCCCACAGCACTGCAGCACGTCTTTCCTCCCCCCTCTCTCCTCTCACAATGCACCGATCAGTGAAGAGAGGAGAGAGAACCGCCGGCTTGTTTACATGTGATCACGGCGCGATCACGTGGTAAAAGGCCGCTGATAGCGCCCATTCACCGCGATCCGTGATCAGTCAGGTCCTCCGGACCCGACGGTCACAGATGTTCCCGTGTGCGCGCCCTAGGGGGTGCGCGGGAAGCGCGATTCTGGGAGGACGTCTATTGACATGAGTGAGCATGGATGGATGGGTGAGCATGGATGGATGAGCATGGATGGATGGATGGGTGAGCACGGCTGGGTGGGTGAGCATGGATGGATGGCTGGGTGAGCATGGATGGCTGGGTGAGCAGGGCTGGGTGGGTGAGCATGGATGGGTGAGCATGCATGGATGGGTGAGCATGGATGGGTGAGCATGGATGGGTGAGTGCGCACGGCTGGGTGGGTGAGCATGGATGGATGGATGGGTGAGCATGGCTGGGTGGGTGAGCTCGGATGGATGGCTGGGTGAGCACGGCTGGATGGGTGAGCATAGATGGATGGATGGGTGAGCATGGATTGGCGAGCACGGCTGGGTGGGTGAGCATGGATGGATGGATGGATAGGTGAGCACGGCTGGGTGGGTGAGCATGGATGGATGGCTGGGTGAGCATGGATGAACATGCATGGCTGGATGGGTGAACATGGATGGATGGGTGAGGATGGGTGGATGGGCGAGCATGGATGGATGGATGGGTGGGTGAGCATGGATTGGGTGAGGATGGGTGGGGGGTGGATGGATGGATGAGGATGGGCGGGTGGTGGATGGGTGGGTGATGATGGCTGGGTGGGTGATTGATGGATGGTGGGGGTGCATTCCTGTCACTTAGCAGTGCTGTGGGCTTTACACATAGCCCACAGCACTGCAGCACGTCTTTCCTCCCCCCTCTCTCCTCTCACAATGCACCGATCAGTGAAGAGAGGAGAGAGAACCACCGGCTTGTTTACATGTGATCACGCCGTCATTTGACGGCGCGATCACGTGGTAAAAGGCCGCTCATAGCGCACATTCACCGCGATCCGTGATCAGTCAGGTCCTCCGGACCCGACGGTCACAGATGTTCCCGTGTGCGCGCCCCAGGGGGCGCGCGGGAAGCGCGATTCTGGGAGGACGTCTATAGACATCCTCCCGGAGTTAAGCAACCGCCCTGCAGATGTCTTTTGTCTATAGGGCGGTTGTTAAGCGGCTAGGGAGGTGTTTCTAACTGTGGGGGGAGTGTAGTGACTGGGGGTGGAGAGAGAAAGCTGTTCGCCAACACTGAGAGCAGCAGATCTCTCTCCATTTCCCTGTCAGAACGGGGGTCTGCTTGTTTACACTGGGTTTGGGGAATACTGCGCTACCTAATGGTGTGTATGGAAGCAGCTGACACGTCAACAGACAAAGTTGAAGGTAATGGGGAACAGAGAGTGCAGCGCTAGGTTGGAAATAGTCTTAGGATAAAACCATACATAGGTGATCCCGATGGTCCAAGGAGGATGAAGGAACGTCACAGTGCTCAGTGCTTAAGTGAGTGCTCAGAAAATCGTGACAATCCCACTGTATGTGGGTGTGCTTACCAGAAAATAGTAGTATGAAAGCGGAAGTACAATGGTTTCCTATGGGTGAGTCCTTTCTCGGTCTGTGATGATACCGGGGTTCCTTCGGAGGGTTCCTATGCCTCTTCATTGGACAGTGATATCACTCCCATGTGGTTTGGTTAGAATGAGAACAAGGAGAAAGCTCCATAGCGTAATTCAATTTCTCACAAAAATGTATTAAATACGGATTAAGAACACTTACATTAAATAAAATAAAGATGAGCTCATCAATAAAAATATCGGCAGCAGTGTGTCGGGGGACAGGACCCAACGCGTTTCATTTGCTAAAGACATCTTCAGGGGTGTCCCCCCCTGAGACCACTGCTGATATATATAGATAAATGCAATAGGAAAGGACCCTCCCCTTCCACAAATGGCGGAGAGTCTCCTTTCCAGGAACCAAAATGGCACCTGGGGCACATATAATAAAACCCTGTGAGGGATAAGGTAAAGGGATTAGAGGATTGAGAATGTGTGGTGTTGCATAATACATGGCTCAGGGCTGATTGCCAGCTCCTGCCATGTGTATTACAAAAAAGGGCGCCAAAACTATATAGAGAGGATTAGTGTGGGTGGGGAGGTGTGTCAGTGCCGCTCTGAGGGCATATGTTGCTGACACTAGACCTCCCACAACACCATACTGTGTGGTGATTGGTGGAGACGGCCACCCTGAATCCCGGAAAAGACGTCAGACGTCGGGCGGAAGTACATCATGGGAACAGGAAACAGGAAGTGACCTGCTGGAAAGAGTAGCAGGAGGAGCCGGTCTCCTTACAGCTAATGGAGAACCTGGATCCTCCTCTCAGGGCCGGGTTACGCAAATATAAAGCCACAGAGAAGAAAAATTTGTTTGAAAATCATGGGAAATGTCAGAAGGGGGAGAAACTAAGGAGAGAACAAAACGGAATAAATCTAAAAATACTGTATAAAATGAATATGTAAATAAGGGGTTATTTTGTGTGAATCTAAAAAAAAAGGGGTATTAAAAAAGAGGCACTAGTAAGGGCGCCATGTTGGAGTCCAAAATTATAGTGACATACACAGGACTGAATCCCAGAGACTGCGGCAGAGGGGAATTATACCTCTGAATAAGCAAATAAATTCCATAATAAAAACAAATAATTTAAACACATGTAAATTAAAACCAACTGTCCATATTAAGTATGTGGTAAGTAAAAACATATAGAAACCAAGGCATAATATAATTATGAGAGAATGGTCATTGTGGTGGGGGGGGGAGGGGGAGGCGG
>BLSH010274037.1:1001270-1034516 GCA_018402905.1 Glandirana rugosa
ACACCGGATTACACGGGACTACACCGGATTACACGGGCGACACGGGACTACCACGGACTACACGGGATTACACGGGATTACACGGGACTACACGGGATTACACGGACCACACGGGATTACACGGGACTACACGGGATTACACGGACGACACCGGACTACACGGGATTACACGGGCACATCAGGCACCATCAGGGCACAGCGGGCACATTAGGCCACATCAGGGCACATTAGGCCACATCAGGGCACATCAGGCACATTAGGGCACAGCGGGCACATTAGGGCACATCAGGGCACATCAGGCACATTAGGCCACATCAGGGCACATTAGGCCACATCAGGGCACATCAGGCACATTAGGGCACAGCGGGCACATTAGGGAACATCAGGGCATAAACCAAAATGTATACCACTGCGCTACCCTATGTAGAGAGAAACTTAATCTTGACACAGCTGCAGAGTATCAAGTGGGGGATTGACCACTCAAGAGTGAATAAAGTGAAAAGAATCTGCGCTTTGTGTCGTAAACTCAATACAATAAATTAAATCTGTGTATGACTCAAAAATGTGACAATACAAATAAAAAATATTGGATTGTGAATATGAATTTAATACAATAAATTAAATCTGTGTATAACTCAAAAATGTGACAATATAAATAAATCAACATAAACAAAAATATCCTTGTACAAAAACGCATAAATCCAAAAGTAAATAGGTAAAAGCAAGAGTCCCGTGAACATGTGACAGTGTTCAGAAAATCCAATTTTGTGTGTTGAATTCCAAGTCTGTTTGACAACTGAAATATTCAAATGTATTCCTCCACCACACCAATTCAAAAGTGCGCGGTTCCTCCACCAGACAAAGGTTCTCCTTACCAGAGCCACATGACCCTCTATTACGGGGGGTCGGTAAGCGCTTGCGTGGACTTAAGCCTCCACACAGCCTCAGAAGTTGGATTTTCAACCTTCAAACCTCATTAACGGTCCATGCAATAAGATGGAAAGAAGACCACAATAGTATGATACCATAAAAACAGTTGCATTTATTAATAAAATATTGCACTTACAGGAAATCCAAAATGTCTGGGCGTTGGGTATCCGAACAATATATGGACATGAAATCGCGGTGAAAACAGGAACAACACTGCAGCTCTATCGATTTCATCCTACTGGACTTCTTCTGGAGCATATCAGGGCACATCAGGCCATATCAGGCACATGGGGCACATCAGGCACATTAGGGCACATCAGGCACCCTCAGGGCAAAGCAGGCACATCAGACACATTAGGGCACATCAGGGCACATTAGGGCAACCGGCACGGCGGGCACATCAGGCACATTAGGGCACATCAGGCACATTAGGGCACAGCGCACACATCGGGCCCATCAGGCACATTAGGGCACAGCGGGCACATTAGGGCACATCAGGCACATTAGGGCACATCAGACACATAAGGGCACAGGGGGCACATTAGGGCACATCAGGCACATTAGGGCACATCAGACCCATAAGGACACATTAAGCACATTAGGGCACAGCGGGCACATCAGGCACATGAGGGCACATCAGGGTACATTAGGGCACATCAGGAAAAGGCGAGCATCATCAAACACATTAGGGAACATCAGGCACATTAGGGCACATCAGGGTACATTAGGGCACATTGGGCACATCAGACACATCAGGGCACAGCGGCCACATCAGACACATAAGGGCACATTGTTTACCAGCGTATTTCTTGCAGAGTAGCGCGGGAAGCGGCTGTGTATTAAGTTCTCATTCATGTCACGCTGCTCCCCGGCAGCCCCCCCCCCCCCCTCATCTCTCCTCGTCCATCCCAGGTGATGTCATATGCAAATTGGGATGGACGAGGAGAGGGGGACGGGGCTGCCAGGGAGCAGCGTGACATGAATGAGAACTTAATACACAACCGCTCTCTGCTCTTCTCTGCAGTTGAATCCCGATCTACCCGTCAGGCATCAGCTGACTGGCGGTGATTGGCGGGTAGATCGCTGGAGACAGTGAGGACGAGGCCGGCCCACTGAGCCATCGGCCCACCGGGAAACTCCTGGTAGTCCCGTGCGCATGATTGCAGGTAAGTGGCACATAATAGCCCATTATGCATCTGCTTTGTAGGGGAATGTAGAGGAAGTAAACCCAATCTGCGTTTACTTCCTCTTTCAGGCCAAAGAGTTCAATCTTTGTTTCAACAGACCAGAGAATTTTGTTTCTCATCATCTGAGAGTCCTTCAGGTGTCTTTTGGCAAACTCCAGATGGGCTTCCATGTGCCTTTTACTGAGGAGTGGCTTTCGTCTGGCCACTCTACCATACAGGCCTGATTGGTGGAGTGCTGCAGAGATGGTTGTTCTTCAGGAAGGTTCTCCTCTCTCCACAGAGAAACGGGTTCTTGGTCACTTCCCTGACTTTCCCCCTGATCACTCAGTTTGGACAGACAGCCCACTCTAGGTAGAGTCCTGGTGGTTCTAAACTTCTGCCATTTACAGCTGATGGACAGCACTGTGCTCATTGGGACCTTCAATGCTACAGAAATGTTTCGGTACCCTTCCCTAGATCTGTGCCTCGATACATTCCTGTCTCAGAGGTCTACACACAATTCCTTGGACTTCATGGCTTGGTTTGTGCTCTGACATGCACTGTTAACTGTGGGACCTTATATAGACAGGTGTGTGCCTTTCTAAATCATGTCCAATCAACTGAATTTACCACAGATGGACTCCAATCAAGTTGTAGAAAAATCTCAAGGGTGATCAGTGGAAACCGGATGCACCCGAGTTCAATTTTAAGCGCTTTTTATTTTTAATAAATTTGCACAGGTTTCAAACAAACTTTTTTCACGTTGTCATTATGGGGTATTGTTTGCAGAATTTTGAGGAAAATAATGAATTTAATCCATATTGAAATAAGGCTGTAACATAAAACAAAATGTGGAAAAAGTGAAGCTCTGTGAATACTTTCCGGATGGACCATAGGCAGGGATTAAATATAAAGCAGTTACATACTCAGTAAGTAATTACATCAGTCGCTGAAAGTGCTTAAAAACTGATGGCGTAATATCACTTTAACCATATTGTGCCATTCCTAAATGTTCCAAAGTCATCTGACTATATATTTTGTATTACACCTAAATATCGTGCTAACCTACATCATATGGTGTGAAACATGACATGCTGCCTCTGCCTTCCTATAAACCAGGGATATGCAATTAGCGGACCTCCAGATGTTGCAGAACTACAAATCCCATGAGGCATAGCAAATCTCTGACAGCCACAAGCATGACACCCAGAGGCAGAGGCATGATGGGATTTGTAGTTTTGCAACAGCTGGAGGTCCGCTAATTGCATATCCCTGCTATAAACCTTCAGATAATCCCAGTAGAGGAGCAAGGAATTGCAAGGAAGCAAAATTAAAATATGTATATAAAGGTGAAGGGGGGGTTGGGACGGGCTATACACTGTTAAAGTGGTTGTAAAGGCAGATGGTTTTTTATCTTAAGGCATCCTATGCCTTAAGATAAAAAAAGCCTTCTGTGTGCAGCAGCCCCCCTAATACTCACATGAGCTCCATCTCGATCCAGCGATGTTGCACAAAAGACTCGGCTGTCCAGGACTTCCCTCCTCATTGGCTGAGACAGCAGCAAAGCCCCATTGGCTCCCGCTGCTGTCAATCAAAGTCAGAGAGCCAATGAGGAGAGAGAGGGGTGAGACTGGGCTGCAGCTCCTTGTCTGAAGTGCCATTGGCTCCAGCTGCTGTCAATCAATGTCAGTGAGCCAATGAGGAGAGGGGGGGGGCAGGACTGGTACACAGCTTCATGTCTGAATGGACACACAGAGCAGCGACTCGGCTCGGGTGCCCCCATAGAAAGCTGCTTGTTGTGGGGGTACTTGGCAGGAGGGAGGGGCCAGGGGCGCCGGTGAGGAACCCGAGAAGAGGAGGTGCTGCTCTGTGCAAAACCACTGCACAGAGCAGGTAAGTATAACATGTTTATTATTTTTAACAAAAACAAAAATAGACTTTAGTATGACTTTAACTACTTCAGCCCCGGAAGGATTTCACACTTTAGGACCAGAGCGCTTTTTGCGATTCGGCACTGCGTCGTTTTAACTGACAATTGCGCGGTTGTGCGACGTTGTACCCAAACCAAATTTGCGTCCTTTTTTTCCCGCAAATAGCGCTTTCTTTTGGTGGTATTTGATCATCTCTCCGTCATTTCTGATCGCCGCTATAAACAAAAGAAGAGCGATAATTTTGCAAAAAAAAAAACAAATTTCTTACTTTTTACTAAAATACAAATCCAAAAAAAATATAAAAAAAACATTTTTTCCATCGGTTTTGGCCGACTTATATTCTTCCTCATATTTTTGGTAAATCAAGCAATCTGCGTTCATTGATTGGTTTGCGCAAAAGTTGCCGCATTTACGGATGATGAGAATTAATTTCTGGGGTTTTTATTTTTTATTAGTAATGGCGGCGCTCTGCGATTTTTAGCGGTACTGCGATATTGCAGCGGACATGTCAGACCATTTTGACACTTTTTTGGGACCATTGGCATTTATATAGCAATCTGTGCTATAAAAATGCACTGATTACTGTGTAAATGCCATTGGCAGTGAAAGGGTTAACGTGCAGGGGGCGCTCTAAGGGTTACCTGTGTTCCCTGGGCGTGTTCTAACTGTGTGTGGGCTGGCCTGGCTGGGGGAAGGAGGTGATCACGGCTTCCATATACAGGAAGCCTGTGATCACAGCCCTTCCCCCTCTAACAGAACGGAGATCCGTGTTTACTTACACGGACCTGCGTTCTTTCACTGCGGGGAGGGGCATCGAGTCCTTCCTACCTGCTCCCTTGCCCCCCAAAACACAGTGAGCGCGCGAGCGCGCCTCCGGCGGTGCGCGCTCACAGTGAGAGATATCGCAGGTTTGCGATATCGAGCCACTTTGCCGCCGTCAGACGCCGGTCGGCAAGTGGTTAAGGAGTGGCTGTTCCTAAGCAGCTTGCATACGCATGCCGTCTTGTCAATTTTCCTAACGCACACCTTTCTGGCAAAGTAAGGCCTATGTAGAAGTGGGTGCTGCAGCGATAACCAGCTGGATACTGGAAGCGTCAGTCAAGTGTAAGTATTCGCCAGATCACCGGCCAAAGGTTCTTTATTTAAAGAAAGAACACATCACAGAGAGTGCAACGTTTCGGAGCCATGCAGGACCCCTTCGTCAGATATGCATGCAGTCCACCCTAGGTAATATCCACATGTGGTAACTGCAAGAGCTGAAATCCAATAAATGAAAGGGGCGGGCCACGACCAGTAAGTCCTGGGAGGAAAGAGCTAGATGATGCTGGATGCCCCCCCAGTATCATACAATATCATAGTATAATGAGGAGACTTGCTACAGTTTCTAAAGCACACTGTGATAAGCTCACATTCTGCAGTAAAATCAGAGCAACCCTATTCATTACAGGAGAGGAGCCTCTACAAATGTGCAAGACTGATGGTAAGGCTTTAAAGTCCTATGGTGAAGGGCTTTGGGCTCGTGTTGATGGCATCAGTCTGAATTCACTGACAGGTGCAGCTGACCCCCTTCTAACCTGCATTTGGCCTATAGACTTGCATAGGAATGCAAAACCTGCCTGACGCAAACAAAATCCCATTGACGCAAGTCCTAAACTACCAAATCGCTGAAGTATCTGTAGACTAAATCCGATCCATGTAAGCAGGCAGAGTGCACCAGAACCACTTGTAACCAACGCCGCCGTTTGTTCGCTAAGTCAGCGAGTGAAATCCCCGAGACGCTGCTTTGCATACGTTCTCTCTGAGCTGTCAGCAGCCGTCACTCCTTGCGCTTACACAGCTCCCTGTCCAGGATCAGTTGCTGGAAAATCACAGGGAGACTTCTAAATTTAGAGCCCTCTGACTCACTTCTGACCACACAAACTGATTTTTACATATTTAAACCTTACAAACAGCCCGAGAGTCAACATCGCCATCACACCTGTTCCAGACGGCAAAAATATAGCCGGGATCCCTGGAGGAAAATGCCAGGTTGTGTCCTCAGAACCAACACAAGCCGGTAGGTCAAGGAGCTTACAATCACGGAAAAAACTGGAGAGAAACGCATGACGCACTGGTGACACTGAAGTAAATCTATGAACTGTGGGGATGATCTGACGGGCACAGTGGGTCATTGTGGACAGGCGTCTGCAGGGTTAAGGAAATTAATGTTTATTCAGGACACACCAAGAAGAGGCCAACTCCCAGAATCCGCCGGGGACTTCCTATCATGTCTGCCTTTAGATCAGTACAGGTGGCCCGGGCAATGCTATGCACAGCAATGAGAGATGTGAACGACCCCCTTAGAAACGAGCTGCCAATACAGCCGGCTTTAGGCTGGATCCTCAACAAGGAGAGCAAAAATGACAATTCCGTCAAATAAAAATACAAACCAATTCAGCTCTGAAATTAATAAATCAAGGGGCCCACTTACATTTGTGCCATGCGTTAATGCACATGTGTTATGTCATCTATCAACATGCGTTGCAGTGCAATCAATCAACACACTGAAAATCCAGGAGTGTGTTCTGATGCAGTGAGCCTGTGTGCAAGAACATACATTGGACGCCACTGTAGACTGGCAACAAGGGAGAGCCATGCTACGCATGTACATTCCTTAACACCTCCCTCCCCATACCAATGCAGTGCCCCCATAGTGATAGGTGTGTTTTTGTAGTGAGTTTTTGTTAGGAGAGGTAAAATCTAGTCAGGCCAGACAGTGAGCGCAGGCCTGATTGTTTTGATCTGGGCTGGGGAGTGGCTCAGGGAGGGCTGGAGATTGCAGGAAGGAGCACCCCTTGGATACTCCTCCCTTTTGGTGCTGGAAGGCTCTAGAAAGGGGATGGATGAGGAGGTGTCACTTTCTGAAGTATGTTAAGGAGCCCTGACCAATCCCCAACCTGGATTTGCAGGAAGCAGGCCTCTTAAATACAGTGATCTTCCCAGCAGGGAGGAGGAGAGTGTCGGGTGGAAGAGGGAGAGGTAGCAGAGGTGCTGTGGAGGCCTCACCTGGGAAGGGAGCCCCCAGTCTGGGAGGGTGACCTTGAGGCCTGGTGGCTTAGGTGCAACCAGGAAGAGGAGTTGGTTCCTGGAGCAGTACAAGGAAGCAGGAGAGCAGCAGAGAGGCTACATAGAGGACTCTTTAAATGATCCACCGGTGTCAGTGAGTGGCAGCCCCTGGGAGTTGGATGAGAAGGCTGGAGCAGACTGGGAAGAAGACAGTGGACAGTCTGTAGAGGTTGGAGAAGCCAAGCAGGGGAAGGAGGGCCACTGGACAGTAAGGCAGGCCGGAGGGGCATGGAAGATGGATGGGCTGGGGGTTGTAGTTCATCCAGTGCCCAGCTAGCACCAACGTACTTAGCTACACAAATGAGGGTCCATGGCTTTACAACTGGGAGCCTGTGACCCTTAGCCACAATGGGTGTACATAGAAGGTCTCGTGATTGATTCTTGGGCATCCCACAGTCATCCCTATCCCCATACAAGTTTAACCCCTGAATAAACCAAAGTACCGGCCTGCTCAGTGACGCCGGGTGTGTGGAAATTGTGTGATTAAGGGCAGCGGGCAGGTAGACCACAACTACCAGCCACCCCTGAGGGGGCACATGGCTACACCAATAAACAGAGAAATAAAGCGGAATGCACATAACCTAGCACCCCCATTCACATCAGAGCCCCCCTAATATCAGAGTCTCCTTTTACATCAGAGTCCCCTCTTACATCGGATTATCCCCTTACATCAGTGCACCCCCTTAAATAAAATTCCCCCTTACATAAGAGTTCCCTCTTACATCAGTGCTCCCCCTTACATAGGAGTCCTCCCCTAGATCAGAGTCTGCTCTTATATCAGCCCCTTCTTACAACAGAGCCCCCTATTCAATTAGAGTCCTCCCTTAAATCATTCACCTCTTACTTCCCTCCTTAGATCAGAATTCCCATTAGATCAGGAGTCCCCCTTAGATCAGAATCTCTCCTTAGATCATAATCCTCCCTTAGATTAGAGTTCCCACTTTGATCGAGAGTCCCCCTTTAGATCAGGAGTCCACGCTTAATTCAGAGTTTGACCTTAAATCCGAGTCCCCCTTACATCAGGAGCCTACTCTTAGATCAGAGTGTGGTCTTAGATCACAATTCCCTACTTAGATCAGAACTCTACCCTTAGATCAGAGTTCCCCTAAGATCAGAATCCCTTCTTAGATCAGAACCCCTTTAGATCAAAGTCCCCCGCTTAGATCAGATTACCCCCGTAGATCAGAATCCCTTCTTAGATCAGAACCCCTTTAGATCAAAGTCCCCCGCTTAGATCAGATTACCCCCGTAGATCAGGAGTCCGCTCTTAATTCAGAGTCCCTGTCTTAGATCACAATTCCCTACTTAGATCAGATCTCCGCCCTTAGATCAGAGTTCCCCTAAGATCAGAATCCCTTCTTAGATCAGAAGCCCCTTAGATCAAAGTCCCCCACTTAGATCAGATTACCCCGTTAGATCAGGAGTCCACTCTTAATTCAGAGTCCCCCTCTTAGATCACCCTCATCTCCACTCCAAGTCTCCTGAAGCTTAAACAAGTTCTGGAGCTTTTTTGTCACTCGTATCGTGCAGATTACAGGCTTTTTTTCTGCTTTTCATATTGGGGACCTTTGACCTGTACAAAATCGTGGCAAAAATCACAGTAAAATCACGTGTCTTTCTGCCTGAAAACGATACACTCAGGTGTGAATGCAGCCTTAGATCAGAGTCCACTCTTAATTCAGAGTCCCTCTCTTAGATCTGAATTCCCCCCTTAGATCAGAACTCCCCCCTTAGATCAGAGCTGCCCTAAGATCAGAATCCCATCTTAGATCAAATCCCCTCTTAGATCAGAGTCCCCCGTTTTGATCAGATTACCCCCTTAGATCAGGAGCCCCCTTAGATCAATTTCTCCCCTTAGATCAGGGCTCCCCCTTTGAGTCACTATCCCCTCTTAGATCAGAATCCTACTTAGATCAGAGTCCCCCTTAGAACAGAATCCCCCTTTAGATCAGAGTCTCCCTTTAGATCAGGAGTCCGCCCTTATTTTACAGGTTGGAAGCTGGTAGTTAGGGGGAGAGTCCAGGGTCACAGCTGCTCTGCTACAGAGAAAGTTCCTGTATGTTAGGGGGAAGTGTGTCATGGGTTGCTAGGACGCTGTCACTCCTAGCAACCAGTGATGGCAAAGATGACGGCAGTAGGGGGGCACCTCTGGGGGGGGGGGGCAGAGAGTTCAGGCAGCCCCTGTTGACAGGAATCCTCAATGTGCGCAGTGTGTGACAGAACTATGGGCCCCACCATCCTCCTTGGGACCTGTGTGCTGCTACACTCTCTGATGCATTGGAACACATGTGCATTGCCCTGGTGCATTGTTGTGCTATTCAAAATGGGTGGCACCATAATGCATCAACACATGTAACGTGAGTTACAGTAATGTGTGCAATGCATAGTTCTGTGTATACACAAGTACCTGCATAAACACATATATGTATAAGGGCTTTTAAATCTGGATGCAGAAATTTGCGTCCAAAGCTATACACATGTGTAAGTTTATGCTTGTACTTGAGTATACAAGCGCATAGCCACATACAGACGTATAAAGCCATTGACTTCTCTAGGTGGATGTTCACAGTGCCTGTGTGCTCCCTAGTGGGGAAATACACCAGAATTGATGTTATCCGGCCAGATATGGCCATGTGCATGAGCCCTCAAAATGTATGTCAAGGCACATAAGAAATGCACGTTGATGCATGACAATCCACCTGCCTAGTGCTACCAAAAAAGCACCTTTATGCACATGTCTAGATCTATATGGGCCCTTTTGAATTTACAATTTGGAGTGCATCAGTTTGCAGAGTGTGCAGAGTGATTACCTTGTCAGTCTACTGCTGCTCTTTCAATGTCCAGGGAAGGTGGAGAGAGGACACCACTGTCTACCCTAACTATAGGTGACAGAAATGCTAAATAAATCTTTTGGAAGATAAAAAACGAATATATGGATTTCATTTGTGTGTCTGTAGTCTGGCTGTAAACATACAGAAACCCATACAAAATGGTATCGTAAATACTAAAAAAAGACACCCTCATTGGAGGTACATGCTGTTATTTACACACAGGTGCAGTTTTAATAGAAAGACGTACATTTTCATTTTATTGAAATGTTTTCTAGCTAAGAAAAGTTGCCAAAATGCAAAGAGGCCTCCAGAGTTTTGAAGATAGACTCAATAAAAATTCTAATGTAATGGTCCAGAGGCCGATGTGCTAACCGCATGTCTTTTATATAACTTATTTAATTTCTCCATAAGGACATATCAAGACCCTTCTGTGTGACTTTTCCAAGGATTAGAGAAATATGAATAGCACTGAAATGAAAGTCTATATAAAGAGCAGACTGTTTTAGTTTTGGACAGAGTAAGGAATAGGTAGAAACTTTTTTTGTCTAATTGGGGAGATTGCTCGCCTCTTCCTGTCCTAATGACACAACAGGAAGTGAAAGACAAACTCTTTTCTCCTTCACCTCCTGTCCTGGTGCCAACTGTAAGATTTTGGATCTCCCATCACTTTTTGTCCCGATGACAATGGTCACCAGGACAAATAGAAAGGGCGATTCTCCCCATTGGAGACAAAGAGAAAATCATAAATAAGATAAAAATGAATAGCCCATTGAAAGATAAAATAACAAAACCATTTTTGCTGCAAAATTGACCTTCAGTCCAGAGATTTTCATTTAGCTTTTAATTTCAGTCATCATATTTATGAATCCACCATATGGAGCACTGCTTCAAACTCCACTTGTCCTCCTTTGTTTGGTGTAGAAAAGGTTCTGGCCATGGGAGCCTGTCCCTGCTCTGGCATATTACAATATCCATAAAAAGAAGGCCTCACTATGATGACATCAGCTCCCCAAGATGAGCTTTTAAGCGGAACTCAAACCCATCGATTTAATCGTTTCTCAAAACAGTTACATTTCAAGAATGGTAACTGTCACCTTTACTTGTTCTTTCAACTGAACTGACAAGCCTTTAAATGACTGGTATCATAACTGATCACATGAACAGCAGATCAAACAGAGGCCAAGATGACAGCTTCATTGGAGAGGATAGGAGGGTTTAGTTCTTCTTTAAGGACATGCTCGCTAAAAAGCCCTGCCTGTAGCAATAGCCCCTCTGACACATTTTGCCTTATGACTAAGCCCTACAACCAAGCCCAATCCAGGCACAATGTGCCTAGACATGTAGAATAGACATGTGGAGTAGATATGTAGGGTAGATATGGGGAGTTGACATGTGGAGTAGACATAGGAAGCTGACATGGGGAGTTGACATCTAGATTAGACATGCAGAGTAGATATGTGGAGTAGGCATGTAGGGTAGACATGTGGCATAGCCATGTGCAGTAGAGATGTAGATTAGATGTGTAGAGTATAAATGTACAGGGCCGTAGATAAGGGGGTACTACTAGTCCTTCTTTATGGGGTCCAGGCCATGAGGTGGGCCCAGGCAGCAGAATTGGATGTGGGCAGGGAGTATGATCGGTGTGGCAGGGAGGCAATTACTGAAACCAATCCCCTATATGGCTCTCTCTGCATCAGCTGAAAGCTGGCTTCTCCTCCTCTACCTCCCATTGGCTTTCAGCTGCTGCAGAGACCTCCCTGTGCACCATATATTTCCCCCTGCTGCCCAGGCCCCCCTGTGTGCCCTCCCTCTATCCCCACAGCACTGCTGGCTTCCCTCCTCTTCTTCGCACTGGCAGCTGCAAGCACACAATAGGATCCTTCAAGTTTGAGAGTGGGGCAAGGGTTAGGTAAATATGTCATATTTACCAGCCCCTTCCTTTCCAGAATGAACACAATGAGTGATCAGTACCGATCACTCAGCGTGTTCATTCATAACTAAAGCATTGGCTGTATTGTCAGGTTGTCAGTATGGGGCCCCGTGTCAGGTTGCCTGTATGGGGCATGTGAAGAAAGACAAGTCTGTCTTCACATGACAAGCAGACATGGGGAGTTGACATCTAGATTAAACATGTAGAGTAGATATTTGGATTAGACATGTGTAGTAGACATGGGGAGTTTACATCTAGATTAGACATGTAGAGTAGATATGTGGATTAGACATGTGTAGTAGACATGGGGAGTTTACATCTAGATTAGACATGTAGAGTATAAATGTAGTGTAGATATGTGGAGGAGACATGTAGTGTAGACATGTGAAGTAGACATGGGGAGTTTACATCTAGATTAGACATGTAGAGTAGATATGTGGATTAGACATGTGTAGTAGACATGGGGAGTTTACATCTAGATTAGACATGTAGAGTAGATATGAGGATTAGACATGTGTAGTAGACATGGTGGAGTTTATATCTAGATTAGACATGTAGAGTATAAATGTAGTGTAGATATGTGGAGGAGACATGTACATGTGAAGTAGACATGGAGAGTTGACATCTAGATTAGACATGTAGAGTAGACATGTGGAATAGACATGTGGAATAGACATGTAGAGTAGACATGTGAAGTAGACATGGAGAGTTGACATCTAGATTAGACATGTAGAGTAGACATGTGGAATAGACATGTGCAGTAGAGATGTAGGTTAGACATGTAAGGTATAAATGTAGAGTAGATATGTGGAGTAGACGTGTAGAGCAGATATGTAGAGAGTAGACATGTAGAGATACCTGCATATCATGCATGTAGAGGTTTCTGCATGATGTTTCATGTACCTTTTAGGAAGCTACTTGGATTACTAAAAATGTAGCTCTGGCCAGCCAGTCCCATTTCCGTGGTTGGTCGGTGAGCCCACCTGTTATGTTAATGGTCCAATGGTGAAATATGGGAGAGCATTTGGATTTTAGGATAAATAAACAATATGTGTTTATGTACTGTTTACTTATAGGAAACTCTTCGTATAATTTACAATGTCTTTTTTCAAGGGATAGTTTTAATGAATTTGCATAAGTGAAAACAACACTTCTCTTCCCTATTGCATGTCTGCGAATATGGAACGGCACACAATGTCCTAAAAATGCATAGCTGTGCGATATAAAACGTTCCTGGTGTTCTGCAGAACATGCAGATATTTTTACACTGTGTGGGCTGGCTTGTCATTCCTCTAATAATCACTTTGGTCCTCACCTGAAAATACCTAACTAATTTAACCTGTCAGTCCTTTCCTCACTAATTCCTTGTTTAATATGGAAATCCTTTTCCAACAGTGCAATAGAAAGAGCAATAGCCCATTAACACCTATTACAAAGAGCTCCACATTAGAGCATTCATGGCCCTGGCAGGAGGCGGCCAGGCGTCACAATGAGTTTCATCTGAATAAAGGATGGACTGCCTTGCTGGGGAAACCAGCCCACCATTTGTGTACAAGGATTGTGTATTGCGGGAGAGGGGGAGGATTGCAAAGACACACCACACTGATGCACATCACACTATGAAACCCTTTGGCTATTATACATTGACATTCGTTACTTTATAGAGTAAAGGGTGATTAATAAATTAATTTCTATCACACAGGGTTAGAGAAAAAAACACAAAGATGCCTGTTACTACAACAAAAGGCACCAAAGCTGCACTTATTTCAGCAAATGTACAGAGGATTAAATGGGATCAGATGTAGATTTCATGAATTAGGCCAGATTAGTTCAGATAATGGTAATTCACATTATGCACGTTGGTGCTCTGCAGTGCAATTCATTCTGAATGGAACCACAACACAGCTTTCTCAATGCACCTGTGTTGCAACGCGCTACAATCCAAAGTAGTGTACTATCATGCATAATTGTTTGCTGCATTGCTAGAAAAAGTACATACACCCTTTATAGTGCCTTTTGGTGCATTAGAAGGATCAGTCATAAATTAATTGAATAGGTTGACTTAATAAGTATTTGATAACACACCACAAAGATGTAAATGGGCCCTTAAAGCCCATTCACACTGTTGTGTTGTGGTAATGTGTGTGTTGCTGCAATGCACATTAGCACTCATTACAGGCGTGAGTACATTGGAGCACCCTTCATTTTCAATGGAACCCCAAGGCACAAAAAAGCACATAAGTGTATTACCACATGGTGTGGTGTGCTATGGTTCAAAAAATGATGCGGTCCAATTTTTTGGACATTTTGGTGCACTGGCAGCCCAATCATTGGAATAGGGGATGCACAATAATGAGCTCCATAGACTTCTATGAGTCTTTGCTGTGAAAGCATAGGCAGGAGAAATAGAACTTGTGGCACTGCATGTCAATAAATACAGGAGGAATTTCTCACTGAAAGAAAGAAGGTACCTAGTGCTGAGTCTCAAGGTAAAGTTCAGCGTATCCTGGTGCTTTCAAGTATGGATAAATGTCTCCAACCTATCATTCTTGAAGAAACTCCTCTCTCTCCAACTGCAAATTTTGTATAGCACAGCTTTTAATGACCAGCATAACCAGCTAGGTTATGCTAAAGGCCAATATGATCCAACCAGGCCTCTGAAATACTCATAGGCCAGATCTCTTTTCTTAAAACAGAAACCATGACCACAACCATTCCATATATCTCTTTCAGGCTTGTTAAGCCCCGTACTCACGACCGTTGTATGCAAAATCGATCGTTCGTATGCGCGATTTGAACAGTCAAACATACGACGGTCGTACAAGGGAGTTGTATGAGCAGACTAGAAAACTTGGTTGTACCAACAAGCTCTCATACGACCGTTGTATAGTGTGTACAGAGCAGTTGGTACAACAAAGTTGTATTGTGCAAAACACGCATGCCCAAAGTCAGGAATGGCTGGATGCTAATTACAGTCACCTGAACGTTCTTTCCCCGGCCGTACGATCGTGTAGTGCAGTCAGTATGCTGCATACAATAGCCAACATACGATTCAACACGATCGTACGTGCGATCGTCGAACCGTGTGTACGGGGCTTTAGCCTTTGATAAAACAAGATATTAACACTATAGTTCTATGAATTTGGCCAACACCAGTTGAATTTTGTTCAAATTTTTGTTGAGAATTCTGAAAAATCTTTTGTCAGAGCTTTCGACCTTGCCATCATTGAGTCAAGTAATTTTCTTTGAAAGCCTCTAAATTTTCATAACCTTACCCAAAATCAACTAAGATCTTTCCAGGACCTGCAGTGGAAGTTTGCCATTTCCCCTCATAGATTTTTCAAATATCTTCAGTTACGTTACACCCATTCAGTGCAGGCCATATCAACCAATATGGGATTGATTCCCACTCCTCTTATAGACTTCCTTGCCACTCCTTCGGATGGGAAAGGTCTTATTTCTTCTCTCTATTGGTCGTTGATGGATAAATCCCTGGTCAACCTTTGTATTCCTGGCAGGATAGGGTTGGAAAAAAGATATTGGGGAGCACGTGGCTGGCTGTATTGGAGCAGGTTTTAATGGTTTCCCTTTCACCCACACATAGACTATTTCAATTATTTGTAATCCACAAGGTATACAGAACGCAGATGAAGCTCCACCAGTGGAACCGTTGAGAGAATACTGACTGCCAATGCTGCCAGGGCTCCCCTGCTGATCTCTTACACATACTTTGGCGCTGCCCCAAACTGGTTTGCTACTAGCATCTTATAATTGAAACTATAAATAAGGCATTCCAGGTGAATTTGAATAATGAATCGCTAACATGTGTGCTGGTATTTTAAGATGAAGAAGCTTTTGGACTGTATGCCAGAACCCCACTTACTAGATTGTTATTTCTGACATGCAAATATATAGCCTCCAAATGGCTACCTCCTCTTCCCCCAACATTTGAGGAGTGGGGCACACAGGTTAACTCTACCCTTCTTAAAGAGCATCATATCTATCAACAAAGGGGTACTCCTCGCAGGTTTGAAAATCTAAAAGCTATGGGATCCATGGTTGCAGACCCCAGGCCTAGCTCCACCCAACCCTAGTATCCTTAAGGATTTTTCTATTTTATTTAAATGTTTTAATGCTTATAACAAATCACTTGGCTCATGCTCTTGTATTTGCAATTCTATACATACCTAGTCACTTGGCGTATGTACCCATTTATCAATTGAGGAGCAGCTGTGCGCTCATTTTCAGGCAAGTATTGGTTGTATGATTCTTTTTAGTTACCTGGAAGAGACAGTGACACTTTTCTCACTGGTACACTTGTTAAGGTTTACATTACAACATATTGCTTTACTTGTCCCCTGCAAGTATTGGGAGTGAGTAGTGAAGAGTACATCTCTAGGATAAATAGCTTGTCTAAACTGGTGTTTCTCAACCTTTTTTCAGTAATGGCACCCTTTAAAAATTATGGACAATCTCGAGACATCCTTTAAAAATTATGGACAGTCTTGAGGCACCCCATTCTCAAATGTAAAATCTATTCTAATAGTTTTACACACTGCAGCAACATCCACACCCATCCACCCCAGGACACCCTACCCTAAGGTTAGAGGGGATTTATTCTTCCAAAGCAAATACACTTTTGCAAACTGGTACTGACTAGTATTCCAATGTTTCTCTCCTCCCTCCGTTTTTCTCCATCACTCAGCTAATGTGACCCACCGCTGATGGAGAGGGGTATACAAGGATGCTATGCAGGTGACTAACATCCTCCATATTAACTGATGATGTCATTGGTCGTTTATGCCAGCAGCTAGAAGTGTGTAATGGTGCACAATGAAAATCTATGGCTTTGTATAACTAAAAGGCAGGCTTCATCCACATGCATATTGTATACAATTTTTTGGGCAATTTTTAGGCATTTTGCCAAGGCACCCCTGGAGATACTTCAAGGCATCCCAGGATGCCTGGGCACCTTGGTTGAAAAAGGCTGGTCTAGACTGGCATATTCTCAATCCTGATGTGATTGTTAACTACTGGTTATTGTCATTATGTATATGGATGCTACTCATGGTTGGATTTGGGCAGGTATATAAGGCTGCTATCTCTTTTAGTGTATTATATTTATCTCCTTTTTTCAGTTTTTTATTTTTTTGAATGTATGTTGTTTGTACAACCTACAAAACTTTCAATAAAAACTATTTGATTAAAGAAAAAAAAAAATCATAACCTGTTTAATACGTATTAAACAGGTTTCTGTTGTGCCCAGCCTATGTTCATTACAATATGTGTGCTTTTTCCAGAACACAACTCGCATTCATGGTTAAAATTTAATTAGTTCAGATAAGAAACAATAAAACATTTCTATTAACCTCCTTCGATTTTACTCGTCACTACGGTCAAAAGCAATCATTTGGTTGTCCCCACTAACCAACAAATGTTCCAAAAATGGAAATTTTCAAACAAATTCTACTGGTATAGGGATAGCTTAAGACTTGGTAAAGGGGTCATGACATGGGATTTCCACAGCTAGGCATCGACCTTTAGAAGTGGAGATACATCTCTCTCAGCCAAAGGGAAAAAAAAGTAATCCTTCCAAATGTAAATATTTTAAACAAGTGGTACTTCCCCTTTGACCTGTATGTTTTATTGATCGCAGAGTGTATAACATGGGTTTTTGAAAGCAGGGAGGGTGGAGACCTAACACCAAAGATCTATAGCAGCAGACATATAAAGTGTCACTCCCTCCTTATAAGGCGTTGGCTGTGTCAGACTTAACAGGAACTAACTGCCTGATCCACATCACACCATCGTCCACACATTACATTTAGCAGAAACATCATTACCAAATGTTGAAGATTATGCAAACGTACCCTCTAAGCAAAGCACCCGGTCAACCAACAATTTCCTATTACATTTTCCAACTACTCATTTCCATTTTTTTAAATTAAAGACAACCAAAAGTTTAGACTTCATGGCCAATGACATTAGGGCTTAATGCCTCTTGACTTCTGAGTCATTTAAGAACCAAGTTAAAAATACAATAGCATTTTGATTTTTATAGAAAACCCAGTGACTCATTCTCATGCTAAGTTCCTCAAAGTGTTGAACCCATGGTGGTCTTATGCTCTCCCCACTCTGCCCTCGGCCAGCTTGGGTATTCCGGACGGTTCTGGAACACCAGCTAACAGGCAGATTCTATCTCCTCTTCCTGCTTAGGTCTACACCTCTTTTCTACCTTCCTTTCTTCTTTTTTGTCTTGACTGTCTCCCGTATTCTCCTCTTGCTTAGTTCTGCACTTCTCTTCTTCCTTCCTCATTCTGACTGTCTCCCGCGTGGCTGTCTCCCGCCATTTTTCTTACCACTTTCCCCTCCCGCCCCCCCTTTTTTTGGGTTCCTTTTTTTTTCTTATTTCCTTCCCCTCCATTGTGCAACGATGATCACAATCTCTTTGCCTCATTATGTCCTGGGCCTCTGTGCCCAGTTACTTATTGTCCCTTCCAACACTAGATGTCAGATGCTTCTACTTTTCGCTTTGAAACCTTTGAAAATGTGTTTTTGGGTTTTTTTTGTATCTACATGTGCTTTTGTTTTTCGCTCCAGTCTGTATCTTGACATTGTTTTACTAAACAAATACTATTATACCACGTCCAGAAAACCCAGTGACTCTTCTCAATGACACGTTAGCAAGTGCTGACGACATGGACAATGATAGGAAAAGTGTTCATAGCTCTTATACTGTACTTTACACATTTTGAGAAAGACTAGGTTCTTTGTCAGGGTTTTTTAAAATATAATGCCATGGTAGCAGGGTTTGCTGGTGGTATGCTTTTTCTTAAATATTAGACCCTAATAACCATATCCTGTATGTTTTCTTAGTCTTTCAAAATGAACAGTTGGAAAGATCAGCAGTACAAGGCTCAACATTTGACATATAAGTGCTTTCAGTGCAATTTTTGTTTTTCTGGGTTCTAATGTAACATAATTTCATTACCCGTTGATCCTTCCGGTAGATAAGTTAATTTTTTACTTCATTGAACATGGTGTCAATGCTGTCTGTTTTGCAGTGAAATCACAACAGTTTTGTCACTCTATGAACAGGGTAGTATTAGATGGTAAGTGAAAAACAACATAAAGCCCACTAAGTTATATTCCCTATTTTCCCAATATAATCCATACACATTCACTACTTAATGGCCCTGTAATCTAGTCTTCCTGAAATTGTTCCTTAATGGAATTGGCCTGCATTTAAATTTGGAGAAAAATAAAAGTCTGTGAATTAAATTATATGTGTGAAGTCAATTGTCCTGGTACATCCAAACAAAAGAGTGTTTTTCTTGCTTATGTGTGCTGACCAAAAAACCTAATTTGATACTAGCCTTCTGTTAGCCATACTTGCATTAATTAAAAAAAATGTTGTAATTGTGTTGTAATTCTGATTAAAAGAACAGAACATTTGATGGACAATTATTATTTTTTTAAATTTTTATTCACTTGATTTTGAAGATCAGTCCACCCAAAATAGACATTCCCATTTTTGGTAGATGCTCAATAATTGAACTCTTATTACTTCTTTGAGGAGAGATCCCTGCGCTTGGGTTCCTGGTTCTGCACTCCTGCTGTCGTCATATTACATAGTTTTTCTTTTTATTTCATACTCTTGAGAACACCACGGGAAGAGCTGGGACATACAAAGGTGATCAGGAACACCCATGTGGACAGGAGATGGGAATTATGCCAGGAAGATCTCAATGTTGGAATATCTATGACACGTTGGGGTTGATTTACTACAACTGGAGAGTGCAACATCTGGTGCAGTTCTACATAGAGATCAGGTTCTTCCAGGTTTTTTTGTCAAAGTGGAATTGAACAAGCTAACGTTAGAAGCTGATTGGCTATAATGCACAGTTGCACCAGATTTCGTCTCTCCAGTTTTAGTAAATCAAGTCCACTGCATAAAAAGCAAGGAGATGACCCCCTTCACGGTGGACTGACATGTCCTAAAAATACCAAACAGTTCATTTGTATCAGGTCTAACACCAATGAAAACTAACAAAAATTTTCAGATCTTTCCTTTCATTTGTTTTTTTTATTTAAATAAAAAGAGCAGAAATATGTGATCACACGGGTCCCCTTTCCCTAGGTGTGATATGTAATGAAAAATATTGCAGAAATGAATATTCAGATTGAAACGTGTGTGGGCACCATTAGCCAGACCACACACACAGAAATCCAGTCACACAAAATTGTTTTTATTGCATGACAATTTCTCTTGTTACATGGAAAACATTAAAACATCTTTGAATCTCAATTTCTGTAGTACTCAGCTTTAGGTTAACCCAGTACTCAGCTTTTCTTTAGTACTCAGCTAAAGTTAATATGTACGTATATGACAAAAACAGAAGAGTCAGTGTAGACTGCAGCAGCCATTCTCAGCCAGGGTTCTGTGGACCCTAGGGTTTCTCTAGAGCAGTGATTCTCAACCTCAGTCCTCAGGTACCCCCAACTGGCCATGTTTTGGGAACTTCCCGTAGATAAAATAGCTCTTATCAATACCATGTCATTGATATTGATTTTAAAGCAGCTATGCATAGTAAAGGAAAACCTGAAAACATGGCCCGTTGGGGGTACTTGAGGACTGAGGTTGAGAACCACTGCTCTAAAGCAGGGTTTCTCAACCAGGGTTCCATGGAACCCTGGGGTCCCTCCAGAGCTTGCTAGGGGTTCCTTGTGAATTGAGTAATTTCTACTTCTTCCCACTGACACCAATGATCTTTTTAGCTATCTGATAGGGGGTTATTCTTCCCAATGACCATAAGTGTAAGGAGCATTCTTCCCACTGACCATCACACTAATGTATTATGGGTTGTAGATATAGTCATTTTTAGAAGGGGTTCCCTGAGACCGGGAAGTTATTTCAAGGGTTCCTCTGTGTTAAAAATGTTGAGAAAGGCTGCTCAAGAGATGGAGGCCAATCAGCCACAGACCAAAATCAGCTTCATGACACAATTATCTCTCTAGCTGTCTGTATGGGTGGCATTGTGACCATCACTGTGAGCATTGCATTCTTCCCCATTAACTCCTCATAAATTGAGGTTCCCTGAGACCTGAAAATAATTTTAGGGAGTCCTCTTGGGAAAAAAAAGTTGAGAAAGGCTGGGCTACAGAAAGGTCCAGAAACTGTCTCTGCTGTCTCAAGGAGTGGGCTAGAGGTGCTAGAAACATGAAGTTTGGTTGAATGTCATCCAACAGTTTGATGGTGGTGAGACTATGGAGAATGTGAATATTAGGTTGGGAGCTTCTGCAAAGAGCAGGATTTACACAATTACTTTGGGTTATGATTGGGATAGGTAAATGTAGAAAAAAAAGCATCACACCAAACTATTCAATCCCAAATGATAGGTTTATTCCAAACATACATTATACATGAAATCAAATGTGTTTCGGGGCTATATGTTTTAAATGCATTGGAGTTTTTATACAATTTGTTTGTGGTGAATCTACCTTTTGGACTCAGATATTACATTGCGGCGTTTCATTTCTGGATTTAACTGGCTGCGCTGTCTGGCAAGAGTGTCTGCATCACAAATTCTGGTTAAACACACCAACAAATTATTTTGCGTACTGTATATGTGCTTCAATTATGTATTTAGTTGTATGCTGGGAGTCCAACATTGGAAATCCAATTAAGGGGAGATCCACTTCATATCACATAGTAATGAAAATACTTTAGTAGACGGGGCTGCCTTGGTATTGTGAATGGTCACTTAAAGCGGTAGTAAACCCCCCACTACTGTTTTTACCTACAGTTAAGTCTATAATAAGGCTTACCTGTAGGTAAAATGAATATTTCCTAAACCTGCATGGTTTAGGAGATATTCACCCTGCATGCAGCCGCTGACATTAGCGGTGCATGCGCTCTGATGATCCGGCGGAGGCAGCCAAAAATCAGAGCTGGCTGCCGGAACGAAGAGCTCCCACGCGCATGCGCATACTAACATACTATGCTATTGTCTTGCAGGATTTTTTTTTTTTTTTCAGGCGGATTTACTACCGCTTTAAGTGGGAGATGTTTGGAACACAGACTGGCTATCAGAAAAGGCACAAGAGGAATATTGGTGGTTGCTCACTCATCAATAAAGTGCAACAGGTAGCTCAGATCATAGATGTAGTTATGTCATGTTCTCTATTGATGACTTGGAAAAACATATTAATAGAAGGACAGTTTCCAAAAAGTTTGCATGTTCTCCCTGTGCCTGTCTGGGTTTCCTCTGGGTACTCCGGTTTCCTCCCACACTCCAAACACATGCTGGTAGGTTAATCGGTTCCTGTCTAAATTGGCCCTAGTATCTATATGTATGAATGTGAGTTAGGGACCTAAGATTGTGAGCTCCTTCAGGGCAGGGACTGATGTGAATGTACAGTATGTAAAGCACTGCATAAATTATAATAAATAAGTAAAATACAAAGTCCAACATTTTCTCTTGGCATTATACATTGTGTCCTGTTATCTGTCCACTGATATCAGTTTTTGCATCCACAAAATCTCAGTTAAATTCTTTCAGGCTAAATGCTAAACTTGATCATTGCAGCCTCAAATAAGCTTATGGAATGAATGTCATTTCAAAAGGTATACAGTCATCACTAGAGCACATGTTGGTGGGAAGTGGCTACAAAGAGGCTGCAGGAGATCAGCAGTAACAACGGATGAAAAAAAATGTATTTGATTTTTAAAAAATGGCAATTGTCATTGAGACAGAGGGACACAATGTAATTATTTTGTTGTGGAGCCTTCTTAATAGGCTATAGTCCCTAGACTGTAGGCTGTTGAGAATATTCTATAAATGTACAAACACATGTTTAGGAAATGTGATAAGGGTCGTCTCCGTAGATGATACAGCTTGTTACAAATGTAGAGTTTATTGTTAAACGTCTTTTTTTCTTCTCCTTGTTCAGTAAATATGATGTTAATCATATACAATCTATATAGTTGAAGATTCACAATGTCTGTAATATCTATTGGAATTACTTTATTCTTTGTGGAAATATTTCAATAAAAAAATTGAAAACGAAAAAATGGCAATTGTCTATGATACATAGAGGGTGATTTACTAAAGGCATTTATGTTGCAAGGGAATTTTCACTTTGTAAGGAAATATACACTTTGCAAGGGTACTTTCCCTTAGCTTGGTGAATGACATGAAGCTCTATAGCAGCCTTTCTCAACCTTTTCAACACAGAGGAACCCTTGAAATAATTCTCCGGTCTCGGGGAACCCCTGCTAAAAATTAAAAATCTACAACTCATGATACATCAGTGTGATGGTCAATGGGAAGAATGCTCCTTACACTTGTGGTCATTGGGAAGAATTACCCCTTACAGATAGCTAAAAAGATCAATGTTATCATTGGGAATTTATCTGAGAGGTAGAAATTGACCATTGCTCAAGGAACCCCTAGCAACCTCTGGAGGAACCCTGGTTGAGATACCCTGCTCTATAGAATTCCATCTTCCAATCACGCGTTAGCAAAAATCCTGTCCTTTTTATTTTCCTTGCATGCGACTGGGTGTTCTTTGCAAAATAAATTTTCACCACATTCACTAAGCTAAGGGAAAATGCCCCTGCAAAGCGGACAGCCTATTTGAATTTAGTCAACCACACTGTTTTAGCAAACTACATAAAACTCAGTAACGGTTTTAAATCTGCTTTAACTTGACTACAAACAATGTAGCAAAGCTTTTAAATTATAGAAGTATACTTAAAATTAAAAAAAAAAACTGAAAATGTAAAAAAAAAAAAATGCTACAAGTTGAAAAAAAATGACTGCTCCATTAATTGTACCTGGAATAGCAAAATGCCAAAGTCACAAAAAAGGATGTCAGACTGGGAGGTAAGACGCATAGAGCAGCAGAGGGGTTAGTAAAAACATTTTAAATGGCTCTTCTCTTCATCAGCAGTGTCTGACACACACACACACACACACACGCATGCACACACACACACACACACACACACACGCATGCACACACACACACACACACACACACTTGCTGGGACCCCCTCCTTTCACACCGGAGAGCCTCGGAAGGAGTGATACTTAGTAGTGGGAGGGGGAGGAATAGGCAAAGCAAAGTGTATTGCCTTGAAGTGGTAGTGAGAGGAAGCACAGTGCTATGTAGCACATCTTAGGCTGCTCTGCACAACCCAGCATCTACTGGTCTGAACCTCTCATCCCCTACAAGGAATTTCTACAATTGACCAACCGCCTTGATTTGAGCAAATTTTCCTTTATGTATTTTCTTCCTTTTCTCCTATTTTACTTCTACTTTGTCCTCTGCACCTTCTATTCCCCTTCTACTCTCTCCTCTTTACACTGTCAAGCCTACAACCTTGCTGGGAGAATTTCAGCTGGTGAGAACCTGGGAGGATATTTTGGGGACTTTTGCTGGAAAACGTTCCATCTCCCGGTGGAAGCGCCAAGGACCGCGATGTGCGGCTACTAGCCCCCCAACGTTGGAAGCAGAGGCTCTGATTTCCAGAGGATAGCCACCGTCTTCACTTATAAGTAAGTGCTTTTCTATATCATTCCCACAACACTTGTCTTCCATGCCTGGAAAGAGAAAGTGATATTATTTGACACCGGGGTTGACTTGTCCTGATGAATGCCGGATTCTCTATTAAGAATAATTTTGCAGAACTTCTTCGTAAAAGTAAATTGTTTACAGGACTCGCTCAACCAATTTTTTTTTTTAACTAAAAATTTTCCATAACGAAATGTAATTTATTCTGAGACAAACTTGGAACATTGTCTATTTTTTTCCAGTCGTGCAGTAAAAGGTGTCTAGAGATGGGGTCTTAATGTCATGCCATGTGCTGACGCGTTTTCCGAAAACAGCAATGTCCAGCCAATATAAACTGGAATATATATAAATTTATTTATACATTTTATTAGAAATTATGATCATTTTGCTAATGTGCATTGATATTGTATTCTCTTATGTGATCTTTTTAAACACCTTTGGGCTTCAATAAAACGAATAGCAATGACGGCATGCAAAATGTAGTACTCCATAGTCGGATGGGTGAAAGATTAATTCTGATTGGTTGTCATAGGTTCATATACCTCATATATTTCTCTTTGCCTGAAACCCACATATGTTCGTTAGATTATTGCAAGAGCATTACCAGTTTCAGGATTGTAGAAAAAAAAAAAACAACACCTGAATAAAACAAGGCGAGGAACATTTGAATCCTTGCAAAAGAACATTTGAATTCGTACAAATCTGCTCAGCTTGGAGAGTAAAGAGATGATTTACAATAAAGGGTTTAAGAAAAAAAAAAGAAGCCTATTCATCAGCATAAAGGAATAGGTTGACAGAAATGAGTTGTAAAGGATTTATTGTGTTAAGCACTTGTGGTTTTACCTGTTAAGAGATTTGGGCTTGGGAACTGGTAATCAAGTCAAACCATTGCAGCACCTATTTAACACAACCAGTCTGTTGTTAATAGGGGTTATACAGGAAAACCCCTTAAATGGAAATTTGAGCATTACGGCTATTTCTAACACACTACAGTGAAAATTCTTTATTAAAATAAGTTCCTCTTAGCAGCCAGATGTGGTGGAAAAAGCCATTATACATTTATAATGACAAGGTGGAATGATTTTTATGAAATCTTTTATCTGGGGCGGCCTACAAATTCAGCGTACGGCTAGCTGGTCTAGCAATAAATCACAAATTGTCCTAAATCGTTTCCTTGAATTTCATATTCATATTTGAAAACGTGAGTTTTGCACGATGGTGAAGGCTTAAGGGCAGAATTAATATAAAGAAAGTATTGCATAAACCATAACTGTTGCAAAAATTACCTAAACACGTAACCACTTTCCGAATGCGTACAATACCAAAATGTCCTATTAGCGCGTTTTAGTTTGGAAAGGCCCAACAGTATGAGCAGCTAGATTTTAGGAATTTATTTTGACTTTACAATATTATGCTTCCTCCACCATTTGTATACATGTTTGTATCTCTGAACACCTATCTATGTCAAGGGATTTTCTTTTTTACATAGCTCCAGGTATAAGACAACCTACAGGATACAATACACCCCATCCACGATCTATAATGATGCCAAATTTTACAAATTAGATATTTTTAGATCTTACAATTGACCATACAGGATACAATACACCCCATCCGCGATCCATAATGATGCCAAATTTTACAAATTAGATATTTTTAGATCTTACAATTGACCATCATAGTCTACATTTATATGCTACTTGACTTAATGCATCTGTCTTACATTTAGCAATTCACTGCTCTACCACTGGTTTGAATCGTCCAAGTATCTCATCAACTGGTATCACTTCACGCTTCAAAGGAATTGTTACTTGTTAATAAAGCTGAATCTAAATCTCTGGAATATCTAACTTTCACGTGTGACTTTGGGCAGATTTTAGACCATACATAAATCAAAATGTTTTAATATCACCAGGTGCTTAGCTTCATTTAGTTAGGTAAAAAAGGTTTAAAATACCGTACATTTAGGACTGTGTTGCAGTTGGGTGTCCGAGCGTGGTACAGATTTTCTCTGCATGAAAAATGTATACAGCCATCTACTGCAAACTGAATGTATGTCTACAGGGTGGCCTCGTAATTTCACACATGATGTTTCTCAGTAGTATGGGCTACAATACATGGGTGGCTTTAACCACTTGTTGGCAACCACCTCTTAGACAGAACAGCCAAACAATTGCCAGCAAGTGGTTAAATCACTCACACATGAAATTAAAGGCATTTAAATTAGTATAAGGTGCCCATTGACAGACAGATGTCTCCCTATAAAGAGCAACCAGAGATCAATTTGTCCGTGAAATGCATCAGAGCACTTTGGAACTTGCTGCAATTTTCCTACCAGCTCAGCCGATAGGTGAATTTCATTGTATTGCTTTTGGTCTTTCGGCATCCATGATACATTGATTATCCTTTTTACACAGCAAAGGCATTGTTACACTCCCATTTGTATACACAGCAGCCTTTCTCAACCGTTTTACCCCAGAGAAACCCTTGAAATAATTTTAAGGTCACCAGCTAAAATTAATTTGTTAGTGGTCAGTGGGAAGAACGTCCCTTTGTTAGTGGTCAGTGGGAACTGGGAAGGATCCCCCTACAGACAGCTAAAAAGATCATAGGCCGCTGGCTTTGCCAAGTGGTGTATGACCCGGAATTATGCAGGCACCATCAGATGTGAAGTCAATCAAAAGCAGAACAATGAACCCCTAAAGAACCCTGGTTGAGAATAGGTGGTGTACAGATTTTCTGATAAGCTTCAAAATTTCTGGGTGTTATAACAAGCTCTTGCACTCTCCTCTTAGGGAAGCCTAACCCAGCCTGGTCTTCGCCAGGGGACATTGTCTGCAAAGATTAGGCCACCTCAAGCCTTTTATCTATGAAAAAGTTGCAATGTAAAATCCAACCATCTAATTTGTAACCATTTGATCAACAATTGTCCATCCAGTAAGACTTTATTATTTAAGAATAGGTGTGCTCTATAGACTATTCACTTCTTTCGAACTTGCAGATTATGTTTAAAAAAATCACTCTGATATGTTTTAAATTATAACCGCATGAAAAAAACTGGCTTTTTTAAAATAACATTAAGGCCAATTCATTGTCTGATACAACTATTCTGTACAACCTGATCATAATGCTTATATTCAAATTTTATGACATCAACTGTGATTTGCCATCACAGGTTCAAATCTGACTACTGTCAAGTAATAAAGGGAGTTGAGACAGTTTTAGAAATAAGGACCAATAAGACCGATGAACAAAAATTACAGTTGAGAACAGTAACCAATACAATTTGTGCTTTTGATTTTATAACCGGATACACGACAGTAGGAATTTATCTGATTTATGAGAGCGAGCAGACTACTTTCCTCTATCCCCAGGTTTCCTATAGCAGCATAGTTCAGCAACTGAACGTGAAATACAGTCACATAGTAAATATCACCTGCAGGAAATGGAAATACTCTCTTCCTTTTAGCATCTACATTAGCACCTCATATGTAAGGAGCATTGAACAAGTAATCTTAAAAAATGTGAAACTTGAAGCTGCTTGAGACTTAAAGCATGAAATTCCCTATTTATATCTGCTGTTGAGAAACTTTAATCACCCAGGTGTTATACGACTTTGTAGACTGTATGGAAGATGCTGAGATTTGTTTGTTTGGCATGGATTGGGGAAATACATGCTAAGCACAGGGATAATCTGCTCAAGACAAAGGGGCTGATTTACTAAGTTTTCACTGCTGCCTGCATGCACTTCACATACCAAACTAGGTGGAAATAAATTAGAATCATTTAAAATTTTGTATATTTCTCCAGAATGTGATTGGGTATTTGATCTGGGAAGACCCATGGGTGTGCATTACTATATTGTTTCTAAGTCTGGACTGTGATTGGATATTTAAACTGGACCGAGTATAGGGTGGACGTTACTTTGTCATCCTCAAGTCCGGACCGTAGAACATAGATTCCCCAATAGAGGGAGCTGTGCCACAGCTGCTGTTCCTGTGCTTAGTCTTCTGAATATACTTTCTAGTGGATAATTCAGATAAATTCTGAAATTTGAATGGGTTTTTTTTTGCCTTTTAATGTTTTTTATTCCTAAAAGGAAACATCAAGGCTAAATGTTCTACTTTGAAGGTCTTTTGGGGTCAGGACTGCGTACACTTATTTTTCTTTTTTTTGGTAGGTTTCCTCTTTTGTTTTTCGAAGGTGGGGAGACGAAACATTCTTGCAATGAAATCACAGTTATGTAGACGTTTATATAACATAAACCTAATTAATAAGTAGAAATAAACTAACCTCGCTTGACATTTTTAGCCGTTTTATAAGAATCAGGTCCCTGTATTCAATATACACTATATTACCAATATAGTACTGTGAAGCCTGGGTTTACACGCACATGAACTTTAATGGCATCCCAGTCTTAGTCTGTAGGGTTCAATATTGAGTTGGCCTACCCTATGCAGCTATAACAGCTTCAATTCTTCTGGGAAGGCTGTCCACGAGGTTTTAGGAGTGTGTCTATGGGAATATTTGACCCAGGGGCGTAACGATAGGGGTTGCAATTGCAACCGGGCCCCACGGTCCAGGGGGCCCGTGTGCCCCCCTTGTACACCTGAATAGGAGGGATGGCAGGGGTGGCATTTAGAGGACCCAATCTCCTCCATTTTCCTCTATCCAGTTTACTTGTCTTCTGCTGTTCCCAGGGTCCCTTTGTGCTTCCCTAGTCCCCCCCACAGAGCTGCTGTCTTCCCCCCTCCTCTCTCCTACCAGCTGCTGTAGAAGATGTGTCATGATGGAGAGATGGGAACGGGTCAGTAAATTTATAACTTACCGGCTCCTTCCTTTTCTGAATGAACAGAGTCAGTGATTGGTACCAATTGGTTCATTCATAACCTGAAGCATAGTAAACTGTTTTTACTATACTTCCATTCCTGGATGAATGGGAGGCTCGGTGCACAGCTATTCCTGTCCATTCATTCTGTGCAGCTGAGGCAACACAGATGGAAATTGAGAGCGGAGGTTTGTTTAAAACCCTGATATCTCATCAAAGCCCCTCGCACAGAGCTCCTAAAAAAATGTTTTAAAAGATTGTAAAAACAAAATTGTAAAAGAAATAAAATGAAATGGTAAAAAAAAATAATAGAATTAATATAAAAAATACAAACTATTGACACCAGTGAGGGATTGCAAAGGTTGCAATTGTGACCGGGCCCTGGCATTTCACCACCATGAGGAGGCCCGAAGATGCCAGATGCTGCAGAACTTGTGAAAGGGCCCCACTGTGGTACCATAATAAAGGGACCCGGGATAGGAGTAGAGGGTTCCAGGATCAGTGGGAAGAGGGAAGGGCCCTTGGCAGGGGCCCTTCATAATTTCTTGCACCGGGGCCCTGAAGGTTCTAGTTACACCTCTGATTTTACTGTTCTTCCAGAAGTGCATTTGTGAGATCAGGCACTGATGTCTTCATTCTAAATCATCCCAAAGGCAATCTATCAGGTTGAGGACAGTTCCTCCACCCCAGACTCGCTCATCCATGTCTTTATGGACCTTGCTTTGTACACTGGTGCACAGTCATGTTGGAACAGGAAGGGGCCATCCCCAAACTGTTCCCACAAAGTTGGGAGCATGAAATTGTCCAAAATATCTTGGTATGCTGACGCCTTAAGAGTTCCATTCACTGGAACTAAGGGGCCAAGCCCAACCCCTGAAAAACAACCCCACACCATAATCCCCCCTCCACCAATTGATTTGGACCAGTGCATACAGCAAGGTCCATAAAGACATGGATGAGTGAGTTTGGGGTGGAGGAACTTAAATGGCCTGCACAGATTCCTGACTTCAACCTGATAGAATACCTTTGGGATGAATTAAAGTGGAGACTGCGAGCCAGGACTTCTCGTCCAACATCAGTGCCTGACCTCACAAATGTGCTTCTGGAAGAATGGTCAAACAATCCCATAGACACTCCTAAACCTTATGGGCAGCCTTCCCAGAAGAGTTGAAGCTGTTATAGCTGCAAAGGGTGGGCCAACTCAATATTAAACCCTATGGACTAAGGTGGGATGCCTTTAAAGTTCATTTGCGCATAAAAGCAGGCGTCCCAATACTTTCGTTAATAAAGGCGTATATGAAATACTTAGGTCTGCCTATAAAATTGGAGACTTTAAGGCAAAAAAAAACTAAATACACAGTTGAAACACATATAGAGAAGCAGTTGTACCCACCAATGGATTTGTATTTCTCTCCATCCACATTTAAACAGCTCAGCCCTGTCTGGCAGGGTGGGAGACCTCATATGCCTCTGCTGTAGGTAACACTCAGGGGTCTTATTCCTTCCCCAGTCTTTGATTGTCCCATAAAAGAAGATGATTATGTTCATCTCTCTCTCTCTCTGGTCTCTCCTTCTATCAGCATGTTCCTTGTTAGCACATGAGCATTGCAGCACAAACGGCTGGCTCATTGTGCTGCTTCTCTCTCTCCAAGTTTAAGCTCTGCTGTACAGGGACTGCTAGAGACTGAATTTCCAAAATGTATGGCCAGCTATAGGTTTGTTGCATCCTACAAACAGCAATATGTAACCTGTCTGTTGAAGTAAACTGGTCATTCAGACTGAGTATATGATATGAAATTCTGTTTAGAAGCAGAAGTAGCATGAATACCAAAAGTCAAAATTGAAAGTGCATACAAAGACATAGCATAAAATGATATACTTGACTATTCCTATAAAGGTTGGCTCTAGCCCCTTCCCATTTTTCCATTTTATTCCTTATAAATGGTTCTTTATAGATTGGTGAGTTGGGGCAAAACTTTAGCCAAAAAAGATGGTTCTGACAGGCAGTCTTGACTAAAGGTAAACTGCATTTTTTTATCATACACTTAAGCTGCCCATAGATGGATCAAAATTTGCCTGGTTCAACATGGACCAGCTGAATTTCGTCCCATCTATAGCTGTTCCTGCTCCACCGAAGTTAATCTAACGATAGACTTTTCAAAAAGGATGTTGGAAAATTTTCACTCAATTGGCAGCTGCAGCCAATCAGCTTCAGTGCTGAACAGTATCAGAATACACTAACACAGCAGGGAGGATTCCTCCATCCACCTTGCTTGTGTAGACAGGGAATCCATTCTTTTTTGATCCATCTATGGCCAGCATTGGGCTGGAATGCCCAGGTTTTTATCAGATCTACTTTAAAATGACTTTGTCACTGAAAAAAAACCCATAAAACTGCTTCCAAGTTTAAAGTTTATCCTGAATCCCGAGCTGTTGTGATTGGCTAAGCTTTGATACTTACTGTTAGTTTGAAAGCCTGGCAGTTCCTGCTTCTCCCACCACGTTCCTACTGGTCCATCACTATGATAGGCTTCCTCAGTGCCCAGTGGGAAAATGTAGGAAGCTGGAGCTCTGCCCTTCACAGCAATATAGGATTTGGCCATAATGAATAATGAACAGGACCCATAGAAAACAACTGGGCAGCTGTGTTGCACCTACATTGTTCTATGCCAGCCTTTCGCAACCTTTTTAACACAGAAGAAACCTTGAAATAACTTCCCAGTCTCAGGAAACCCCTGCTAAAAATGGACTATATCTAAAACTCATGATGCATTAGTGTGATAGTCAGTGGGAAGAATGCTCCTTCAGCAGGAACCAGCCGAGATTTGAACTGTTAATGACCAGGCTGAATGTACCAAGTGATCGATCAATCAGCTTGGGTGCAACCAGCCTGCCGGATTCTCTTCCAATTATCGCTAGCAGCTGCTAAAGCCATAGTGATAATCACTGTCTTCTCCCAGCAGGGATGGCTTCCCCTGCCCCCCACCAGGAGAAGACAATGGCCCAGCAGGAAGGATTCCTGCATCAACACTGTCTGTCTTGATGCGGGAACCAAGCAAATTGCTTTCCTCTATGCCCTGCCTTACACTTGTGGTCACTGGGAAAAAATTCCCCCCTTACAGATAGATAAAAAGATCACTGGTGTCAGTGGGAACTTATCTGAGAGGCAGAAATTGCTCATTGCTCAAGGAACCCCTAGCAACCTCTGGAGGAACCCTACCAGTGGCAGCTGGTGAAATTTTAGGATGAGGGGCGCCAGACCCCGCCCTTCCTTTTTGATCTCTCCCACTTCTCATAAGCCCCGCCCCTTATAGTTTCCACCCCTTGTGTCAGGAGTATACAGCCCAGCATCACTAGGTAGGGTATACAGCATCACCAGATAGCAGTATACAGAGTCACCATATAGCAGTATACAAAGTCCCAGATAGGGTATACAGAGCACCAGATAGGGCATACAGAGCACCAGATAGGGCATACAGGGCACCAAATAGGGTATACAGGGTCCCAGACAGGGCATACAGAGCACCAGATAGTGCATACAGAGCACCAAATAGGGCATACAGGGCACCAGATAGGGCATACAGGGCATCAGATAGGGCATACACAGCATCAGATAGGGCATACAGAGCATCAGATAGGGCTTATAGGGCATCAAATAGGACATGCAGGGGATCAGATAGGGCATACAGTGCATCAGATAGGGCATACAGGGCATCAGATAGGGCATACAGAGCATCAGCTAGGGCATCAGATAGGGCATAAGGGCATCAGATAGGGCATACAGGGCATCAGATAGGGCATACAGGGCATCAGATAGGGCATACAGGGCACCAGATAGGGCATAAAGGGTATCAGAGAGGGCATACAGGGAATCAGATAGGGCATACAGGGCATCAGATAGGGCATACAGAGTATCAGATAGGGGCTCGCGGCGGGGGGGGGGGGG
>BLSH010274037.1:1039126-1067016 GCA_018402905.1 Glandirana rugosa
GGCTAAGGGGGATGACGGGGCCGAATTGGGAAGCCAGCAGCACTGCAGGGCGAGGGGGCCAACAAGAGGGGGGAAGCCGGGGCAGTAGGGGGAATCGGCATCGCGCATAGTGATTAGGGTGTGCCCAGGCACACCTATTGTTTTTGTAACAGAAAAGCGCACGCCTATGTTTACACTTCAGCTGTCACTAATGGTACAAAGCAGGGGTCTCCAAACTTTCTAAACAAAGGGTCAGTTTACTGTCCCTCAGACTTTTGGTGGGCTGGACTGTGGTCATTGGGAGTAGAAAAGGTCCCGACACCAGTGGAAAAAAACAATGCCCCATCACGGTGTCAGTGGGAGGAATTGTGTCCCATCATTGGTGTCATTGGGCCCAATTGTTGGGGTCATTGGGAGGAATTGTGTCCCATCATTGGTGTCATTGGGCCCAATTGTTGGGGTCATTGGGAGGAATTGTGTCCCATCAATGGTGTCATTGGGCCCAATTGTTGGGGTCATTGGGAGGAATTGTGTCCCATCATTGGTGTCATTGGGCCCAATTGTTGGGGTCATTGGGAGGAATTGTGTCCCATCATTGGTGTCATTGGGCCCAATTGTTGGGGTCATTGGGAGGAATTGTGTCTCATCATTGGTGTCATTGGAAGGAATAGTGTCCCATCATTGGTGTCATTGGGAGGAATTGTGTCCCATCATTGGTGTCATTGGGCCCAATTGTTGGGGTCATTGGGAGGAATTGTGTCTCATCATTGGTGTCATTGGAAGGAATAGTGTCCCATCATTGGTGTCATTGGGAGGAATTGTGTCTCATCATTGGTGTCATTGGGAGGAATTGTGTCCCATCATTGGTGTCATTGGGCCCAATTATTGGTGTCATTTTGAGGAATTGTGCTCCTTCATTGGGGTCGGGGAGGAGGGTTGGAATTATGACCCATTGTTGGTATCAGTGGAAAAAGTAAGCAAAGGGCTCACAGTTTGGAGACCACTGGTACAAAGCATTGAAAAGTTATTTACAAATAAAATATATTTACTATATATATATTTTTTATTTTGCACTTTTTTCAATGTGAAACGTGTAAATATATGTTAAAGGTATAAAAAATATTAATAAACAAAACAAACAAAAAAACATTTTGTTCCTAATAGTTTATAAAATATAAGTGAAAAAAAAAAAATAAGCATGGGAATAATAATCAAATGGAGAAGAAGAATAAGGAGTTAATTAAGGCTGATTAGAGTAAATTAAAAATTAATAAAGGGTTAAACAGAGGAACATTTAATTTTTTTTTTTTTACTTGACATGTTTCTTTAAAGTGGTTGTAAAGCCACTTATCAGAATTCCTGCCAGCCCCTCTGTAAGTCACATGACCCCCCACCGCTCTCATCCCCTGGTCTAAGGACTACAGTGGGAGGGGCTGAGATTTCCCTCTGACATCAGTCGGATGGTCACCTGATCGCACATCAGCGATGTGAAAAAAGGTATGTAGCTGCCGGATTTTGTGAAAACACTGACACTGTGAAGTATAACTTAGTATTACAGAGGGGCTGGCAAGAATCTTGATTAGTAACTTTACTTACGCTCAGGATAGCGGCAAGAGGGGAGAGGAGGGGCGGGGGTTTTTCATCTCACACACAGGAGTTGACAGGCAGGGAGGGAGAGCAGTGGGATGATGGAGGCACGTAAACTAACCACAGTATCATGGATCAGCAGCCATGATTACCTTGGTCAGTTTACACAGGGAGACACAGGAACTGGCAGGATCAACCAGGTTTTTTAAAGCATACAAAGGGACAAATACCACCACACAAGCATTGTGTAGTTTAATGTGCAGGAACAGGATCTTTAAACTGACTTCTGATCTGAAGATCAAAGTTCATCCCTTTGATATGTAGATGAACAAACAAAAAGCTACAAAAAGAAACAATGTTTCTTTTTATCTTTCTGTTTCAGTGGCTGAGCAATGTTGTTGATAAACATTATCAGGCTGCTTTTTTTTTTTCTGACAGCTCCAATTGCCGGGACTTCGCTTACACTTTTTTACATTTCAGCTGTCAGTGGGGGAATCCTGCTGACAGCTGAAAGAACCGAGCCTGAAAGTATGGCTTTCAGGAATCGGAGCATTTGCACGAGTACCGATACTCATGCACATGCTTAGTATTGGCACGGATACTGGTATCATTGCAATCCTACTTACAATGATCAGCTTTTATTTATTTATGTAAAATCTTTATCTTGAAAAGAAAAAAAAATGTTGCTATAACTGCTTATACAGTGTTAGCTGGAATTTAGTCTCCGTTTGTTAGCGTACCCAACACTCCCCTTGTCCCAGACCAGACCAGACTGACATTGCTGCTGTCCAAAGCGACCCCTGTGCTCCTTCATCCAGAGTAAACAGAAAAGACAAGCGGCGCCCCACTAAGTGCAGTAGAGGGTTAAAAACAACCAATCTATTAAAATTGCACTTACAAGAGAGAAGTGTTTATCAGGCATGTATAGAGTCCAGGTGTCCCGGTCAGGGCAGTCCTTGTGCTGGGGGTCCCTCCTTCACATGTGTCTGGTCGCTCCGGAGGGTTCCGAGGCTCCAGGCAGGTGGGCGAGAGGAAGAACCAGGCATGGCGAACCAATGGGAGGCTGGAGGAAGGCTGTTCAGAGCAACCCGTGCTCCTTCGTCAGGCCTCCCTCATGCACTGGGAAGCCGAGTCATATAGGAGGGGGAAGGGGGTGGGGCCGGTGAGTGACCAATCAAGGTCCGTCGGGTCCGCCTACCTCCACCCAGGCCTCAGCTCCCAGGGGGGAGGGAACAGCCAGAGGGTAAAATAACACCTTCAGTGATTGGTGCAACAGTAAGAACATATAAATGCATAAAAACATAAAAAACAACAGGGGAGGGAAGAGTTGAGATGACAGGGAAGAGCTCCGAGCTGCACGAGTGGGAGCTGTGGGAACGTGCAGCGTCGCTGAGGGGAGGAGAGTGGGCGGGGCGGGCGGACAGGAGCCTCTGTATGCTCCGCTTCGCGCACCCGGCCTGCTACTGTGACCGGAGGAGAGGGAAAAGGGAAAGGAGGAGTGGAGTGGGCGGAGCGGGCGGACAATGAGTCCCAGTAAGTCCGCTCAGCCCACGATCCACGGGATACTATCCAAGCTTTAAACAGCCTGGATGGAGTGACGGATATTATATATGGGGGAGGAGGGGAGGAAAAAGCGGAGAATTGCGCAAAGGAAAAAGGATGTGGGATGAAAATAGAAGTATACAAAAAATAACTGGCTAACAAATGGGGATGATAAGGGATACCTAATTAATAACAGATGGGGAAGCTATGGGATACCGAATAGTAAACAATAACAGATGGGGTTGCTATGGGATACCGAGTATTAAACAATAACAAATTGGGATGCTGTGGGATAAGAATTAAAAGAAAATCAGTAAATACCAAAAATGGGATAACTATGGGTTACAGAATAATAAAAAAAAAAAAAAAATGGGGCTGAGGCCTGGGTGGAGGTAGGCGGACCCGACGTACCTTGATTGGTCGCTCACCGGCCCCGCCCCCTTCCCCCTCCTATATGACTCGGCTTCCCAGTGCATGAGGGAGGCCTGAACCCACCGGAGCGACCAGACACATGTGAAGGCGGGACCCCCAGCACACGGACCATCCAGACTGGGACACCTGGACTCTATACATGCCTGATAAACACTTCTCTCTTGTAAGTGCAATTTTAATAAATTGGTTGTTTTTAACCCTCTACTGCACTTAGTGGGGCGCCGCTTGTCTTTTCTGTTTACTGCCAACAGAGTCACTTCTGCTCCGTCAGCTGGCTGCCCCACGGACGTCTCTCCATACCCCCAATTCGGATGCACGCAACACTTCCTTCCCCCCCTCCAACCCTGCGTCTGGCTTCACAGCACCTCCAGAGACATCTGCAAGCGCTACATCTCCCTCCCATTCATCCAGAATGGAGGCACTCTAATTAGACATGTGCGGTTCGTTTAGATTCAAGTTAATATTCTGACAAATTTTTCGTTATTCGGAGATTTGGATTTATCCGAATACCCGAATTACAGTATAAGCGAAGATTACCAAAAGCTCCGAATAATGAAACAAAATTCATCCGAATTTCTGAAATTCAAATTTCATTCGAATTTGAACGGTAAACATATTTCTGAAACCAATGACTGCGTGTGGTATTAGGGTACCATTTCGAAATAATGCTGTTTTTGTTAAGCCAAAGGTGATTTAAAGAGTCATTGTAATCATTTGATGAAGATTTATCTTTTGTTTGTTCATTTTGCTGCATTCCAATCGAAAACAATATAACATTTTTGATTCGACCGATTCAAAATTTATTGATCCAAATGTTTGGAAACTAAAAAAATCGGTAAGTTCGAAGAAAATTCGAAGAAAGACAAAACTAATGGGTGTGAATGGGACCTTTAGTTTTTTTTCTTGTAATCCTGACAGTAATTTTATTATATGACAGCTTTTGGGTGTCCATTACCAGCACTGAGATCAGCGGGATATTGGATGACTTTACAGCTAGGGTTGCCCCTGGGACTTGTTGGCAATGTTATTAATAGGAAAGTGATTATAAAACCAGTATTTTTTTTTGCAGCAAAGACAGCAATCCTACTTACAGCCTGATACTTGGCCTGACACTTCAGCTCAGACAGGTAGAGAATATAATTAAATATTCCAAAGTCAAGTCATCTATGTGAAGTAAGCAGGCCTTTTTTTTCAGCGGGAACGTGGGGGAATGCAGTTCCGCCACCTCCAACACTGAATGTCTGTAATGGCAAGGGGTGCTGGAGGGTCTATTGGTGCTGGATGCTGGAGAATCTACTGTTGCTGGGGGATCTGTTGTTGCTGGTGGAGGATCTATTGCTGCTAATGGGTCTTATGTTGCTGGGGGGGGGGGCACTTTTGCAGGGAGGGAACCTACTGTTGAGGGAGTAGTTTATTGTTTCTGGCTGCTGGAGGGTCTATTGATGCTGGGGTGGATCCAGGGGAGGGCTGGGCCAGGGGACAGGGTAGCAATTGCCCCCCAGGCTACCCTAACTTACAATCCAAATGGCCGACAGCCGCTGCCCGCTCACACTTTTTTCTTCTTGTGGAGGAAGGAAGCAGGGGCCAGGGGCGCAGCCACCAACTTACTGCAGGCAAATGGGGGGGGGGGGGGGGCACCCAGTGCCGGCTGTGTTGATGGGCACTGGCGAGCCTGCATGATGGGCACTGATCAGGTTGCATTTGACAGGCACTGGTGAGGCTGCATTGATGGACACTGGTGAGACTAAGCTGATAGGCACTGATGAGGCTGCATTGGTGGGCACTGATGAGCTGCATTGATGCATTATTTTTGTCAAACCCCTATGTTGCTATTAGCATTAAATTATGTTACTACATTGTATCATATTTGTCTTGCTTCATAACATCAATATCCGTTCCAAAATCAGGTGGGCATGGATGGTGAGCTGATTCGGTGGTTCAATGGGCCACTTGACTGGACTTGCCCCCCAGGCCTAAGGCTGCCAGCCCTCCCCTGGGTGGATCTGTTCTTGCTGGTGGGGGATTTTGCTGTGGGGGGATTATACTGTTGCTGGCTATACACTTAACTTACTATATTAATTACAAAATGATACTTGGTTCTGTATTCTCTAAATGGGGGGTACAGGGAGGCAGTGGCTCCAATAGGATCGCCTGACGTTTTGGCCAATTGGAAAACGGGTCTCACAACCCACTTCCTAATTGGTGGGGAGGAGATGTAGTGTGAAAATAGCGAATACTCATTCGCTATCGTCACACAGCTGGGTGGGATCAGGGCGAAGTGCTCAGGGCGCAGATCCTCTGAGTTGAATTATGTGCTTCAAAAAAATACCCCCCTCCATTGGAATCCATAGTCCGGCACTTGTAGATCAGGAGGCCGGACGCATGGATGGGGTGGTGGTGCCCATGTGCCCCTAATGGACGGGCCGCTGCAGGGAGGTAAGTAGGCGCTGAAACCAAAGGATTGTGCTCGGAGGTGGGTACGGGGCAGAGACAAGGGGTGACTCAGAAGAGTGGAGCACCTGCACCTATTCTCTAAGGCCCCTTTCACACTTGTGCGACTTGTCCTGCAACTTGGGACTGCAAAGTCGCATGACAAGTCGTACCCCATGATTTCCAATGAGTATCATTCATATCTGTGCGACTTCAAGTCATGCCGACTTCAAAGTAGTCCCTGTACTACTTTGGTCTGACTTTGATGCGAGTTGAGATCCATAGACCTCAAGTTTACACAGACATTCTTGAAATTGCCGCAAAATTGCATCAAAATTGTGGCTGCAAAATCGCGACAAAATCGCAGGACTTTCAAGTGGTGGCAGTGTGAAAGGGGCCTAAGAAAAAAGCCCTGGAAGTAAGGCTGCACTATGTACAGTAATTATTCAAGATATTCAACAAAAACTGTAGTTATTGTAGACAACACCGTTCTTCTTTAAGGAGGAAGGACCAAAGTCAGGGCTAATACTATTTCCAGTGGTTTTGTGTCACAGCTTTTGTGGTGTGCATCATTCATATATAAAGGAAACAGAGAAAGATGATAGAAATAAATCAGTTTTCTGAACTGAACAGTCCTTGAAACCGCAGGCCATCAATTGAGCTTATGTGATTTCCCCATCGATTACCTGCAAGGCCGTGCTGGAAATGACACCAAGGTGAAGCCTTGGCCTACATTACAAAAACATTTGTCTAGGAAGATTGAATTAAGCCTGACACCGCTATGTAATATGAGCAGAGTATTAGATTGCTTGTAGTTCAGGGTATCGCTCATCCTGGAATCTCCGTAGGTTGGAGTGGTCAGCCAAGAGCTGAGGTCCCTTTCTATATAGAATATACTTGAAAAGATGTTTTTCATTTTCTGTAAAATATATGTAAGCCCAATTTTTTAATGTGTTAATTTGGTTTAAATCTGCAGCTGTCCTTAAAATAATACTTTGTGATTCTGCCATGTATGTTGTTTTCCTGGAACTGCCTGCTATAGGGTGACAATGCACTGTTCCTAGCATAAAGGAAGGAAACAACCATAGGCGTGCACACCCTAATTACTATGTGCATTGCTAAACCCCCCTACTGCCCAGGCTTCCCCCACTTTGTTGGCCCCTGGTGCTGGCTTCCCTCCTCCCCCCTGCTGCGGGGGATGTTTCAGGATGGAGAGTGGGGGAAGGGGCTAGTAAATATGTAATTTACTGGCCCCTTCCTTTTCTAAATGAACACACTTGCTCACTGTGTCCATTGATAACTGAAGCATAGTAAACCGTAATTACTATGCTTCAGTTTGTGAATGAACAGGAAGCCTCTTGACACAGCACTTCCCATTCATTCACTGTCCAGTGCAGCTGAGGCTGCAGAGAAAGGCATGTGTGTTTGAGGATTTTGAGGATTGGGGTGCACACCCTAATGCAATAGGCTGCGCACACCTATGGAAACAACCCTATGTGCTGCACACCATCGGAACCCCACAGCCACTGTAGAGTTTCACCTCACCCATGGGGCTTAGTCATGGAGTGGCCCACCTTCATGAATAAGCCCTGTGGGTATGGTGAAATGTGTCGGGTCCTGATGATGTGCAGCACTGGGAATTGCTTCCTCCCTTTATACTACATAGATTGAGCCAGGCTCTCCCCAGCCTGCACCCTCAGCGTGAGTCTCTGGACTGGAACACACAAGAACCTTGAGCGGCACCCCTAGCTTTTTTCAGGGTGACTTCTCTATTCCTTTCTTCCAAAATCACTCCTGAATTGTTCTCAAGAATCTTCGATGGCGACTAGGAGTGACCGCTTTACTCATTATGCAGGCATTGGGGTTGATTTTCTAAAACTGGGAAGTGCAAAATCTGCTGCAACTGTGCATGGTAACCAATCAGCTTCTAACTTCAGCTTGTTCAATTAAGCTTTGACAATAAAACCTGGAAGCTGATTGGTTTCTATGCAGAGCTGCACCAGATTTTGCACTCTCCAGTTTTAGTACATCAATGCCATTGTCAACTGTAGTCACCATTAGGAAACACCTCTTAGTCAGCGTTTCTTTTTCATGCTTGTACATGCACCTCTATGTTATCCTGTTTATCCATGCACATGGGTGTTTGCAGGCATGTTTGAAGAGAATCATGCATATGGCAGAAAAAATGCCGCTGCTAGGGGCGTCTGGAATTTTTTTTAAGCTTCTAATAGCAGCTCTAGATTATCGAATGTACATATGCACTTTGGGGGGGGGGGGGATTTACTAAAACTGAAGAGTGCAAAATCTGGTGCAGCTGTGCATGGTAGCCAATCAGCTTCTAACTTCAGCTTTTTCAATTAACCACTTGCTGATCAGCCGCTGTCATTATACTGTGGCAGGTCGACTCGTTCCTGCGAATTGGCATAGCTGTACGTTGGTGTGGGAACAGGCTTTTGTGTGCGCGCACGCTCCCACTGACCAGCGGGGGAGCCAATCAGCGGGTGGGGCGAACTTGATGTCCATTGACCACCCGCGATTGTTCCCCGCAGTGATAGAACGGGGATCTGCTTGAGTAAACAAAGCAGATCTCCGTTCTGACAGGGGAGATCACACAGATCCTGTCTTTCTGCTATACAGGCACCCCCCCCCCCCCCCCCCATACAGTTAGAACACACAAGGGTTGACTTACTTAAACTTGAAAGTGCAAAAATTGGTGCAGCTCCACACAGAAACCAATCAGCTTCAAGGTTTTATTGTCAAAGCTTGATTGAAAAAGCTGAGGTTAAAATCTGATTGGCTAGCATGCAAAGTGGGCACCAGTTTTTGCACTCTCCAGCTTTAGTAAATCATCCCCACAGTGAGAGAACAGATTTAACCCCTTGATCACCCCCAGTGTTAACCTCTTCCCTGCCAGTGCCATTAGTACAATAACAGGGCATATTTTTAGCACTGATGACTGTAATAATGTCACCGGTTCCCAAAAAAGTGTCAAAAATGTCAGTTAGGTGTCTGATCTCTCCGCTGCAATGTCGCAGTCCCGCTAAAAATCGCTGATCGCCGCCATTACTAGTAAAAAAAAAAAAATAATAATAAAAATGCCATAAATCTATTCCCTATTTTGTAGACGCTATAACTTTGCGCAAACCAATCAATATATGCTTATTGTGATTTTTTATGTAGAAGAATATATATCGGCCTAAACTGATGAATAGATTTTTTTTTTTACATTTTTTTTTGTGGGGGGGGGGGGGGATATTTATTATAGCAAAAAAGTAAAAAATATTGTTCTTATTTTTTTTTAAATTGTCGCTATTTTTTTGTTTATAGCGCAAAAAATAAAAACCTCAGAGGTGATCAAATACCACAAAAAGAAAGCTCTATTTGTAGGGGAAAAAAAGGACATGCATTTTGTTTGGATACAAGGTTGCATGTCTGTGCCATTGTCAGTTAAAGCGACGCAGTGCCATATCGCAAAAAATGGCCCGGTTGTTAAGGGGGAAATCCTTCCGGTCCTTAAGTGGTTACGTTTTGACCATTAACCTGGAAGCTGATTGGTTTTTATGGAGAGCTGCACCCGATTTTGCACTCTCCATTTTTAGTAAATCAACCCCTGCATGTCATCGACAGCAGTGTTTCTAAACTCCAGTCCTAAAGGCACACCAACAGGTCATGTTTTCAGGATATCCATTATTTTGCACAGGTGATTTGATCAGTTTCACTGCCTTAGCAATTACCACAGCCGTTTCAGGGAAATCCTGAAAACATGACCTGTTGGTGTGCCTTGAGGACTGGAGTTGAGTAACACTGATCTACAGGCATATTTAAGAGCAGTGTTCAGGGGCATTAAAAAAAACGGTCCCACCCTGCGCTCTGAGAGGAGTCTTCCAGCTTAATTTATGTTTGAATGTGCGTAATCGTGTCTAAACGCACCTAAACGCACACTTATGTGTGCATTTATTCTATAGGCTAGAATAAATGAATATTCTAGCCAATAGAAACAGTTTACACCCATAAACATACATTGGCTCAAATAACAATGCAGCATTAAAGGAATTTTTCTGCGTGTGCATGAGGCAAAAAAAAAACAAAAACGCACCAAAGGTGAGTTCTGAGAGGAGATTATGAATATAATTTATGTGCGTACGTGCAAAGAGACTGCAAAGTGGCAGCAGAGGATCAGCAGCACCGGGATGCAACAAGGGCTGAAGAAAAGATAAAAAAACAAGTATTTTATTAAACCACAGCAATTGTTTCAAATACACAGTGCTTTAGCCAACTAAGTTGTATTCAGTTAGGGTTTACATCTACTTTAAAATGAGCTTGTACTCAGATGTTCTAGACATGGAAAGCACCTGTATGAATGGCAAAGTATCTTGCAGAGTAGCCTAGCAGCTCTGAAACCCTAGAAGCAAATCTTCACCGGCTTCTGGGGTTAAGAGGTTGAAGGTCAGGACCCTCCCTCCCATGAATCTTAGGTGACCGGCATCTCAAGTTTATGGCTGGTTTAACTGGTGCTGAGAGGGGATGGAAGGCAAGACCACCACTTTTTAAGGCAAGAGCTCTAACCAGAAGGCCCCTTGAAAGTTCAGCATCCAGACCCGCTACAGCAGTGGTTCTCAACTCTGGTCCTTGGGACCCACTTAAGCCTCGCACACACGGGATGACGATCATACGTATGATCGTCGCAAATCGTAAGTTGCATAATGTAACTTGCATACTGACTACACTACACGATCGTACGACCACAGAAGAACGTTCAGGTGCATGTAATTAGCATCCGGCCGTTCCTGACTTCTGAGCATGCGTGTTTAGCACAATACAACTTGTTGTACCAACTGCTCTGTACACACTATACAACGGTCGTATGACTGCTTGTTGGTACGACCAAGTTTTCTAGTCTGCTCAAACAACTCCCCTTGTACCACCGTCGTATGTTCGACTGTTCTAATCGCGCATACGAACGATCGATATCGCATACAACGGTCGTTAGTACGACTTGTATACGATCGTCGTCCCGTGTGTATGAGGCTTAACAGGTCAGGTTTGCAGGATAACTGAAATGCATCACAGGTGATATCATTTGCTGCTCAGTGATTGCAGTATTCTAGCCTGCATCTCCCCAAGGTAATACTTAAAATCTGGCCTGTTGGTGGGTCCCGAGGACCGGAGTTGAGAACCACTGCGCTACAGGCAGCCTGTCAATTTCTATGGCAGGCTGTGGCAGGATAGGGCTGGACACGTTACAAAATGGTACCAGCGTTCAGGGCTCAAGTCTGTTCAGGCATGAAGGTTTGGAATGTCACCACAACATTGTTTTCTTTTTCCGTTTAGGATATAGTAAAAAAAAAAGGGTTAGAACCTAAGTCAAGGTTCTATAACCATCTGTGCCCCCACTAGGGAGATTCACCTTCTCTATCCATCCTAGTGAGCAGAACAGAAAGTAAAAAAAAAAAAAAGAATGAAATCCAAAAATCGAAGTTGTCACCAGAACAGAAATAGAGGATACATCTTCCAATGGGGACATCCCAATAAAGGGTTACTAAGTAGGATTTTCTTTAATTTTGAGAGATTTACTCTCCTTTCCTGTTGTGTCTAAGGGACAGGATATGAAGGGACATCTCCCTAATGGGACACAGATGGCAAAAAAATAAAAAAATTTACAGGGGAGTATACTTTTCCCTTACTCTTACTCTTATGTGCCAAACATAAGGCCGCGGGCTGAATCCAGCCTGCCAGGTCATATTATTTGACCCTTGCACCTCTGTTGCAGCTGCAGCACCCCCCTCATCTCCACCCAAACCTTGTCTCAGCAATCAGTAGCAGAGAGGAGGACAGAACTCCTCCAACAGATCCTGCGCCTCTCTGTGCAGCCGCAGCACCCCCTCTTCTCCACCTCCCCTGGTCTCAGCATTCTGCAGACTCTGGCAGCTGACTGCAGCCCTCCTCTGGTTCTCCTCCAGACCCTGCCTTTTCGTGTACCAGAAGTAGCACAAGGAAAAGGGGGTGCGCTGTGATATAAAGGAGGATGGGAGTCTCTTGACATCTGATGTAAGGGGGGGGGGGGTGCTCTGGACATATAGTCTTATGGACTATAGAACCGGCCCTTTGAGGGCAACCATAATGCTGACGTGACCCGCAATGAGATTGAGTTTGACACTCTGTCTTTGAGCGATTTTGTACTAAGGAGAATTATTTTTGTGCATGGACTTGTCCGCACCACCCAGCTCTACAAAATCAATTTGTGGTGAAAGCGCTGGGTAGAAAATTGTTGGCCGGGCAGCACGTGTATCCAATCAGATGCAGGCATTGTTCGGGTATTGACAGCTATGGGTGCCAGCTGTCAGAATACTATAGCTGGCACTGCAGATTTATCAATCTAAGCTGTTAAGTGTTGATGGGGGAATCAAAAGATTTCTCTTGTTCAGCGTACGGGACTGAGCTAGAAAAATCTTAATGTGTATGGCCAGCTTTGATAATTGACTTGGACAAGTTTGCAGATGAATACACTTTCTGCATGCTTGTTTCAGTTCAGATAAGCCATAGACAACATTTATAAAAGTAGATCAGCAATGGCAACCTACATATCCCTATTAGTACAGGTTGCCTTCAAAGCTCAATTTTGGCTTGAGTAAAACACATTAAAATGGACCTGCAGCAGCTGATAAAATTTAGCAGCTCTGGCTGCTATGATCACTTGGTCGGCAGCACTCTCCCCCCTGCAGGCTTACCAGTCCAGCCATGTAAAAAATAAAAAGAAATAAAAACCCCATAAATGAATTCTCATCATTCGTAAACGCGGCAACTTTTGCTCAAACCAATCAATAGTCGCCAATTGCAATTTTTCTTTTACCAAAAATATGAAGAAGAATATAAATTGGCCAAAACCGATGGAAAAAATGTTTTTTTATATAATTTTTTTGTATTTTAGAAAAAAAGTAAGAAAAATTGTTTTTTTTTGCAAAATTGTCGCTTTTTTTGTTTATAGCGGCGATCAGAAATGACGCAGAGGTGATCAAATACCACCAAAAGAAAGCTCCATTTGTGGGGGGAAAAGGACACAAATTTTGTTTGGGTACAAAGTCGCGCGACCGCGCAATTGTCAGTTAAAGCGACGCAGTGCCGAATCGCAAAAAATGCTCTGGTCCTAAAGGGGGAAATCCTTCTGGGGCTGAAGTGGTTAAGCAATAGATTCAAGGTGGCAGTGTACAAAAATAAAATTAATATTAGATATGAAAGAAAATGTGATCTTCAATTTCAAAGCTAACTCTGACTTGTACCTTTGATGTTAGGAAGATGTTCTGTCACAACAGAAGTTCAGGTGACTGCTTACAATCATATCAGTGAGCTTTGAATGAGAATGGATGTGACAACAGAAGACATAAATAAATTATTTGTTATTTATGATGAGTTTACAGAGCTGCTCCCAAACATCGTTAATCTGTATAGAATATGATGTGCACATCGACCCTACTGGATGAAAAATTAACTTTTATTAGTCACAAATTTTAAAACCTTATTTCTTTATGTAATTAGGCCCTTTATGTCCACGTATTTTATACTCATAGTGTTTTATATATATATATATATAAAAAATAAAGCAGAAAAACAACAAGAACAGAACTTTTTTATCATGAAAAACTGCCTGTGCATTCGCTCTGTGCAATGTAAATATTACTAGGCTGTTTTTTCTGCAGGTTGGATGTTCTTTATTCACATGAATAGCATACTGTAAATCAGTAGGATTACACGTTATGGCCACTAGATGGAGCTGAGGGTCATAGTAAATAAGTGTTTATTTCCTATGATCATCCATCTAGTGGCTATATCATGGTATTTTCCTGATTCATGCTATTCTTATGAATTGAGAACACTCAACCTGGAGAGAAAGTAGCACATTCAATTTTTGCCCCCATTCACATAGAACAAACACATACACCTTTTTACAGGACAAAAAGATCTGCATTGTTTTTTTTTATATAAATGTACCCCATAGTGTTGGTTGTGTAATATATTCTTATATTTTTACTGTTTTTTTTTAACTGTTTTATTAATGTTCTATGTTCTCCTAATTTCCTGATCTTCCTCTCTCATTGTTTATCAACTACCATTTTTAAGCCTTCTCTGTTTTTTATTTTTGCTTTTTCACCTTCTTTCCCTTTCTTTCTGCATCAGCCTACACCACAAAAATGTTTAGTGCTCAAAGAAAATGTGCTCAAAAATACCCAACATGTTTCGCCATATTCTTTGACATTTTTCAAGGTATACTATGCATGTGTGATCACGGCAAATAGCAAAATATACCAGGATACCAGACATGCGGCACAATTTGGCTTAGGCAGGCTCCAGCTTTAGGTCATATAGCAGTGACCTGCTGGGGTCTGAGGAAGGAGTCAGCGGCTTACCTGAGCTCGCTGGAATGTCTCCTTTAAGCTGATGACTGAAGAGAGAGAGCTGCTGTCCTTCAATTTATTAAACCATGCATGCTCTTGCAAGGTCAGGATCCTGACATCTAGACCTTTAAGAAAACAATAAGTCATCGATCACAAGTGCATGCAAAAATATTCTTCTACTATATACTATATATACGAAGGGGCTTCAAAACGTTTCCACACTTTTCTATGTTTAATAGCGTTATAAAATATATATGAATATACAGTATCTCACAAAAGTGAGTACACCCCTCACATTTTTGTAAATATTTTATTCTATCTTTTCATGTGACAACACTGAAGAAATGACACTTTGCTACAATGTAAAGTAGTGAGTGTACAGCATGTATAACAGTGTAAATCTGCTGTCCCCTCAAAATAACTCAACACACAGCCATTAATGTCTAAACCACTGGCAACAAAAGTGAGTACCCCCCATGTAAAAACGGCCAAATTGGGCCCAGAGTGTCAATATTTTGTGTGGCCACCATTATTTTCCAGCACTGCCTTAACCCTCTTGGGCATGGAGTTCACCAGAGCTTCACAGGTCTGTCCTGTGGTCTGATGAGACCAAGATAAACTTATTTGGTTCAGATGGTGTCAAGCGTGTGTGGTGGGAACCAGGTGAGGAGTACAAAGACAAGTGTGTCTTGCCTACAGTCAAGCATGGTGGTGGGAGTGTCACGGTCTGGGGCTGCATGAGTGCTGCTGGCACTGGGGAGCTACAATTCATTGAGCGAACCATGAATGCCAACATGTACTGTGACATACTGAAGCACAGCATGATCCCCTCCCTTCAGAGACTGGGCCGCAGGGCAGCATTCCAACATGATAATGACCCCAAACACACCTCCAAATGACCACTGCCTTACTAAAGAAGCTGAGGGTAAAGGCGATGGACTGGCCAAGCATGTCTCCAGACCTAAACCCTACTGAGCATCTGTGGGGCATTCTCAAACGGATCATGAGTGAGAGAACGGGGATCTGCCTGTGTAAACAAAGCAGATCCCTGTTCTGATAGGGGAGATCACATAGATCCCGTCTTTCTGCTATGCAGGAAGACAGATCTGTGTGTTTCCCCAGTCACACAGTCCCCCATTTAGGTGTCCCATCTGTCCGCGGCAATGTCGCAGTCCCTCTAAAAATCACTGATCGCCGCCATTACTAGTAAAAATAAATAAATAAAAATGTCATAAATCTATTCCCTATTTTGTGGATGCGATAACTTTTGCGCGAACTAATAAATATACGCTGATTGCTTTTTTTTTTAATCAAAAATATGTAGCAGAATACATATCAGCCTAAACTGATGAATAGATTTGTTTTTTGAAATTTTTCTTTTTAAAAAATGTTTTATAGCAGAAAGTAAAAAAAAAAATTTTTTTTTTCAAAATTGTCGCTCTTTGTTTATAACGCAAAAAATAAAAAAACGCAGAGGTGATCAAATACCACCAAAAGAAAGCTCTATTTGTGGGAAAAAAGGACGTCAATTTTGTTTGGGTACAACGTTGCACGACTGCGCAATTGTCAGTTAGAGCGACGCAGTGCCATATCACAAAAAATGGCCTGGTCATTAAGGGGGAAATCCTTCTGGTCCTTAAGTGGTTAAAGGGTATGTAAACCCAAAAAATGTATTCTGTAATTCTTTTAGTGTTTTATTTTATTTTTTTCTCTAGCTTTATTAAAAAATTAATTCATGCATTGATAGCACTTTAGGGTGACAAAGCTCATCCACTGCTTTTCAATGTATCACTGGCATTGTTATCTCATTGCATGCTCATGCTGTGCAGCTTTGGGCAGCCGTGTAAAAACATGGCATTTCTTCAAGGCAATCATGAATGTGCCACATCAAAGCAAGACATGTGTCTGAAAAAAAATTGAAGAGGATTTACAGTTCCTCTTTAACAACAGAAATCATGTATTGACCTCTACAGTACATCAAAATAGAATAGAACAGAAGTGCAACCTCTGAAAAAGAATCAGTTCTTGTTTTCCTGGCTTGCCCGTAGCTGGTTCGGTGGTTGCCCAATGCACTGCGCCCAAGCTCGCCCACTTGTGACTTTAGCGAACCAATATTTGCAACTGTCTTCGGCCTCTCCTCCCAATTAATCAGGACAGGAAGCCGGTCTTAAGACCGCATTGGACGGGAGGAGAAGCCCGGGAAGCCGCGACTGGATAGGGTAAGTGCAGACCTGACGGGGGGGGGGGTTAAACGCCCCCAAAAAATGGAGCACCAGCCGCCACTGTCTACTAGCTTCATGTAACATGTTCTCAGTTTCATATTATCTTCTGCATATCCCCAACCCAAATTGGAACAAAGGGCCCCCATGTGAAAGTGGCCTAGCTCTACGCCCAACTCCAGTTGTCAGTAAATGAAAAAGGACTGTTATTTCCACACTACTGCCACCGGTTCTGATCTCTCAGTATCTGAAATGAAAACTGCCTGTGGTATCCCAAGCAAACAAACAAACAAACAAACGCAAACAAAACAAAACCAAACTTTTATTATACAACCATCATCCCTAACTGCATGGGATTTGCTACCTTAATTCAGACACCGATACACGAGGCCCTCTGCGTTAATAGAAACGCAGATTGTTTTACCGGCAGCTGCTTTTCATTAAAAAAAAAAAAAAATCTTCCATAATATTTATTTTGGTGACACAGTTATTATGACAGGATAAAGTAAACAGATACTTTGTAACACTGTAATTTAGCCAATTTTCCTCTACTGGAATTCTCTTTCATCTTAATATGGTCCGAAGTCACAAACTAATTTTACAATTACCGTCACTTTTCCCCGACATCCCATACCCGTCTCCCTTAAGCCGTTAGCCAATGCTGATGAAAATCTACCTGTAAACAAATTACTTTAGATTCCATAAGCCTGGAAGGCTGGTGATCTTATTATCCACTTACTGGAGGAACATACAAAACATCTTACATCATTCCATCTTTACCAGACACGCTCAAAGCTTCGGGTTTTCTGTATTAATTCCAGCTCTCTGTAGCCATAAGATGATGATTTACTGAGTGCTCGAGTTCAATGAACTTAATGTTCTCCTCTAATACCCAATCATTTGCAAAAAATTAAAATTTAGTGGCATTCAGGGCCCCAAAAATGAAGCTCCTATACTCAATGATGCCTATGTTGCACCTCTTTTGAGGCATCTGATTGGCTCAGGCAGAAAACACTGTACCTATTCATCCCATCAGCCCCCAATGGGAATATCATAGGAGAGTCCCATAGGGGATGCTGGTTAAAGTTTCACTAGGGAGTATTTGGTGTAAATTTGCCGAGATGAAGGGAAAAATATAAACAACGGCCAACTTTCCCTAATTAACAAGGACAATTCCAAGTTTACTGCTGCTTTTTTTTTTGTCTGGAAACGATGACACGCACAGTAGCTGTTTCCATTTTATGCTTGATTGATTCTCGTCCTTTGTGCTAGTCAACTCGGAGTTTATTAAAGAGAGCAGCATGCCAAAAAAAATACTATAGTCCCACATATGACGTGGCCAGGAGCACCTGCCAAGCGCAATGTGTCCCTGGAAACTTTATTGAAATGTTGGTAATTATGGATATTATGGGAAAATGATTAAAAAGCTATTTTGCGTTGTACATGCTTTTCCATCCTCAAAGTACAATAAGCCCCGGCACGACCAGCCACAGTCTTCCCTAACTTTTTTATTTTCAAAGCCCATCTCCAGTTTTCATAAGGACCTAACTCCCACCGTCCCAGCACCCCCTGCTTCAATGAAAAAAAATTGAATGCATACCTTGAACTTGAACCCAACAGTCTTCTGGCCAGTCTGGTGCCATCATAGATCCTCTCTTGTCTGCCGGTTGTGGGCAGTCCTTACTGCAGTACTGATTGGTGCACAATTCAGTGTAGCAATATTCTACGCCCAGGTCATAGTGGTGATGCCCCCCAGACTGTGTGGGCTCACAGGTAGTTGGTTGAATGATGTTTGCCACCATTCACCCTGGTAAAGGAGCACCATTTAGTGGAGGAACGGACTTTCTGCAGGGGACAGCACTAAGGTAGGTGTTGCTGCTTTTCTTTTGCTTCTAACTGCACTTGGGCTATTTCTTCTTGTGGAAACTGGAAGAAATAGTGATTGGAAAATAAAAATTATACAGTTGCCACTGAAGCAGGAATGAAGGTGAAATCTTCAAATGGGTACAAGATCCTTAGCACCCAAATGGGAAAGACCAAAGTTAAAGTACAACTAAAGGCAACATACATATTTTAGTAAATCCTCATATAAATACCTGAACGTTACACATGGTAATAAACATAATAACTGAAATTATTATGTAGCTGTGATTGGGGTCTGTAATCCCATCCAACAGTTCTCCTTAGCTGTATAGTGTAGTGATAATGGGAGGAGTTCTGCAGAGGTCAGATGTAATTTCCTGTTAGTGAAATAGCTTATCTATCCCACAGACATCCAGCCTTCTATGATGCTCAGTCTATTTTACATAACACACACCCATCTGCCAATCAATAGCTGGGTGTGTACTATGTAACCACAGCACAAGATAGTACAGGTTAGTTTGCACACAGATCTATCTAGTAATCTGTGTGCTTCTCCCTGCCTGCACTCCTCTGGTAATTTGTAAACTGGCAGAACAGAAGGAGCTAGGAGCTAAAGCAGTGGACTGGCAAAGGCAGGAAATAGGTGGGAGTGGGCGGGGCTTCATGGGCCAATCATTGGCGGAACGTAATCATGCTTCTGTGTAGAATGAAATCCCTCAGCTTCCCATGTGATACAAAGACCCTCCCCCACTGATGTAAGGACGTTTTTTGCAGAGAGAATAGATACAAATGGGGACAACAGGAGTCCAACGCAGGCAATTCAAAAACGGGGAAATAAAGTTGTCACCTCACTAAAAGAAGTGCACGTGACAGCAGGAGACAAGGTGGATATCGCACCATCCTTATTGCTTTTTGTGAAACAATTAGTGACATGTTTAACAGACTATATAGGTGCATAACATATTGATTTCCTCATTTTGACCATAGTTCTTCTTTAATTACTTCATTTCATGTTCCCCTCAGCCTGGCCTTGGGGGGTACATTAATTTGGAGGAATTTCACCATACTTGCAACCCGACAATAGGACAAAAAAGGAAATCTCCACAAAGAGACATAGATAGCAAAAAATATCCAATAGAGGTTTTACCCATCCCTATCCTATCCAATACAAAAAAGGGCTTTATTTTAGATATACCTTAACCACTTGCCGACCGTGTAACGTAGATACACGGCCGCAAGTGGCACCCATTGTTCTGGGAGGACGTTATATAACGTCCTCCCAGAATCGCGCTCCCGCGCACCTGGAAGCATCCGTGACTGCATCACGGATCACGGTAAATGGCCGCTTGGAGCGGCCATTTACCACGTGATCGCTCCGTCAAATGACGGAGCATCACATGTAAACAAGCCGGCGGAAGTGCCGGCTTGTTTCCCCCCTCTCCGCACTGAGCGGTGCAGTGTGACAGGAGAGGGGGGAGAGAGGAGATGCAGCGGCGCTGTGGGCAGGATCTGAAGTGCCCACAGCACCACTATGTGACAGGCAGGGACCCTTCATCACCCATGCACCCTCAGCAATGCCCACCCATCCGTCACACATACATACATGCCCACCCATCCGTCACCCATACATCCATGCCCACCCATCCGTCACCCATACATCCATGCCCACCCATCCGTGCCCACCCATGCATCCGTGCTCACCCATCTGTCACCCATGCATCCGTGCTCACCCATCCGTGTCCACCCATCCGTCACCCATGCATCCCTGCTCACCCATCCGTGTCCACCCATCTGTCACCCATGCTCACCCATCCATCACCCATACATCCGTGCTCACCCATCCGTCACCCATGCATCCGTCACCCATGTGCTCACCCATCCGTGCCCACCCATCCGTCACCCATGCATCCGTGCTCACCAATCCAGTCATGCTCACCCATGCAGCCTTATCCATGCTCACCAATCCAGCCGTGCTCACCCATCCAGCCTCATCCGTGTTCACCCATGCATCTATGCTCCGCCATCCATCCGTGCTCACCCATCCATCCATGCTCACCCATCCATCCGTGCTCAGCCATCCATCTGTACTCACCCATGCATGCGTGCTCACCAATGCATCCGTGCTCACCCATCCATCCGTGCTCAGTCATCCCCATTTGTGCTCATTTATGCCTCATTCATGCTCATCCATATCACATCAGTTCTCATCCATGACACATCCATGCCACTACAGCACCCATCAGTGCCCATCAATGCCACCACAGTGCCTCACAATAATGTAATAGGTAGTCAAATTAGATTTGAAATGTATGCCCCTAGAATGCCTGATGGTGCACCCTGCATGTTGGGCCTCTGTATGTGGCCAGGCTGTGTAAAAGTGTCACACATGTGGTATCACCATACTCGGGACGAGTAGCAGAATATATTTTAGGGTGTCATTTTTGCTATGTACATGCTGTGTGTTAGAAATATTGTATAAACGAACAACCTTGTGTAAAAAAAAAATGCGTTTTCATTTTCTTTCCACATTTTCCAAAAACTTGTGGAAAAAATGAACCGTTCAAAAGACTCATTATGCCTCATAGAATATACGTTGGGGTGTTTACTTTCCAAAATGGGGTCATTTTTGAAGCGTTTCCATTGCCCTGGTGCTCCAGGACCTTCAAAAGTGCAAGAGGTAGTCAGGAAATTATATGTGTAATTTATGTCCTTAGAACGCCTGATGGCGCTCCCTGCATGTTAGGCCTCTGTATGTGGCCAAGCTGTGTAAAAGTCTCACACATGTGGTATCACCATACTCAGGAGGAGTAGCAGAATGTGTTTTGGGGTGAAATTGGTGGTATGCATATGCTGGGTGTGAGAAATAACCTGTTAATATGACAATTTTGTGGAAAAAAAAAACTGAAAAAAAAAATCTTCATTTTTGCAAAATATTGTGGGAAAAAATGACAACTTCAAAAAACTCGCCATGTCTCTTACTAAATACATTGGACTGTCTACTTTCCAAAAAGGGGTCATTTGGGGGGTATTTGTACTTTCCTGTCTTGTTAGGGCCTCAAGAAATGAGATAGGCCGTCAGTGCATCAGGTGTGATCAATTTTCAGTGATTGGCACCATAGATTGTAGACTCTATAACTTTCACAAAGACCAAATAATATACACTAATTTGGGTTATTTTTACCAAAGACATATAGCAGTATAAATTTTGGCCAAAATTTACAAAGAAAAATTACTAATTTGCAAAATGTTATAACAGAAATAAAGAAAAATGCTTTTTTTTTACAAAATTTTCGGTATTTTTCCATTTATTGCTCAAAAAATAAACACCCCAATGGTGATTAAATACCACCAAAAGAAAGCTCTATTTGTGTGAAAAAAAGGACGAAAATTTCATATGGGTACAGTGTAGTATGACTGAGTAATTGTCATTCAAAATGTGAGAGCACTGAAAGCTGAAAATTGGTCTGGTTAGGAAGGGGGTTTAAGTGCCCAGTTGTCAAGTGGTTAAGATCAACCATTGACTTGTTAGATTTTAAGGCCAAAAATAAATAAAATGAATAAAACAAGAATGCACTGATTTTAATTCTGTCCTTTAAATAATGCAAAGACATTTGTCCTTTTAAATGTCTACTTACTAATTACTGTACACACTCCCTAATTACTGTGTTTTCTATGCTGCATATTTTCCTATTATTTTTTTTTTCTTTAAACCATAAGGACATATTTACCAGATAAATGTGCGATTTGCAGCAAGCTATTTAATTATTTTCAGAGCTATCGCCAAACCAAATAGTCGACCAATCAGAAACCTGCATAAATAAGAAGATAGAAGCAGCAGCCATTGTGCCCCTTCTCCTATCACTTTTGATGTTTTATTTACTTACAAGATTTGGAAGGTAACAAACAAGGAAACGAAATAAAATATAAACATACAACTACAATGATAAATGTTACATTTAGAGTTTACCATGGTCAATGTATTCAAATTAAACCGTTATATAAAATTTATCATAGTTTAGAATGAAATTGCTCTTGCTTTCAAAACACTTTGATTTGAAGTGGATCTAAAGGCAATCACTAAAATCTAATGTAATCTTTAACACATGAATGCAATTTCAAAAGTAATTTTCAATTCTTTTTAATTTGCCACTTTCATTAAAACCATATCTGGTGACCCTGCTATGCAGGTCTGTGTTCAGGCACTTCCTGTTATGGAGTGACAACACTCTATCCCTGTTTTCCAAATGCTCTTTTGTGTTGTCACTCTGTTGCATATATCCCTGGTGGAGGCTACAAGCAACCTTGCCAACATACCCTATATTGTCAAAAGTATGGGGACACCTGCCCTTACATGGACATGAACTTTACTGGCATCCCAATCTTAGTGCGTTGAATATTGAGTTGGCCCACCCTTTGTAGCTTTAGCAGCTTCATCTCTTCTGGGAAGGCTGTCCACAAGGTTTAGGAGTGTGTCTATGGGAATGTTTGACCATTCTTCCAGAAGCGCATTTGTGAGGTCAGGCACTGATGTGTACGAGAAGGCCTGGCTTGCAGTGTCCACTCTAATTCATCCCAACGGTGTTCTATCGGGTTGAGGTCAAGACTCTGTGCAGGCCAGTCAAGTTTCTTAACCCCAAACTCACTCATCCATTCTTTATGGACCTTGCTTTGTGCACTGGTGTGCAGTCATGTTGGAACAGGAAGGGGCCACCCCCAAACTGTTCCCACAAAGTTGGGAGCATGAAATTGTCCAGTGCACAAAGCAAGGTCCATAAAGACAAGGATGAGTGAATTTGGGGTGGAGGAATTTGACTGACCTGACCTCAAACCGATAGAACACCTTTGGGATGAATTAGAGCGGAGAGTGTGAGCCAGGCCTTCTCGTTCAATATCAGTGCCTGACCTCACAAATGCGCTTCTGGAAGAATGGTCAAACATTCCAAAGACACACTCCTATATAGTTGCAAAGGGCGGGGCAATTCAATATTGAACCTTATAGACTAAGACGGGGATGCCATTAAAGTTCATGTGCGTTGTAAAGGCAGGTTTCCCAATACTTTTGATAATATAGTGTACATTGTGCAGGGATATCATAGAGCCAGTCTAGACTCTAGAGCAGGGGTCTCCAAACTAAGGCCCATGGGCCAGATGTGGCCCTTTGCTTGCCATTATCTGTCCCTTGAGCGCTGTTCCTTCCACTGATATGAGGCACTATTCTTCCCACTGACACCAAAGATGGGACACTATTCCTTTCACTGACACCAGAGATGGGGAACTTCCACTGGCACAAATTATGGGGCACTAATTATCACACTGACACCAATGATGTAATTTTTTTTACTCCCACTTATCACCAATTCTATGACATTGTTTACTCCAATCGAAACTGGGGCATTTTCCACTCCCACTGGCCACAGTTCAGCCCCCTGAAGTTTGAAGGACAGTAAGCTGGCCCTTTGTTTTGAAAGTTTGGAGACCCCCGCTCTAGAGCTTTGATGTTCAGCCAAGCTTGGAGCATTACATGTAGATGGGAGGTCTGTGAAAGAGGCTGCAGGAGATCAGCAGCACTGAAATGCAAAAAAAAAAAAAAAAAAAAGATGACAATGACAGTTGTTTATAGTGCGCAGTACTAAATGTCAACCTCTGTGGGTTTGCATCTACTTTAAGTAATCCTAACTTACAGTTATTGCTGATTCCAGTCACACGTTTGCTTACTGACCCTACATACAGTTTCATTTGGGTGTTCTAGGTTGCCGGGCCTGCAGAACACAAATATCACTGGGAAAGGGCAGACCAACACATGCCCACACAAGGTGAACACATGAACGAGCTACACATACAAGTGGCGGCTGGTTCCATTTCTGGTACAGCTGGAATTAGCCAAGGCAGCAGAAGCCACAATGGGAACTGCGGCTTTACTCTGCAACCTTTGTATCACACACTGAGAAACAGGGATTTCTGGGGCTTTACTGCAGCAATGAAACCTAAGTTTACTGTGCCTGTGCACTTACTTATATTTTTTAAATGGTGGTCTGTAGCAGAAAGAATTCAGAGGAATGAGCTGCAAAGCTTTTTGTCTTTTTATTCTTTTTTTTCTTTTTGACAAACACAAAAGAGAATGGTTGACTTGCTAAGCATTTTTGTGGAACGCACCAAAAAAACTATAATAGACACCAGACTATTCTCAAACAGCATCAAGATTTACTGACTGTGATTTCTTTCAGCCAACAAGTCATCTAAAAACACATAAAATTATTTTTAAAAAACGTTTTGTTTCAACAATTTTTATTCATTTGCAAAAGACGTTTAACAACAGTATTGCCAACGCAAGGGGATTTGAACAACGTAGAAAATGAAACATAGCGGTTCAGGCATATGCAATAGGAGAGAGCAATAGTGAAATGACCCAATCCAACCAAAAATGCCCAAGTTTTGAAGTATTGAAACACAGTAACTTGCGTTGGTCCTTGGGTAAGGGATAGAACTTTTCAAGACAAGGGTGAAAAAAGGCAGTTGGAAGCTGAGAATAAGGTGACTCAAAGGGATCTGGGCTTGAGGTTATAAGAAAGTTAATAAGTAGCTGAGTCTAGACTGGTTCTGTAAAGTCATAATTAAACCAAGGATTCCAGTCTTTGAGAAATTTAGGCAGAAAATCCTTAAAGATGCTACAAAGCTTCTCGTTGACCAGCAATGGATTCATACATTCTTTGACTTCTTAGAAATGGACTTTAGTTCTTCCTAGCTTTAGCTATGGGTTAATTGAAAGCAAAGAAAGAAAAGTGGCCAACTTCTGTTGAAAGATAGTGAGCACCAACATTGTATGGACCTATCCAGAACTACCCAGGGATTATTTGGAATGCTATTTATGAGTAAAGTATTTCAGAAGGCTAGATATTCTGGACCAGAAGGAAGTTCATTTCGGACAAAACCATTACGTGTGCAAGACAGCACCTTTTTGACCGTAGCCTAAAGCATCTGTTAGTGCAGGGCCTGTTTCACATAGGCTTCAGCTTATATAAGAGCTAGGGTTGTCACCTCATCCCTTTAAACCCGAACATGTATGAATTACACAGGTTCTGAGGCTGATTAAGGTGGTAATTAAACTCACTTGGTGCCTTATCTGCATTAAATTAGCCTCAGAACTTGTGTAATATATGTTCGGGTTTAGGCTGGGTTCACACTTGTCCGACAAACGGACCGACTTTGTGAGCACAAGTCGCATTACGTTACCAAATCAATGTTTCCCCATGAGAGCCGTCTTAACTGGTCCGACACAAGTCGGTCCGACTTTGAAAAAGGTTCCTGTACTACTTTTGTCCGACTTTGGTCCTACTTCAGCCCATTGAATATCATTAAAGTAGGATCAAAGTCAGATCCTTGTTCTAACCATCCGACTTGTGACATCCGACTTGGTGATTACAGCAGCAGTAAAAGGAATTTATCTCACACTGGGATTGTTTTGATGGGTCAAAGGACAAGTCACTATCGACCAAAGTAGGACACAAGTAGGGCCGAAGTTGCAGGGCAAAGTAAGATCAAATGTCTGACCGTTTTTGTATCGGATAGTGTGAACCCAGCCTTAAAGGGATGAAGTGGCAACCCTAATAAGAGCAGTGTGAACAGCAAACTTTGGAAAAGCATTTGCAGAGCTTTCAGCAAGCTTTGCTGAAGCTTTTAAAGTACCATTTAGCTCCAGTTTGTAAATGTTGCCACTTTAAACAAGTTGTTAGCAGGCTTCAGCACTTCTTGAAGCCTGTTGAAAGCCTGATGAAGTCTTCTATCAGCTTACTTAAAGTGGCAATCAAAATTCCTATCAGGATTTGTGTTCAACATTTACAAACTAAAGTGAATCGTACTTTAAACGCTTCAACAAAGCTATTGCTGAAAGCTCTGCGAATGCTTTGTTAAAGCTTTCTGTTCACACTGCTCTTATACAACCTGAAGCCCATGTGAAACAAGCCTTAGACGTGACAGCTTTTGCTATTCATGCAGACACCCATTACCACCTTTATAAGCTGATACCAATATGGTTGCATTTAAGGAGCCTGGGTGACATTCAGCAGTGATGATGCCTGCTACATGGGACATGCTGTTATTTTTTGCCACTGTTGCAAAGCACAGCATCACAATCATGGCATATTTACAGCTCGGTATGCCTTGATTTAGGCAGCCTAGTTTTACCACCCCCTAGCGTCACATGTGAATGGACCCTAAAGCTGGCCAAACTTGTTACAATATAATTGTTCCATCTGTGTCTAATCTCCTTCATATTAACAAATACTATGTATTACAAAGGCCTAGATAAACAATCCATTCACTCTACATCCAATCAGGCATGGCATTGCACTATATATAAGCATTCCTCTTGCTTTGGGAATTTTTTCTATGTGCTACCATTGGCTTATGTGGGCCTCCCAAAACATTAAAACACAGAAAAAATTGACGAAAAAAAAAGAGATTCCAATATCCACACATTTGAGGTGGATGGGGAAATTACTGCCGCTGTGCTATTGTGTTCTGATGGCAGGGAGCCAATCCCACCATAAGAACGCATTGGTCAGTGTTGATGGCTATAGCCGGTGACACTGATCATTCGGAAAAAAAAAAGACTGAGTGGCTGTACAGAAGTTCATCAATTGGTCGACTTCTGTACAACCAGGGTACCCATACATGGATTTAAATTCAGTTCAGCAGGGATTCATTTTAATCAAGGGAAGGACTGCTTAAAGTTGGGTTATACCCATCCACAACCCCCTCAATTTTTTTTTTTTTGCCCTCTATGTCCCATTGGGGAGATTTCCCTTTACTTGCTGAACTATAGCCACAACAGGAAATGGGAAAAAAGCTCTCGAATGTGAGGGAAAAAAAATCCAAAATTTTGGATTGTCATTTTCGGCTTAGTAATAATGCTAACCCATCTCCACTCACCACTAACACATATCCATCACTAAAAAAAAAAAAAAAATAAAAGGTTTTCCCTTTAACTCTTTAATAGAGTTGAGCGAACACCTGGACGTTCGGGTTCTGCTGGTCCGTCCGAACTTCGGGACAAAGTCCGGGTCCGGGTCCGGACGGAACCCGAACGATCGCACGGACAACGAACCCCATTGAAATCAATGGGGACCCAAACTTTTAGGCACAAAAATGGCTGTAGGAAAGTCCTGGAAAGCCCCAGAGGGCTGCAAAAGAAAGTAAAATGGGGGTAAGGGTAGGGCAAGTGCCCTACAAAAAAATGGGGACAGGGAAATAACTTTAAATATTTTTAAAAAAATAAAAACATAAAAAATGCAAAAATGGAGGTGAATGTGGATCATCTTCAAACTGTGTCTGAAAAGTATCAATTAACGGTAGAAGCCATATAACTGTTCTAAAATCATCTTCAAACTAGGGCAAGTGCCCTACAAAAAAATGGGGAGAGGGAAAATAAATTAAAATCAAATAAAGCCTG
>BLSH010274037.1:1080909-1093007 GCA_018402905.1 Glandirana rugosa
CATTACAAAAGTTATAAAAACGTAGAAGAAAAACAAAGATTGGTGAAGGTATGTCCTGTGAATGTGGGGGAAGGAATGGTCTGGTTAAAAGTCGAAAGTCGTGAGAGTGTGAAATTTACTGTTAATGAGTCAGTACGATGTGACATGGGTTTGTTTAAAAAATAGTAAAAAAAGAGTGTTTATCTCGAAAGAAAACCACCATATATTAGTGACGACCCAAAAAATAAAAAAAGTTATATTCGCTTTTCACAGAGAATAAATAATATCCACTAATTTGGGTTATTTTTACCAAAGATATGTAGCAGTATAAATTATGGCCCAAATTTATGAAGAAAAATTACTTTTTTGCAAAATTTGTGTTTTTTTTTTCAAAATTTTCGCTACTTTTTCGCTTATATTGAAAAAAATAAAAAACCCAGCAGTGATTATATACCACCAAAAGAAAGCTCTATTTGTGAGAAAAAAATGATAAAAAATTTGTTTGGGTACAGTGTAGCATGACTGAGTAATTGTCATTTAAAGTGTGAGAGTGCTGAAAGCTGAAAATTGGTCTGGTAAGGAAGGGGGTGTAAGTGTCCTGTATGGAAGTGGTTAGAAACAAAAAGAAGATGCAAAAATATTGAAAACATTACGTCACTTCTGACGTTGAGTTTGGTCGTTTTCGCATTTTCGTATCGTTAGTATGCTCTTCACTTTGGACAGCCAACAAAAAACGGACGTTCTTTTGTTCGAAAATCGCATTGTGTGTATGAGGTTTTAGACCACTGCCCTCACACAGAAAGTCTGACACACCCCCTGCACATTGTGCCAATCAACAGTGTTCTCATTTCTCCAGTAGTGCTGTTGATTGGAGCAGGGGGGCGCAGTCAGACTGTGGGAGACTCAGATCACTGCCTGTGTAAGTGCAGTGGTCTGACTTTCCAACGTGTATTTGTACCCTTGCAGCACTACCCTTGCAGCACTTCACATGCAAAATCACATTTATCACTCTACATGCAGCCTGACTGCGCTACAGTAATTCAAGCGTGAGTTTGCATTAGGCAATATTGTAATTTCATAATTCAATTGTTTTAAATTTTCAGCTTTCCCTGTTAATACCTGGTGATCCTACCATAAGGCTGAGTTCACACTAGTCCGATTCTCAGACCGACATTAGGAGCACAAGTCGCATTATGTCACAAAAACAATGGGAGCCGTGTTAACTGCTCCAAATTGTGTTTTTCAAAGTTGGACCACCTTTAAAAAAGATTCCTGTACTACTTTTGTCCGACTTTGATCCCACTTCAGCCCATTGAAAAGCTTTGAAGTTGCATCAAAGTCAGATCATTGTCTTAACTGATCTTTGGCATGCGACTTGTGCTCTGAGGATCTGAGGATCTTGAAGGGGAACTCCATGCCAAATGAAAAAAAAAAAAAAAACGGCATGGGGTCCCCCTCCAAGAGCATACCAGGCCCTTCGGTCTAGTATGGGTTTTAAGGGGAACCCCTACGCTGAAAAAACGGCGTAGGGTGCCCCCCAAAATCCATACCAGACCCTTATCTGAGCACGCAGGACAGGGGGTGGGGCTGAGCGAGCGCCCCCTCCTGGACCATACCAGGCCACGTGCCCTCAACATGGGGAGTATGGGTGCTTTGGGGCAGGGGCGGCTCTGCATCCCCCCACCAAAAACACCTTGTCTCAATGAGGACAAGGGCCTCTTCCCCCCCAGATTCTGGCATCCCCATCCTATGTGAATGAGTATGAGGTACATTGTACCCCTACCCATTCATCTGAAAACAAAGTGTCAAAAAAACACACTACACAGGTTTTAAAAATATTTTATCAAATCAGCTCCGGTGTCTTCTCCCTCTCTAGCTCTTCTTCCTCTCCAGCGTCTCCTTTCTTCTGCTCTTTTGTGGGGTCTTTTTTCTTCTAAGGGGTCTTCTATCTTCTGCTCTTTTGCCGGTCTTCTCCGCTATCCTTTTCCCTCTGTACTCCCTCTCTTCTTCTTCCCATGTTGACACGACGCACTCTCCCAGACCAATGAACTATCCGCGCTCTGCATTGACTTATATTGGCATGGGGCGGAGCCACCCGCTGAGGTCATCCAGAGCCCCCCTTATGATGTCACAGCTCCGTCCCATTTTTTTTTTATTTGGCGTGGAGTTCCCCTTCAAGATCCTCAGAGCAAAAGTGCCTGGTGTTGTCGGGATCAAATTCGGATTCCTGTTCCCAGAAAATCAGACCGACTTTCACCCGATGTAGGACTGTAAATCGTACAGCAAAGTAGGATCAAAGTCAGACCGTTTAAATGTTGCATAGTGTGAACCCAGCCTAAAGGTCCTTCAGGCGCTTGTTGTTATAGAGTGGCAACCCTATAATACAGGGGTGCCCAACCAGTGGCCCACAGGGCCCTATGATGTGGCCGCATCCTCCTGCTCTGGGATGGAATAGAATTAAAGACTGTTATTAAAGGTAAGTTGGTAAAATCACAGTGTATATATGGGCATATCTGTTCTGCAGCAATAACTGGGCTACTTTCAAACTGATCCGCAGGCGCAGAACAGTGCACCCGCACTGAGCTGTAGATTTCCGTTATTACCTGTGGGTTTGGTGGGCTTTCAGAAAGTGCACCACACCTGCAGGACATAATAGAAGTCTATGGCAAAGTGCAGCTAACCCAGGAAAGCCACAGATGCACTGCGCTGCACCCGTGGTGTGGGTAAACTGCAGCACATCAGTGTGAAAGCAGCCTTAGGACCCTTTCACACGAACAGTCCGACCTAATCTGACCCTTCATTCACCTCTAAGGAGTGGCACATGTAAACGGGCTTGTGGCCGTTTACAAACACCTACCTACAATCCAATCCAAGAGTAGAGTGGGCTCTATAGAGTAGAGTGGGCTGTGTCTGTATCACAGAGTGGACACGGACCTGCCATCCGCCCACTCCGCTAATTGTGGCCCGCGACCGGTTACCAAGTCCCTTAAGTGGCCCTCGCTCTTCAAAAGGTTGGGCACCCCTGCTGTAATAGGTCCTAAATGCATTGTCATCCTGTTACAGTGCCCCTGGTGGAGACTAGATGCAGCTTGCCAACACACATATTGCAGGCACCGTCCACCACTGACACTGGTCAGAAAGACACTTCAGAGCAATGATGTGTAGCTGACAGTCACTAGAGCAAGTGCATGTAGACAGGAAGTTCTTGAAAAAAGCTGGAGGAGATCAGCAGCACCGAGATGCAAAAAAGGTGAAAACATCACAGAGCAAACTAACAGCCATCTAGAAAGAGTTTACATCTACTTTTGGGTTGACAACACACAATAAATCCTAGCTTCAGCCAAAACATTTCCTTTTTTCTTTTTAAACTTTGAATAGATTGGAGAAGAGTTAGAGCCTGATAGGTTTTTACAGCTGGCTGGATCCCTGCTGAGAACTGGAAGTAGGGGCAAATCTCTCTAACAGAGACACACAGCAATAAAACACCTAATTAACGGAATGCAGAAAAGTTAGAATCTCTGTCCGGTTATTACTACGTGCCAGGGTGTCACCGGGGCAGGAAATGAATGTGTCTCCCCAATAGGGACACAGCAATAAAAACCTCACAGATGTTCTAATCCTAACCCACTCTCTCCAAAAACGTAAAAAAAGTTTTGGCTGGATTTCAAAAGGCTATGAAGACCCTGGTATATATTATACCCCCATTATGTTACTCTATTATGTAACTTAATTTTTAATTACTGTACTGTGATTTAAATGATACATTTAATGGTATTTATTAGTAACTAGATTAGTCCAGAAAACAAAATTGGGGCGGCACAGTGGTGTAGTGGTTAGCACTGTTGCCTGGCAGCAAAAGGGTCGCTGGTTCGAATCCCAACCACAACACTACCTGCCTGGAGTTTGCATGTTCTCCCTGTGCCTGCGTGGATTTCCTCCGGGTACTCCAGTTTCCTCCCACACTCCAAAGACATGCTGGTAGGTAAATTGTATCCTGTCTAAATTGGCCCTAGTATGTGTATGAATGTGAGTTAGGGACCTTAGATTGTAGGCTCCTTGAGGGTAGGGATTGATGTGAATGTACAATGTAGATGTAAAAGCGTTGTGTAAATTGACGGCGCTATATAAGTACCTAAAATAAATAAATAAAATAAAAAGTATGTGATAATAGCATATGCCATTCTAAGTTTAGGTCAGTAGAGATTTCTTTTTAGAAAGAATTATATGTGTAACAAATTCTGAAAGACAATGTGTTACATTTGGGGAAATGTGTTGTAGAGAATATACAACCGCAGGAAACGATGTTACCTTTTAAAATCAGTTTAATCTGCTTACATTTTGCCTTCCCTGGTTTTTCTTTCCACCTCCCCAATTCCCCCACCTCGTCAACATATTAAAGTATATGTAATCCCTCACCTTGTAAGACAACAGAAATGAAAGGCAAAAACATTTGTATATAGATACAAAAAACATTATATATGCCTTTTTTCCCGTTTCTTAAGGGATCACATACTCTCTAAGCTCCTTATGCAGCTGAGAACAGAAGAACAGAGAGCTGGGGGAGGAGAAACAGCAGTACAGTGAACTTCCCAGTGAATGGCTGTGCGGGGAGGGGGGGTGGTATTTAGAGAAGAGCAGATTGAGTTTCAAGCACAGCTAGAGAACTAATCACGCTTTACTCTCATGCATAGTGTGGTCAGCTTTTAATAGGAAAGCAGAGGGACTGACATGAACACCAGGGATTTCACATAAAGGAAGCAATACAAAGTAGAAATGTGCATGATGAAAAAATCTGTTTCGTTTCGTCAATCTACTTATTTCGCTTAGTTAAATTCGGTTGATTCATTCAATTCGTATTCGGAATTCGTATTCGGAATTTGTATTCAGAATTCATATTCTGAATTTTTAAAATTTTCTTTGAATTTACCTTTTTTTTTTTTTTCAATCTGAAACGCTCAAATTGATAAATTTTCGAATTGGTCGAAACAAAAATGTTGTATTTTTTCGTTTTTGAATGCAGCAAAGTGGACAAACAAAAGAAAATCTTCATCAAATGATTACAATGGCCCTTTAAATCACCTTTGGCTTAACAAAAACAGCATTATTTCCAAATGGTACCCTAATACCACACAAAGTCTTTGATTTCAGAAGTATGTCTACAGTTCAAATTCGAAAGGAATGCAATGTAAAATTTGATCCAAATTTCAATTTGAATTTCTAAAATTCAGAAGAATTTTGTTTAATTATTTGGAACATTCAGTAAGCTTCATTTACACTGAAATTCGGAGATTTGGATCCAAATCTCCGAATAATGAAAAATGTGTCCGCATATTTATTCGGAACGAAACAAACTGCACATGTCTATTACAAAGAGAACAGGATAATTTTTCATTCATGTACATGGCACAGTAGACACATATCAGGAATATGAAGTGTTGGGTTTACATACTCTTTAGTGCCATTTTAAACAACACCAAAATCACTGATATAATCACCAGGCCTTTGTGCTTCTATATGCAATGCAAGCAGATTATAGCTAGTGAGAGGGGCTGGCAGGGTGCTGTATATAGCTTCCTGAAAAGATCACAGCACCCTGCCTTAGTATTCCTCATCCCTGATGCAAGTGGTGGGCTGGCTCTTAGGATTCATTTATGGGCAGGAGGGTGGACATTTTTAGGCAGGTTATTGCATGCAGACTACCCTAGGTAATGCCTACATGTAATGCTGAGCCTTCATGACTGAAAGAACTGAAATCTAATGGGCAGGTCAGGGGCAGTAAGGCAGGGAGATAATGCTGGATGTCCTCCAACCTGGAAATGAGACAGGCTCTATATGACTTGCTGCAGTTTCTACTGTACACTGTGAGAAGTTCATAGTGTGCAGTGAAATCAGTAAGCATTTTCAGTACATGAGAGAAGCCAATGCTACTGTGGAAGACTGAAGGTAAGGCTGGGGTTCAGCTTTAAATTCACAATGACATTTCCAGATATCCAGCACTTGGCACATTTTATTTAACATTCAGTAATCTTTACTTAAAGTGTATCTAAAGTCAACTATTTTTACATTTTGGATATAGTAGGGAAGGGTAAAACCTCTATCAGTTTTTGCCATGTGTGTTCAATTAGGGAGAATTTCCACCACTTCTTGTTCTATAAAAACAACCAAAAGCAATAGGGAACGTATTCAAAAAGAAAATCCCCTCTGAGACAGCCGTGTTTGAAAATGTATCCCCATTGGAAGATTTCCCTTTTATTTCTACTTTAGTGGCAACCCAAAATTTTAGATATTAGAAGAAATAGATAGGATGAATCTCCTGAGCAGGGACAGAGACCACAAGAAATCAGTGGTCTTACCCCACATCACTCTGGCCAAAAGAGCCTTTATTAATCTTTTAACCTCAGAAGACCCTGTAAACTAATTTTCAGGTCTTTGGGATCAAAATCAATTTATCATTGTGGAAATGGCCCATAAATTGGTGGCCAGCAGGACGAATGTAACTCTTACAGTGATGGTCAGCATGCCTCAGACAGTTAAAATAATTGTGTCATGATGCAGGTGTTGTTGGTCCTTGAAATATACTGGCACCATTAGATGGACTTAGATGTCAACCAGGAAGGAACCCCTACCAACCTCTACAGTAGAGGAACCCTAGTTGAAGATGGCTGATCCCTATAACAAAATAAACCTTTCTCAATCCTTTAAACTCATTGGAACCCCTAATAATTTTCAGGCCTTGTGGAACCTTACTAAACCGAATTCCTCAGGGGTTGATGTTGGAATGCCCTATAAATTGGTGGTCATTTGGAAGAATGCAACCCTTACAGTAATGTTCAGAATGCCAACAATATGTACAGCTAAAAAGGTATTTGAGTAATGCTGTTGGTTGTGCCAAGTAAAGCTTACCCAGGAACTGTGCCGGCACCATCAGATGGGAGGCCAATTAGCCACATCTCAAGGAACACCTAACAATCTTTGGAGGAACCATAAGGTTTCATAGAACACTGGCTGATAGTGACTGTTCCAAAACAAAATAAGCCACTCAAACTTTTAAACACAGAAGACCTAAACAAATTTTCAAGTCTTGGGGAACACTTATTAAAATCACTTCATCAGGGGTCAATAGGAAAATTCCCTATAGTGGTCGGTAAGAATAGTGCAACTCCTGCAGTGATGACCGGAATGCCACAGACAGCTAAAAAGATCATTGGGTCGTGATGCTGGCTTTCCAGGTGGTGTTGGTCCTGGAACTATGCAGGCACAATTCTGAGACATGTGTTGTCAGAAAATGTACCTCAATTGAAATATTGATGCCGACTTTGCCATGTGTTGATGGCCCTGAAACTTTGCAGGCACCATTAGATGGAATTGAATGTCAACCATGAAGGAACCCTTACCAACCTCTAGAGGAACCCTAGTTGAGCATGGCTCGTCTACAACAAGAAAAAACTTTCTCAACCTTTTAACCTCATTGAAACCCCTAAAATAGTTTTAAGATCTTCTGGAACCCGTATTAAAATCAATTTCTCAGGGGTCAATGGGGAAATGCCCTATAAATTGGTGGTCAGTAGCAAAAATTCCACCCTTATAGACAGCTAAAAAGATAGTTGTGTCATGCTGCTGGCTTTGCCAAATAGAGTTAACCCAGGAACTGTGAAGGCACCATCAGATGGGAGGTCAATGAGCCACATCTCAAGGAACCCCTAACAAACTTTGGAGGAACCATAAGGTTTTATAGAACCCTGGCTGATAATGACTGATCCAAAACAATATAAACCTTTCTCAACCTTTTAACCCCAGAGGAACCCCTGAAATAATTATTAGGTCTCTGGGAAGTAGATGGGAAGTCATTCAGCCACATCTCATTGAAACCCTAACAACCTTTGGATGAACCCTATGATTCCATTGAACCATGGCTGGCAATGACTGTTCCAAAACAAAATAAGCCTTTCTCAACCCTTTAACCTCAAAGGGACCCCTAAAATAGTTCCCAGGTCTCATGGAATTAGATGGGAAGTCATTTAGCCACATCTTAAGGAAACCCTATCAACTCTGGAGAAACCCTGGGATTTCATGGAACCATGGCTGAGAATGGCTGATCCAAAAGAAAATAAAGTATTGGCTTTAGATACACTTTAATGTAAATGCTGTCTAAATACTGTCAGTTTACAGGTACTCATGAACTGGAGTCTAAAATTTGGCGAGCTCGTCAAGTTCTGGTTTGCATATTAGCTCTTCCCCCACTTCAAGGTAAGTAGGTGAAAGTATTCATTGGTTAGTGCTTCCAAGAACTCATTTTTAAACAATACACTGCTTTTCCATTAGACCATAGTCATCTAAATTGAATTATGTTCCTATGATCCATTTCTGAGCTGCCTTATGAAATAAACCATAGATAGGCTAAACAAAACAAAGACGTGAGTATAAATACAAAGCAGCTCTGACAGATAAATCTATTATCTCTGTGTACTTTAAATTCTGACGTATGAAATTTAGCTCAGTACTGTCAACCTTTTCCATCCCAGATTTGTAGTCTTCTAAAGTCGCACTTTTCACAAAGCTAAGCTCAAGCCACACAAAAGCTTACAATCTAATTTTAGCGTCAAGGCATTCATGTAAATAAAGTTCCGTCCAAGGTCACCAGAGGCTGACACAAGGCATGGTGCTAGAGTCTCCAGTGTGTCCTTGGTGTAGTGCCAGCACATTTAACCACTGAGCCTGCTCTTTCTCCCATTGTAAATTATACCTATTTATATGACGTTCTCCCAGCTCTGGTGTGTATCTGTCTGTGTGGGGCTGTTAGGAGTAGATCTGGGGTATATCCATCTTTGAGGCGCTGTGATGGATGGCTCTGGGGTATATCTGTCTTTGAGGGGCTGTTCCCAGCAGCTCTGGGGTCTAACATGAAGTTCTGGCACAATGCTCACATCATATTCTGTATATATAACTATGTTTAGTTTTTGTACTGGAAGTATTTTGACTGTTATTTTTTTAATCTCAGCTGGGCAAACTTTCAACTATGTGCTCTTAAAAGAAAGAGTGAAAGACGTCTGGCACCATTAACCCCTTTAAAGCAGGGCAGAACTTTCTCTCCTTGGTTAACTCTATCAGGGTAGCTGTGCAATGCAATATAGATATGAAAATTCAACGTAAAAGATTCTTTTACATTTTGAAAGCAGATTTAAGAGGGACCCCAGGCAACAAATGAAACTGGATTTTTTTCAATTTTTTTGATTGTTATTTCCCCTGCATATTGCCAATATTCTTCTTGATAGTGACAGTCTTCATTTACCCTCTCCATGCTCCAGTGCTGCCCATCTACTGCTGTCAAGTTGTTACTTCATGAGTAGAGTTCAATACTGGTTCTAAAATAGATCTGTGATGATGTTTTCTGGAGTCCATCCAAGCTTTTTATTGAGCCCTGATGAAGGGGGAGTAGTGTGGCCGCCGAAACACGTTGAATATTTTTATATTACTTTTTTTCTAACAAACAATTAAAATGATCTTGGCCTCTTTCTTTCTGGCACTCTTTTTATTATACTTCTACTTTTTTAGCTACTGTTGGGTGCCCTTCGAAGGAAGCCTTCCTGTGTGGGAGCCACCTCTCCAGAGCTGTTGAGCTTGCATGAAGTTTTCCTTCATCTGATTACACATGCAAGTCTAGAAGTTCCCAGCACCTCTATGATTATGTTGTTCTGGAGTGCTCTCCTTGACTTCTTCCTTGGTCTAGTGACAGCTGTCCTCTTTAGAGCAGAATGATACCATGTCATCCTGCCCATGTCCTGTCATCCCAGCTCCTGGTTTACATCCCCTTTCCTTGGCGTAATCACATGGCTGAACTGAATGGCTCTCACGTGTCATTATATGAGCACCGCTCAGTCCTGGAAGAATGCATGCCCCACCGCAGAAGAAGAAGCTGGGGATGATGTCACGGGCCAAGCATTAAGACTTCAAGAAAAAAGTTATGTATAGGGGTTAAAAAACAATACACCAGGCAGGACTTTGGGGGTTGGAGGAGATGGAAGGGTGGGAAAGCCTAGAGTCCTGCTTTAAGTAAATAAACTGTTATTTCTTTGCAAGGAACATTGAGACTTTTTAAAATTTGAAAGATCACTTAAATTACTTTAAATCCATATTTGATTTAAATTACCTACATACATTCCGGATGCTCAAAAAAAAAGTTTGCAAAGTCTTACAGTTCACTTTCTTTAGAAACCACCTGGCAGTACTAGGGTCATTGGTTTGAATCCCAACCACAACACTACCTGCATAGAGTTTTCATGTTCTCTCTGTGCTTGTGTGGGTTTTCTCTGGGTACTCCTGTTTCCTACCACACTCCAAAGACATGCTTGAGGGTTAAAGTGGAACTAAAGTTCCGTTGTCACAAACAGGAAGCAGACAGGCTATTTATTGCAGAAAAGATATGCAATAAGATACACCTCCCTGCCTGCTTACTGTCTTCTCCAGCATGTAAGTTCAGCAGGACATGCTTAGCTTAGCTTACATCGCCAGCACTGTCTCTGTGTGTCTTGCGCATGTGTAGGAGTGACCAGTGGCAGTTGGTGATAAACATTTTTGGGTGCTGTGGCTTCTCCGGCTTCTACCCTGCTAACCCGGTCTTCTTTAGATCCGCCTCCTGTCCTAATTGGCCGGGAGGAAACCGATGGGGAACATTGATTCGCTAGTATCACAAGTGGGAGGTTTCAGGGTGCAGTGCTCTGCACCCCAAGGGCAACCTTTTACAAGCCAATTAGAGCTTCAGGCTCTAATCATGTGCTTGTAAAAAAAATTACAGACCTCATAGAAAGCCATTAGCCCGGCGCCCTACATGCAAACTTGGGGGGCGGCACCCCTGCATCCCTTTGCGGTCTGGCCGCCACTGGGAGTGACATCATCTCATGTCAGCCAATGAAGATGGCCAAAGACCAGCACACAGCAGAAGATGCTGGAGCCGAGCCCTAGTATGTGTATGCATGGATGTGAAGTACCATTCTTAGACAGAAGGCTCCTTAAAGAGGAACTGCAGCCGATCTCCATTTATGTATATTTTTTTGCCCGCTTACCTGATGGTGGTATCTGCACATTTCAGATATTTGCCCATCCAGTGGATCCAGCATTGACCTACTGAGATCATCTCATGCCCGGCCACAGCTCTGTCCCGCGCCGCCATGTTCTCTCTGATGTCACCGAGAGGCCTACTGGCTCTTCGGGGTTTAGCAGGCAGGCCCCTCAATGATGCGACAATAGGCCCGCCCCCTCCTCCTGTTGTGCAATCAAAGGCTATGCCTCCTGGGGTATGTGACATACAAATTGTGGGCAGTGAGCACGTCATTTGTCCTCAAGACGAGTGATGTGCATGGAGAGGCGGGGTGGAATTTCAATAACAATAAAAGACATAAACAAAAGGGGAAAAAAAGCCCTATTGCTGCACAGGAAGGGAGGAGGGATGGAGAGGCGGGATCGTCCACAGAAGGGTGAAGGTCCGCTTTAAGGGCAGGGACTGGTTTTGAATTAACAATTTATATGTAGAGCGTTTAGTAAATGATCCACACTATACAGTCATGCTCATAAGTTTACATACCCTGGCAGAATGTATGATTTCTTGGCCATTTTTCAGAGGATATGAATGATAACACAAAAACATTTCTTTCACTCATTTTTAGTGTTTGGCTGAAGCCATTTATTATCAATTTACTCTTTTTAAATCATAATCACAACAGAAACTACCCAAATGACCCTGATAAAAAGTTTACATACCCTGGTGATTTTAGCCTGATAACATGCATACAAGTTGACACAAAGGGGTTTGAATGGCTATTAAAGGTAACCATCTTTACCTATGATCTGTTTGTAATTAGCGTGTGTGTATGGTCAATGAGCTTCTGGACTCCAGACAGACCTTTGCATCTTTCATCCAGTGCTGCACTGACGTTTCTGCATTCTGAGTCATGGGGAAAGCAAAAGAATTGTCAAAGGATCTGCGGGAAAAAGTAGTTGAACTGTATAAAACAGGAAAGGGATATAAAAAAATATCCAAGGAATTGAGAATGCCAGTCAGCAGTGTTCAAACTCTAATCAAGAAGTGGAAAATGAGGGGTTCTGTTGAAACCAAACCACGGTCA
>BLSH010274037.1:1097193-1112013 GCA_018402905.1 Glandirana rugosa
TAATGAATCGTTTACTTCGACACTGGCATGAGTCGAAGGATTGATAGTTGTACTAATGATCTCGATTGGGGGGGGGGGGGCATTTACAGCTTCATTTGCTAAGTAATATGGTAACTATGCATTTTTTTGTATGCCAATATAAAAAAGGAACGGCAATACAAAACCTAATAGTTTCTAATCCTTCTTCAATCCGAAACGAAAAAAAAAAACATTTTGGCTAAAGTTGGGCGTTTGATGAACTCACACTTTGAACTATTGCCACAGTGGTAAGGGTATGTCAGTAAAGAATATGATGACTCTGAAAGTCTGTAACATGTACCCATCATATCAGGCTGAAAACCCTTGGCAGAGCCAAGTAAGTTTTTTTTGTCCGCATTGCTTTTCTAATTTTTTATGACTTAATCAATATATATCATTTACTAATCACACATCAAAATATTGTCATCATCAATTGGTGCTTCTATATCCTACAAAATGAAAGCATGTAGATCTAAAAATGTTTTTGTTCTTTTGCTGCAGGGCTGTTTTTCTTCTGAAGATGCTTCAACTTTTCCTCATCACGTTTTTTCCTGGGCTGCTAAGTTCTGCATCTTCAGCTTTTTCTGGACAGCAACAACATCCAATCCCTGACCCTTGCTATGATGAACATGGCCTACCTCGTCGCTGTGTACCAGAGTTTGTTAATGCAGCTTTTGGAAAAGAGGTTCAAGCCTCCAGCACTTGTGGGCGTCCATCTACCCGACAGTGCGATGCCTCTGACCCAAAGCGTGCCCACCCACCATCCTATCTCACTGACCTCAACACCGCTGGTAATATGACTTGCTGGAGGTCAGAAAGCTTCCCCCGTCATTCTCCTCAAAATGTCAGTCTAACCCTTTCATTGGGGAAGAAGTTTGAGGTGACCTATGTCAGCCTACAATTCTGCTCTCCTCGACCTGAATCTGTGGCCATCTACAAATCCATGGATTATGGGAAAACTTGGGTACCCTACCAGTTTTACTCTTCCCAATGCCGACGGCTGTATGGGAAACCTAGCCGTGCCAGTGTTACCAAACAAAATGAGCAAGAGGCATTGTGCACAGATGGACATACTGACCTTTATCCACTAACTGGTGGCCTTATAGCCTTTAGCACTTTGGATGGAAGACCTTCTGCCCAAGATTTTGATAACAGTCCTGTGCTGCAAGACTGGGTTACTGCCACCGACATCCGTGTGGTCTTCAGTCGCCCCCACCTGCAGGGAAATAAAGACACTGATGTATCAGAGGATGGACCAGGCTATTTTTACTCAGTTGGAGAGTTTCAAGTGGGCGGCAGGTGTAAGTGCAATGGACACGCTTCTCGCTGTGGCAAAGACAAAGAGGGAAAACTGGTGTGTGACTGCAAACACAACACAGAGGGGCCAGAATGTGATCGGTGCAAGGCCTTTCACTATGATCGACCATGGCAGAGGGCCAATGCTCGTGAAGCCAACGAGTGCATGGGTAAGTGTATGGCAACTTTGATAGCTGGAATACACCTAGAACCATTTACTTTGTTTTTTTTTTTTTTTTTGGAAACTGTGCTTTATCAGTATGGAGATCCAATATATTACCCAACTACAGTAGTCCAAAATTAGTGATGCTATGGAAAGTGCCATCATCTGCATAAATCTGCTTTTACTTGGTACTAGTTAAACAATTAAAGAATTATGACTGGTTTCCATGGGTGACTGTGCATGTGTACGTTTAGTTAAATTGATGGTTTTGCATGTATTATATATTATAGTTATTATTTTACTGAAAGGGTGGTTGATGATTGGAATAAACTACCAACAGAGGTTGTGAGACAGTCAACAGTAAATGGCTTCAAACATGCTTGGGATAATCATAAATCTATAGTCAGACATCAAGGTTAATGTAAAAATAAATAAATAAATAAATAAATAAAAAGGGGCAGACTCGATGGACTACTCAGTCTTTTTCTGCTATCACTTTTCTATGTTTCTATGTACAAAGTTCTCAAAGTTCTCCTACTTCCTGGTTTGCAGTATTTTAAGTAAAACTAAACTCCCACATAAGAATAGTTTTGTAACGTACTATAAGTAAAGCAAGAGCAACTTATTTAAAAAGAAATACAGTTTTCCCTTGACCACACTACATGCACTGTGCAAGGTGTGTAGACCCTTAGTATGAATTGTGAACAAGGATGAATGCCATTTAATGCAGTACTTCCAGCACTCTGTAGTCCACATTGGGTGTATGCAGGGAAGGGTAACATACTGTTGAGTAAAGCCTGGTACTTAGCTGTAGGCAGGTGAAATGGGGAGAGTTTACCTTTGAATAGGACCCCTCCCCTAAGGGGAAGGAGTGGGAGGTGGATGGTAATGAGGCTTCAGGTTCAATTTGGGCCTGGAGAAGGAAAGAGAAAAGGGGACAGCAGAACTCGTCCTTGTTCCCCCCTTATGAGGGAGGGGGAGGGGAGCTATGTCAGAGATAGGCTTTGCGCATTGGACATTAGGGTTGCCACCTCATACCTTTAAAACCAAACACATATTAATTACGAATGGAAGAATCATTGCTGCTGACCATATAACATATTGATGACAGATCTGCCGAGTGCTCAATCCACAGCCGTTAGCCTAGTGGACCAGCGTGTATTGCAGCTGATTTTCCTATTTGATAATTTGCCTGTGGTCAATTAAGACAGTTATGGGGTGGAGTCTGTGATTTTTAGAGCTACTATTTATTTTAGTTCAGTTTTAGGTCTATAATGTGGTTATGACTAAGGCCTTATAGGCTGAAACGCGTCAACTGATTTTATCTGCGTTTGTACACGGTGGTTTTCCAATAAAATTAAGACTTCTTAAGAGCAACAATCAGTGTGCGGATCATCTTTTTTATGTATTAATTACACAGGTTCTGTGGCTGATTAAGGTGGTAATTAAATGCAATTAGTGCTTTATCTGCGTTAAATTAGCCTCAAAACCTGTGTAATGAATATGTATTCGGTTTTAAAAGGATGAGGTGGCAACCCTTTTGGACATGAGTCTCTGGTGCCACCTTGTTGTCAAGCCTGAGAAAGAATAGGCCAGCGCCTGGGTATCTCTGGGAGTGAGGGGGTGAATTTGCACAGCCAGTAGGGTGGACAGGGGGTCTTCTCTGCCTACCACCCACACATCATGGAGAGTAGTTGGACAAAAGCCTTGCATTGCCCAGGAGGTCAGTCCACATTGCGGGTTGGATCGGCTGCTCGCTATGACCACACATGAGGCAGCCTGCCATCCGCCAACACATGGCTGAAAATCAGCCAGTTCAACAGGAACCGGCCTACTTTCATGTGTTCAACTGTCTGGAATGGTCATGCTGGAAAACCAGCATTTGGCTGCAAGCACTGATCAGTGTATTCTGGTGGTGGGGGAGTGCCCCTGTCAGACTACAATGTCTCAGCAGGAGAGATCCCTGCATCAGCATTACTTGTGTCGATGCGGGAATCTGTCAGGTTTTTTTTTGTTTTGTTCAACCTGCATGTTGAATGAAAAGAAAACTGTATGTGTGTATCCAGCTTAACTGTTGTCATCCTAGGAAGTAGTGCCTGTGGGTACATTTTGTGGGTAGGATAACCAGGTATTCCAGGTATTGATATTTTAAAATAGTTGCATTAGTCCAACTTGGACCATACCTGTTACTCCACCTGCTACTCTCCACTCCAGTGATCTCCACTAGCTTCTGTGTCCCGCTCCCTCCTTCATTATGACATAGGAGGTTACCCGCTTGGCATGGGCACTATTCAGAAAAGGGTTTGTATTTTCTCAGTGAATGCAAAGCATTTTCTGATTGGATGAAGTAGAAGGGTGGGGTGGCAACATAATTATCTCAATCCTCTTTCACTTAGAAAATGTTTTACATTAATTGAGAAAATACAAAGTGTTCTCTGGATGATGACAAGCAAGCTTATTGTGTTCAGTAAGCAGCAGGCCATCCACTTTGCTTTGGACCTGGAAGCTGGTAGAGATTACTGTAGTAGTAGTGCTATAATGAAGTGCCTGGGGTTCCCCTACTGAGGAAGTCCACACCTTGACGACACACGTCTAGGAGGCAGAGCGTGCATATTGATGTCACACCGCGGCCTTGTTTGTATGCTTTTGATAGTGAGCACGGCTGATCGTGCCTGACTTGTAAGTGTATCCACGCTCTTTAAACATATTAAACATACTCAGACAGTGAGCACTAGATTTTGCCTTCTTTTCTTGCATATTCACATCTGCTAAGAGGATCGGGGTTCTCCCGATCCTTAAAGAAGTAGAGAGAGAGGAAGCAATGTCTGTGGTAACATCATGCCAGTAATCTCCATTATCCCCAGAGGGGAACACTGCTGATTTTGACTCGCATATAAGGTGAGCAGTTGGTGACACTGCTGGAGGAAAGCATAAGCACTTTATTGGCATCTTTTGCACTGTTGGTGAACCGAATGATTTTGGATTAATTTTCATCATTTATATTTCACTTTGGATGAATTTTGCTTATATTTACTAATTTTTATTTTTGGTTTGATTTTGATTTACTTAGTATGAGTTGTATGTTCTTACGTTTGATTCACAGATTTTTTTATTATTATATTTGTCTATATTGATGTTGAGGCATTACCCAAATTAGCTCTAAACCTCCCACTCTAAAGAGACAGTATTCTTTTTCCTTTTACCTTGTTCCTGTAGTGAGAAACTTTTTTTTTATTCCTTGTGTCCCTGTGACATCATCAGCAACCTTGTAAAACTTTTGCAGGGGAAACTGCTATGAACAGTTCCTAATGACATAGGCATGCCCCCAGAACTACATCTCCCAAGAACCATTTCCCTACTCATGGTGTGTGGGAAAGTTCTTGGCAGTCAAGGCAGCAGTGTTGATTTATGTTAATTGCTGTTCAGTAAAAGACTGTATTGCTGGGAAGGAAATCAATGTATGCATGTAGAGAAGAGAAGTGTGTGGGATAAGTTCTGTAGTCCAGGAGGTGGGACTGACAACACTGGTTGGGATTTTAGTGGAGGAAAGATGCTGTATTGGCAGTGCAAACAGGAAGTTAGAAGCACACTGGATTTGAAGAGTTGTTTTGCTTTTTCAGCTTTTTCTTAAGGAATGAACATATTTTTTTTTTTTTTTTTTTTTAGTCCTGATACTTTAATTAAAAGTGACACTAAACAATAGTCTTAGGCTAGCCATAGTTTTTTTTTTTCAGAGAGCGGACACAAAAAAAAAAGGACAGATTCTTCCATCCACACAAATGAGATGGATGGAGAAATCCCCTTTGACAGGACATTGTTTTCTGACAGCGAGACTCACTGCTGTCAGAATACACTGATCAGCCCCTGATCGACAAAAATATACCAGCATGTCCCTTTGACAGAAGTCACTCTAAAGCCGCCTAGTACACACCGCTGGGTTCAACACAAAAAAAACTGAAGTCTCAGATCAGAGCTGCTGCACTAACAATCCGATGTTAGTACAGCGATCTCCCAGTGGCGGACCGTCCATTAGGGGTTTTTTTTTTTTTAAGTACGTAATTAGAGCCAGGAGTTCTAATATGCTTCAAAAAAGGGTGGTCTTGTGGCGCAGAGCACTGTGCTCTGAGCCCACCAAGTTGTGTGATAACAGCGAATGAATATTCGCTATTTTCACACTAGATCTCCTCCCCACCAATCAGGAAGCGGGTCGTGAGACCCATTTTCCGATTGGCCAAAACATCAGCCAATCCTATTGGACGCCGAGGAAGGAGGAGGAGAGAGGAAAGCGTGGCCGGAGGAGAAGATCGACCAACCCACCCACCAGCCGCCGCTGTCATGGATGCCATCCAGCATTCTCAGACAGGGGAGGGAGGAGAAGGGGAGATTGGAGGCAAGTAAGGAGGCAGTCTGTCTCATGGGGGGGTGTTCCCCGCATTCATTTCCCCCCTGGGGGGGTGTGGAACGGTCACGTCTCCTGCCATGTAATCTATTTTTCATGAATATTCTTCTTATTATGTTATTCTTCTATTCTGCCTCCTTGTAATGTTCTCTATGAGCTCCTCTACATTTCTCCCTCACTTTCAATGGTTTGGAATGAGCAGTGCACGTTAGCTGTGGTCATGTGCAATGTGCACTACGAATTCCATAGTGCAAATTCTTTAGTTCATCTCGGGAGCTAGCAAAAGAGGGTGGCTATGTTCCTACATACAGTGGGACCATGGAGAACAAAGTAGGCACCCTCTAACACAGTGTTTCCCAACCCAGTCCTCAAGGCACACCAACAGGTCATGTTTTCAGGATTTCCCTCAGATGAAACAGCTGTGGTAATTACTAAGGCAGTGAAACTGATCAAATCACCTGCGCAAAATAATGGAAATCCTGAAGACATGACCTGTTGGTGTGCCTTGAGGACTGGGTTGGGAAACACTGCTCTAACGCAGCAAAAAAAATAAAAAAAAGGAATTTGGAGATATAGAGGAGGCTGAGAGCAATAGAATTTTTTTTTTTAAACCAGAGTTTAGTGTCGCTTTAATCTATAAAACATCTAGCCATCTTTTTTTCCCTCTCTTACTGAATTATTGGTAGACCTCTTTTAGCACAATCTTTTTTTTCTCCAGCTCTGTTTTCATCCCTTCCACCTTCAATAAAACTGTTCCTCTCCCTCCTCCTGGAAGCACCACCACCCCACCCTCCCTGTGACTTTTCAACAACGACACCTCATCCGCTTTGGAGAACAGATGCTCTAATTAGCACCAATTAAAGGAATCCTCTCTAGTCTTAGCGGGAGGTCCCCTTGCACACTGGCTCTCTCCATGTCTCTGCACAGTAGAAAAGGCACCATCTGTGTGGGAGGCATCTTACAGCATCCACCGGTGGGCAAAGAAATAAAAAGACAGTGATATTGTGCCAATATCAGGAAATTCTACACCTGCACCACCAAAGCTTCTAAGTCCTATTTACAACTTGTGCTTGAGGAGTGCCTAGACACACAGACACATTTCCAGGAAAAGATGCAAACATTTTGCTTTGCAAGAAAGAGTGTAAAGTTAATTAGTTAATTATCTGTTAATTAGGGAAGTGCCAGAACTCTGGTATTTGGCAAGCTCTGAAAGATTCAGATGTCTGCTAATGAAATGCTAAGTATAGCCAATTAAATGTAAGTTTTACATTCCTTGTAATTTTTACAGTTGCATGACAAATAAGATAATTGGTGCGATGACCCATGTAATTGTCATTCACCATGAAAGATATACAGACTACAAGGGACCATTGACCACATGAGCTGTGATTTTCAGCCATGGCCAAAAGTTTTGAGAATGACGCAACTATTAAATTTTCACAAAATCTGCTGCCTCAGTGTTTTTAGATCTTTTTGTCAGATGTTACTTTGGTATACTGAAGTATAATTACAAGCATTTCATAAGTGTCAAAGGCTTTTATTGACAATTACATGAAGTTTATGTAAAGAGTCAATATTTGCAGTGTCAACCCTTCTTTTTCAGGACCTTTGCAATTTGCCCTGGCATGTTGTTAATCAACTTCTGGGTCACATCCTGATTGATGGCAGCCCATTCTTGCATAATCAATGCTTGGAATTTGTCAGAATTTTTGGGGTTTTTTTTGTTCTCCCACCTCTTGAGGATTGACCACAAGTTCTCAATGGGATTCAGGTCTGAGGAGCTTCCTGGCCATGGACCCAAAATTTCGATGTTTTGTTCCCCAACCCACTTAGTTATTTGTGCCTTATGGCAAGGTGCTCCATCATGCTGGAAAAGGCATCGTTCATCACCAAAATGTTCTTGAATGATTGGGAAAAGTTGCTCTCGGGGGATGTTTTTGTACCATTCTTTATTCATGGCTGTGTTCTTAGGCAAAATTGTGAGTGAGCCGCTCCCTTGGCTGAGAAGAAACCTCACATATGAATGGTCTCAGAATGCTTTGCTGTTGGCATGACACAGGACTGATGGTAGCACCCACCTTTTCTTCTCTGGACAAGGCTTTTTCCGGATGCCCCAAACAATAGGAAAGGGGATTCATCAGAGAAAATTACTTTACCCCAGTCCTCAGCAGTCCAATACCTGAATCTTTTGCAGAATAGCAGTCTGTCCCTGATGTTTTTCCTGGAGAGAAGGGGCTTCTTTGCTGCCCTTCTTGACACCGGGCCATCCTCCAAAAGTCTTCACCTCCCTGTGTATGCCGATGGACTCACACCTGCCTGCTGCCATTTCTGAGCAAGCTCTGCCCTGGTGGTGCGCCAATCCCACAGCTAAATCAACTGTAGGAGACGGTCCTGGCGCATGCTGGACTTTCTTGGGCGCCCCGAAGCCTTCTTCACAAATGCAGTGAAAATGTTTTTTATGGGATTCATTCATTTTCATGGCAAAGAGGGACTTTTCAATTATTTGCAATTTATCTGATCACTCTTCATAACATTCTGTTCCATTATCAAACCATCATAAAAACAGACTTTGTGGAAATGAATATTTGTGTAATTCTCAAAACTTTTGGCCATGGCTGTAGATGTAAAATGTAACTAATGACATTTTTTAAAGCACTATGGGGTTGATTTACCAAATCTGTAGAGTGCAAAATCTGGTGCAGCTGTGCATGGTAGCCAATCGGCTTCTAACTTCAGCTTATTCAATTAAGATTTGACAACAAAAAACAACAACTGGAAGCTGATTGGCTTCTGTGCAAAGTTGCACCAGATTTAGCACTCTCTGGTTTTAGTAAATCAATGCCATATCTCTTCAGAAAAAAACAAATTCTCTTTAACCGCTTGCGGACCGCACACCATATGCTGCGTCAGGGCTGCCGATCTGGATCACGTACCTAGTGCATGAACCGTGTGCTGTGGCAGAGAGCATGCTCCCACTGCCCTGGCTGTGCTTCGATTGACTGGTCATGAAGGGGGGTAAACCTTCCCGAGCTGGAGTTGTTAAAAATGTACACTGAGCTATGCATGCACACCTCAGTATGTATTCTTGACACACCTGCATGTGCAGGAGTTACATAATTTCAGCCCAGCCAGTCAAGGTGGTTGAAGATCCTGAGCCTGGAAGACAGCACAAGCAAGGGAAGGGGAGTTAAAGTGATACTAAAGGCTTACATCTTTTTATTTTTTAAATAAAGAAGAGGTATTGCTTACCTCCTCAGTGAAACACTATTGTAGCCAACTTTAATTTACGTTTTTCTCCTGATGGCATTACACCCTCCTAAGGTTCCCATCTGTGCCTTGTGGTGTGCTATAACCCAGGTGCATTGAATCACAAAATACCGTGCACCACAAGTACTTATGCCCATTCACCCCAGGCTTGCTGTTGGCTCCCCAGTGATTCATTCTCCAGTTCCCACTTCAGTGTTAGCAAAAGAGTAGGTAGCCACACTCCAAATTAAAAGCCGTGGTTAACAATTTATTGAAAAATCTAGTGCAAGACAGACCACCTGAGCTCTGCCGGTTGACGCGTTTCACATGTATTGCGCTTTTTTGTATTGTCCCATGTCAATTTTGTTGTGTTGCCTAAGATGTCATTCAACTTGAGTGGCACAGCAATGCATTGTACTGTGTATCATGGGTTGTAGTACTGTGCAAATAACTGTGTATTGCTGCTACACACTATTGTGATATATTTATATAGTGCCCTCAATCTATACAGCACTGTACATGCTATTTATTAACATCAGTCTCTATCCTCAAGGAGCTTACAATCTAATATCCAATCTCTAATACAGGCTAGGGCCAGACTAGGCTTTTTCAAATGATACTGAATTCGCTTCTTGAAAATAAAAAATAGGTTATACTTATCTGCTTTGTGCAACAATATTGCACAGAAAGTTTATTTTCCCCTATTTCTGCAATTCTCACCAGCACTTTTCGGCTCCTTCCTTCTCTGAATGCCTCCTGTAGCAAACCAGGTGCTAAGGAGGCATCCATGCCTGAACCCTCCCATTGGGTCTGGACCCAGGCTATATGCATCCACAGACCCACACAGCGCCAGTAAGCCAAACTTTCATAATAGCAGGAGTGGGTACCCATCCGAAGCAAAAAAAAAACCAAACCTTCCAAATATGTTGTAGAGGGAGGGTCAGAGGCCTACTAGTGGCACTTTCACTGTAAACCAGTCCAGGCTCCCCCTATAGCAGTTTTACTGATACAGGGCGGCACCTGTGCACCGGAAAAAGATGTGTATATATATATATATATATATATATATATATATATATATATATATATATACACGTGATCCAACACATACACGCTGCCAGCGGTTTGCCCCCGTTGTGATTATACACTGCGGGAGCTTATCAGCGGGTACCGCAGACTCGATGTTCGCCCCCCCGATTGTGAGGAAAAGAAACAAAGAAACAGAACGGCAGTCTGCCTATGTAAACAAGGCAGATCGCGGTTTTGACAGGAGAGAAGGCATGGATCCTGTGTCTCTACAAAGCAGAGACTGGGATCTTTATCTTCCCCTAGTAAAAGCACCTCCCACAGTTTAGTAAACACTGGCTAGGCACACAGTTAACCCTTTGATCGCCCATGATGTTTAACCCCTTCCCAGCCAGTGTCATTAGAAAATAGAAAAAGTGACTGCAGAAAAAGACTAAGTAGTGCATGGAGTCTGCCCATTTTATTTATTTATTTATTTTCATTAACCATGTCTGACTATAGATTTTATGTTTTTCCCAAGCATGTTTGAAGCCATTTACTATCATTACCATTACCCATTACCATTGACTGCCTCACTACCTCTGTTGGTAGTTTATTCCAATTATCAACTACCCTTTCAGTAAAATAATACTTTCCAAGATTAGTTTTGAACTTTCCTCCAGTTAGTTTATGGTCATGTCCCCGTGTTCTTGATTTTTATTTTCACATTGAAAAGACTGCCCTTCTGAACCCTATTCACCCCCATGATGTATTTAAAGGTTTCAATCATGTCTCCCCTCTCCCTTCTTTCCTCCAGACTGTACATATTATAGGGGCTGTAAACCCTCATGGTTTTTCACCTTAATGCATTCTATGCATTGAGGTGAAAAACTGTTTCTATTGCAGCTGCCCCCCAGAGTCCCCCTTTTACTTACCTTAGCCCAATCGTTCCCACGCCGGGGACAAGCCTAGCAGCTCCAGCTGGGTCCTCATTGGATAGATTGATAGCAGGGGAGCCATTGGCTCCCGCGACTGTCAATCAAGTCCAATGATGTGGGTGCCGGGGGCGGGGTCATGTCCTGCTGTCTGTGTCAATGAACGCAGCAGCAGGACACGGGAGCGCATCTGCACAAGTGACCCCAGGGAAAGCGCTTCCCTGACGGGGCACTTGAGAAGAGGAGGAGCCAGAAGCGCTGCTGGGGACCCCAGAAGAGGAGGACCAGGGCCGCTTTAAGTTCCTGAAGTTGCTCTCGATATGTTTTATCCCCCAAACCTTTTACCATTTTTGTTACCCATCTCTGGGCTCATTCTATCTTATCAATATCTTTCTGTAAGTGAGGTCTCCATTAGTACAGTGACAGTGCATACTTTTAGCACTGATCACTGTATTAGTGTCACTGGTCCCCAAATAGTGTCAAAAGTGTCAGTTAGGCTGCTTTCACACCTGAGCGTGTTGTTTTCAGGCAGAAAGTCATGCGATTTTACCACGAATGTGCCGCGATTTTTACCGTGACTTTTACCGCAATTTTGCCACATTTTGTACAGGTCAAAAGGTAACCAATGTAAAAAGCAGAAAAACGCCCAAATCTGCCTGAAAAAATTATTCCAGAACATGTCTGAGCCTCAGGCGTTTTCAGGCTTTTGGCTTCAGGTGTTTTGGAGTGGAGATGTGAACCATCTCCATAGAGAATCATTGATATTTTCCCCTCCAGCATTTTGTAGCTTCAGGCTTCAAGCTACAAAACGCTCAGGTGTGAATGGGGCCTTAGTGTCACAATATCCGCTGCAATATCGCAGTCTCACTATAAGTTGCTGATGGCTGCCATTATTAGTAAATAAATAAATAATAAATAGAAATATTCCACTGTTTGTAAACACTATAACTTTTGCGCAAACCAATCAATATACGCTTATTGGGATTTTTTTTGCCAAAAATATGTAGCTGAATACATATTGACCTAAATTGATGAAGACATTACATTTTTTCAATTTTGTTTATTGTATAAGTTTCATAGCAGAAAGTAAAAATATTGTTTGTTTGTTTTTTAAAATTGGCCTTTTTTTGTTTATAGCGCAAAAAATAAAAAAAACGCAGAACTGATCAAATACTACTAAAGCTCTATTTGTGGGGAACAAAGGACATACATTTTATTTGGGTACAGCATTGTATGACCACGCAAGTGTCAGTTAAAATAACGCAGTGCCGTATGGCAAAAATGGCCTGGTCATGAAGGAGGGGTAAACCTTCTGGAGGTCAAGTGGTTAAGTGAAGGTCCACTTGAAGTTGCAAAGCTTAGCTCAGGGTTTCTCAACCAGGGTTCTGTGGAACCCTGGGATTCCTCCAGAGTTTTCTAGGGGTTCCTTAAGCAATGGTCAATTTCTACCCCTCAGATAAATTCCCAATGATGCCAGTGATCTTGTTAGCTATCTGTAAGGGGGGAATTCTTCCCAATGACCACAAGTGTAAGGAGCATTCTTCCCATTGACCATCACACTAATGTATCATGAGTTGTAGATTTTTAATTTTTAGCAGGAGTTCCTCGAGACCGGAGAATTATTTCAAGGGTTCCATGGTGTTGAAAAGGTTGAGTAAGGCTGGCTTAGCTCATGTTGCATTTGGCAACATTCAAATGAATGGGACAATGCCGCAACCACGTGCAGCAGTTGCGTGGAGTAGAATTTACAGGGTTAAAACAAGCAGTGAGTCTGAGCTTTGGTTAAACTTGAAGGATCCGCATTACAAGCAGGCGTCTATACATTTTATATTTCTGGCCAAAGTTACCTTTAAAGCTTTCCCTGTTGTGGGTGGGTGGGATGATTCGGTCACATTGTTCAACAAACTGTAAACTCTGCGTGCTTTGGTTTTGTTCTCTTTAGGGTAAGCGATTTCTGAATCATGATATCCCCTGTGGAAATCAGAGCTTTTATGATCTCATTTGGGCTCATTGAGCAAGATTAGTGACTAACATCAACTCTCTAGTACAGAAGAAGGGAGTACTGTTTACATTAAGGGAAAAAAGATGGCTAGAATGATGTTCTGCAGGTCTTACTGTTGAAGAGACGATCTACTGAATGGATGGTAAATCCCTATTCAGGTCCAATATCAAGGTCAAGCAAAGGGTTATAGCTGCGGATTAATGCCTGCTATTGCAGTGTCCTTGAACAGTCTCTTAAAAGCTACGGGGACCCTTAACAAGGTTAGCAAAACATCACGACAGGGTTTCTGATAATTGCTTTAATTAGCCCTGTCCCAAAACCACAGCGGCTGTAAGAACAACATTCCAGCTGTCCCAGGGAATGCATGAGTGCATTGTGTGTGTTCTACAGCACCAGGTATTAGCTGTTTGCTTCTTTGTAGCAATCCAGGGGTTTTCCAGTTGGTATGACACTACAAGGCCCAGCAGCCCAGTCCACCCTCTAATGGCCTGCTAAGATGTTTTGTTTCGCAACAGCTGGGTAATCAGTAAGCACAGTACATTCAGTCATTTCCATTTAAACTGAACCTGGTCGTGTTATGGACATTTAAGTATTTACAAAATCTTAACCACAAGTATATGAAGTTTGAGGCAAGCCCTCACTATCCTTTGCAGCTGCATGCACTAAGTAGCAATTCATCCTCAAAATTCACAACAGTCCTTCAAGTCCTTCTCTCAGCAGGTCAGCTCCATCTGCAGCCTCCTCCCAGAGTACCTGATCTGGGTTTACATTAAAGAACAGAAGGCTGCTGAGTCACTGCTGGGAGTTGGATCTGATACTGAATCACTGCTGGGAAAGAAGAGCAGGGGAGGTGAGTCACTGCTAGGTAGGGGAGCAACGGGAGCTGAGCTAATACTTTACTACTGGGAAAGAGGATCAGGGGAGTTGAGGTGCTAGTGTCCCCATTGGAAGATTTTCCCTCTATTACTGTTCTGGAGTAGACATGGGCAATTCAGTTCAGTCAGAATATAAATTCGAATGAATTTTTGGTAATGTGGAGATTCAGGTGTATCCAAATCTCCGAATGAAATAGTAATGAATTTTGTTGAAATTCTTTTCATTTCGTTTTGGATATTCATTTTCTAACATATTCCAAATTTGCGTGACAATTTGAATTCGGAACGATCGAAAAATGATTGACCGATTTGAATTCTGTGTGAAGAATTGCTGGTTGTTAACCACTTCAGCCCCGGAAGGATTTCCAGCTTTAGGACCGGAGCCCTTTTTGCGATTCGGCGCTGCGTCGCTTTAACTGACAATTGCGCGGTCGTGCAAACGAAATTTGCATCCTTTTTTTCCCACAAACAGAGCTTTCTTTTGGTGGTATTTGATCACCGCTGCGTCATTTCTGATCGCCGCTATAAACAAAAGAAGAGCGACAATTTTGCAAAAAAACCCAAATTTCTTACTTTTTCCTAAAATACAAATCCAAAAACAAAATATAAAAAAACATTTTTTTTCACCGTTTTTGGCCGATTTATATTCTTCCTCATATTTGCGATAAAAAAAATCGCAATCGGCGTTTATTGATTGGTTTGCGCAAAAGTGGTCGTGTTTACTCTTTCGAGACAAACACCCTTTTTTTCCTACGTTTAAAGCAAACGTGCTGGCGCGTTAACAGTCAATTTCGCTGCGTCGCGGCTTAGCGTTTTTCCCGAGGCCAGGATTTCGACCTTTAGGAAGGCCCCGACTTCACCAATTGTTGGTCGTTAAGAAG
>BLSH010274037.1:1112076-1142913 GCA_018402905.1 Glandirana rugosa
CCCGTCGGGGTTTCGTGGGGGGGTACAACTCCCGTACGCCAGACCAAGTCCTCCCCCCGCGAGCGAAACGGCAAGGAGCGGATGACGTACGAGTCTATTCCCAGACCATACCTATAACACTCCTGGGGTGTGGTATAAAAAAAATTTAAAACCGAACCCCAAGGGGAATTTTAAGTATGGTCTGGGTTCCCCGGACCATACCTAACCCCGCCTTGGAGTGTGACAACAAAAACAAATGTAAGTCGACAGTTATCCCTTCGGACGACTGTCGACTACTCAGTAACCAACACTTCCTACGCGCTCACTATACACGTTCCCGCAGCCGCCGTCGTATGACGGCGATTTGCGGGAACGAGCCACTTTGCCGCCGTCAGATGCCGATCGGCGGTCGGCAAGTGGTTAAGGAGTGGGCCGGGAAGCTGGCTGCCACATCCTTCACAACCAATGACTCATCAGCTGTCAGCAGGCTTCCCTATTGACAGCTGAATGTAAACAAAAACAACAGTGTGAGGTTCCGCCCCAATCCATACCAGGCCCCTTGGGTCTGGTATGAATTTTAAGGGGAACCCCAAGCCAAAATTTAAAAAAAATATGGTGTGGGGTCCTCACAATATCCATACCAGACCCTTATCTGAGCATGCAGTAGGCGAGGAACGGCAAAGCGAGCGCCCCCCTCCTGAACCAGACCGCATGCCCTCAACATGGGGGGGTGCTTTGGGGCTGCCCCTCCCCTATATAAATGAGTAGGGGTATGTACCCCATCTCATTTACATAGGGGGGCCGGGATCTGGTGTCCCCCTTGTTAAAGGGGGCTTCCAGATTCTGATAAGCCCCCCCACTTGCAGACCCCCACAACCACCGGCCAGGGTTGTGGGGAAGAGGCCCTTGTCCCTATGAACATGGGGCAAGGTGCTTTGGAGTGGGCCTGTCAGGCTGCATGCTCAAATAAGAGTCTGATATGGATTTTGGGGTGGTGTTCCCCTTATAATCCATACCAGACCCAAAGGAGCCCACGCTGTTTTTTTCAGAATTTTTCATTGCCAGCATTCTTTTGTTTACATTTCAGCGGTCAGTGGGGAAGGCCGCTGATGCTAATGAGCAATCGTTTGTTCAGGATGTGGCAGCCAGCTTCTTGGATTGCTCCTTAACAACCAGCTATTCTTCACACAGAATTCGAATCGGTTGATCATTTTTTGACTGGTCTAAATTTGAATCATTCTGAAAATATGGAATTTGTTAGAAAACAAAAGGCAATGAAACAAAACTAAAGTAAATGAATTCCAAAACAAATCAACGCAACAAAATTAGATTTAAATTTCCGTTCTGCACATGTCTATTCCGGGGACAACTCAAAATTTGTGGTTTACTTTCACTTTCACTTTTTTCACGATTTTAACAGTACACATAACAAATAGAAAGGGGGCAGAATATATGCTGCTGCTCTAGGTGGGTCTCCTAAGCCAGTGGTTCTCAACCTCAGTCCTCAAGTACCCCCAACGGGCCATGTTTTGGGAACTTCCCTTGGATAAAATAACTCTTATCAATACCATGCCATTGATATTGATTTAAAGCAGCTGTGCAAAGTAAAGGAAAACCTGAAGACATGGCCTGCTGGAGGTACTTGAGGATAGAGGTTGAAAACCACTGTGCTAAGCCATCGCCTCCACCTTTGGACACCTTTAGGTGCGATCTCTGCTTTTCCAGCTATACAGTATTAGCAAATAGGATCCAACAAGCTGCACTTCCGATTCATCATCTGCTTTATTGTCAATGTAAAAAAGCCACAAAAAAAAACAAAACAGTGTGAGAGCAGGGATCAAATTTGACGTGTTTTACGCGTGTTAGTTGTGACTCAACCAAAACTTGACAAAACGCGTCAACTTTGATTCCTGCTCCCACCATATTTTTTTTTGCTGTTTTTGTGGCTTTTGACATTGACAATAAAGCGGATGATTAATTGGAAGTGCTGCTTGTTGGATCCTATTTGCTATTATTGCTAAATAGAGAGGGTGAATCTCCTTAACAGGGACACAGATGGCAACAAAAACCTGTGAGACCTTCTACTCTCTCTCCACTCTATTCAAAACTATATAAAAAAGCTTTGCCTTTAGTTATACTTTAAGGTTATCACTCTGCTTTCTCTCCCTATGGATCACACTATTGTCTGAGCGCACTGTGCAAAGCAGTATTTGCCAAGTGGCTTAAATGCTGCCCCTCCCTCTCCCAGCCTGAGTGCTGCTGCACAGGGGAATACAGGAGTCTGATATTAAGAAAGATTCTGGTACATAAGCTACTTCTACGTAAAATGCATTTAATGATTTTTTAATGAATACATAACTGCATTACATGGTGTTTTTAATATATCTGCCTGGAGTTAGGCTTTAACAGAAAACCAATTTACAAAAGAGAGTAACTGGAGAATTTTTACATTCATGTATATAGCAAACCACAAAACACCTATTTTATGATATCCCTGGGATTCGTAATGCACTATAAATTGTGAGATTTAACAGTTGCCTTACTGCACAAGAAACCTGCTGCTACTGCCAAGCTCACCGTCAGTAACCTGTACAACACAGAGAGTATAAGTTGTTTTTCATCATCAGTCAATATAGCTATCTATATTCCAACCACTGTATGCAATATAAAGAGACTCTGTACCTAGAAACAAACCTACTGCCCACTCTGCAAAGGGTAGGTGCTTGTTAAGCCTAGGGGTAGCGGAATAAGCTGTAATGCTTATCTTATATCTCCCTTGAGCAGGTTTCTGGTGCTCACCTCTTTTTTCTGATGCCTCAAGCTGTAGGTGGGCCCTCACCATTTTCATGGATAATGCAGGAGTAATGGTTCTGCATTGTGATGATGTCAGGGTACAACTGCTGGCCAGTGCACCATAGACAAGAGGGATCTGTAGCAAAAGGAAGCCTGCCAAAAAATAAGGTAAACATTACAGCTTATTCTTCTACCCCCAGAATTAAAAGAGAAGGATGGCCAAAGCTTTTGTAGTCCTACTCCACAGGAATACAATTACATTTGTGCTGCTGTGACCCGAAGTCAGCTTATAGCAGGATATTGCCCGCTATCAGCTGATGGGGTAAATCTGAAAGGATCCCAACAATATTGTCAGGACCCACCCCGATGCCTTATCGACAGCTGACTGTGCATTTTCAGCGCACAGCTGAGAGCCGGTGCCAGCTGTGCCTTCCCCTTTCTCTTGCCGGTGTTCCGTCAAAATAGCCAATTCATCGAGCTCACCATTCACGTCACTTCTGGTTACTGCAAACCATCAGTAATTGGAGATTTCGACGACTTGCTGTTTTGACACAATACCCGGCAACTGTGTACACTTCGGTACACAATAATATGAGTGGACATTGTTAGTCCACCCGATATTAACCAACAAAATGGCCGTCTCTGAGGCGGAGACAACTTTTTCCTCCTTACCTGCTCTGTGAAAACAGCAAACCATTTGTGTACCGGAGTATAAACGCTTGCCGGGTGTTGTGTCAAAACAGTAACTCGTCGAACTCTCCAATTACTGATGGTTTACAGTAACCGGAAGTGACGTGACTGGAGATCTTGATGAATTGGCTATTTTGACAGAACTCTGGCACTCCTGGAGAAGCAAAGCAGAGAGCATTAACTGACAGTTACTACTCTCTGCCAGGAGCAAAGCGAGGACTAAGCGATTAATGTTGTCACTAGAACAGGAATAGGGGAGGAGAAGCCTTCCAATAGGGACAGATGTTTTGGTGGCAACTATCTAAGAAGGAATTTTCCTTAAAAGCGGAGTTCCACCCTAAAGTGGAACTTCCGCTGGTTGGATTCCTCCCCCCCTCAGGTGTCACATTTGGCACCTTTCGGGGGGGAGGGGGAAGAGGACACCTGTCTTTAGACAGATGTCCTTCTCCACACATCCGGGAGCTCTGGCTGGCAGCCGCGGCCGCTGACGTCAGCAGCCCGGCTCCCTCCTCCCTGCTCGCTTTGCTTCTGGCCGCCTGGCCAGTAGCAGAGCGCAGCAGAGCCTCGGGCATGCGCAGTAAAGTGCCCGGTGTGAAGCTGTACTGCTACACGTTCGGGTTCCCTAACCCGCGATGGAGACGGCTGCACCTGTCCCCCGATCCGCTTTAATACAGACTTTCTTTTTCCTTCCTGTTGTGTCTACAGGACATGAAATATAAGGATACTGTATAAGATGGCAAAATAAAACTGGTAGGGTTTTTCACTATTCCCTACTCTATTTAAATGAAAAAGTGTATTGGCTTCTAGATATACTAAGCCCTTACATATACATAAAAGTGTGCAATCCCATATCAAATAAAAAACAATAGATACTAAATTGAAAAAAACTTGTTAATAAGTGTAGTCCGCATTAAATATTGAAAAATATTGTCCATAAGGTGCTTAAGTGTAAAGTCGTGAATTTTCGTGATTAACTGTTTGTTAATGAGATCGGTCGTGGCTGATCTCATTAACAAACAGGTGTGTTGGATCCCTATAACTCGTGATCCACCCTTTCTGGTAAGAGGCTTTGATTTTACCTATGTTGTGAAGAAATATACTGCAGATCATCACAAAAATTTACGACTTTACACTTAAGCACCTTATGGACAATATTTTTGAATATTTAATGCAGACTACACTTATTAACAAGTTCAATTTAGTTTCTATTGTTTTTTATTTGATATGTGATTGCGCACTTTTATGTAAATGTATTTGTAGAATTGAGTATTCAAATTCAAAGTAGCAGCACCTATACACAAATTTATCTGGTTTGTTAGGGTAAGCGCAAAATATTTACTTATATACTAAGCCCTTAGTCAAAGGCATAGTAGAGGACAGGGGATAGGACAAATTCTCCCATGAAGGCTTCCTGCCCAGCAATGCACACAAACTTTTATATATTGCTTCTTGTTCTAAAATTCAAGTCTCTGCTCATCCAGAGATATATATGACATTACTTAATTGCTTCTCTCACACTTCTGTGGAACATGCAGCAATTTATCTTTTTAATGTTCCATAAAGGTTTTAGGGGAAAATGGAATATTAACTGATACAAACTTCCTTTTTAAAAATTCCTATAACCTTTCATGATTGATGGTGGTCCATCAGGAAATGGCCAGTTCTCCCTGAATATGTTAAGTGCTTGTCAATTTGCCATTGATCTTGGTGGCTTTTTATGGTTCAAACAATTATGACTTCTATATGGCCTTAATCAAAGTGTTTAGTTAGATGAAACAGTTAGGAATTCTGTTCTGCTGCCAGGCTTGTGTAGCCAATAGTATTATGACTCACGTTCTCTTTTTGTCCATGACGCAATTTCATTGTGTGTTTCGTTCTGAGGGTCTAAAGCAGCTATTCTCAACTAGGGTTCCTCCAGAGGTTGTGTAGGTGGGGTGCAGTGTGGTGCGAAGGCAAAAACACAGACAGTCCCAGTGCAGTGGAAGGACTTGTATTGAAACAATACAAAGGCAGTTCACAAATAACCTAGTGGAAGACATCCCAGCTGGGAACACTTACAGGTCCAACAGCATGTAGACAGGAGATTTCAGCTAGATTGGCAGCATTTGAAGAGCAGGGCAGAATACGGCCTGGCTGTCTTGCGTCCAAGCAGGCAGGTGTGCAGAGAAGCAGTGAACCCTATGCTTTCACTCCCCATCAGGTACCTTTTCCTGATGCTAGTTCTATCCCTACCAGGTGGGGTACCCATCCCTACTCTACCAACTCCCAAATGTATGCCAAACCTGGGAGCCAGGGCTTTAAAAGGGCTTTGCCTGATCCAAGATGGCCTCCAGAGTCACATGGGGCTGTGGAATCCAATGGGATAGCCCGCTGACCCAGGAAACCATAGAGGAACCCTGTTCCTCCTGACTTCCTTTTCATCTGCAGTGCCACCGAGGGAGAGCACCACCTGCAGTGGAGAAAGCAGACTGCACCTGCCTATGGTTTCTTGAGCTGTGGCTGATTGCCCCTGCTTCTGTTGGCACCTGCATGGATCCAGGGTAATCGCTATTTGGCAAAATCAGCATCATGACTCAAATATCTTTTTAATTGTCTGTAAGGGTTTTATTGTGACCACCACTGTTGACTGTTGCATTCTTTCTACTGATCCCCGATGTAAGGGGTATTTTTCCAATTGACCCTGATAAATTGGATTTAGTAAGAGTTCCCCAAGACCTGAAAATGTATTTAGGGTTTCCTCTAAGTAAAAAAGGTTAGGAAGGGCTAGTCTAAAGAAGCTTTTCTTAACACCTTCACAAACAGTGGTCTTTAAGACCTTTGTGAGTAGAGAAATTTCCTTCCAAAGCTGTCATTTATTATATGTATTTATGTGTTTGTTAGCTTACTGTATATGTTCTTTTATGTTTATGATTTGCTGCAATGTAACCAGATATAGTACAGCAGATTCTGCTTCATTATAATCATAAACAAAGGCATGTGAGTTTAGTACTCCTTCCATTGCCAATTTACCAGATGTTAGCTAATCTGGGTATCTGCACCAACCTTTGGCTGATGTTAGATAGGGATTCTACCACTAGCGAAAATTCGCCAGTGGCAGGATTGCAAAAAAGCCTGCCATTCTATCCGTGTGGAATTGCTCTCTGAAGAACAATCATTTCAGAGGCATGCAGGACTCCTTCGTCAGCCATGTGATGATCATCACATGTCTGACAAAGGGATCCTTCATGGCTCCGAAACATTGCACTATGTGTTCTGTGATGTGATTTCTCTTCAATAAAGAGTTTGGACACTATTCGATGATCCGTGGTGTGCTGGTGAATATGTGCATTTGATCTGTGATGTCTCCAGTTCTAGCTGGTTGTTGTTTCAGCACCGGCTACTCCTAAGTCTTATTCAGGAAAGTGTGCAATGGGAATATTGACGTTACATGGGACAAGATGTCGCTTTTTTGCTGCCTGGAACACTGCTCAATCTTGATTGCTAGCAATGGGAGTGACGTCTCACTGGAGCAATTCCATTGGAATAAAGAGCCTCTTAGCAAACCTGTTGCTGGTGATTTGCAAAACTTGCCAGTTGCAGGATCACCAGCAGCAGATAGGGTTGCCACCTCATCCCTTTAAACCCGAACACATATTAATTACACAGGTTTTGTGGCTGATTAAGGTGGTAATTAAACTCACTTGGTGCCTTATCTGCATTAAATTAGCCATTCATATGTGTTCGGGTTTAAAGGGATGAGGTGGCAACCCTAGTGGCAGAGTCACCCGTCCAACATTGGCCTTTGGGTATATGTATTAAGTCCTGGCACTAGTCTTGGCGAGGGGGCTGAGATACATATCTTTCTTGAAGAAAGTGCTACAGGTTCCTTCATATGTTATTTAGCTGCCCAAAAGCAAAGATCATATGATCTCTTTTGAAGGAGGGAATGCTCCCCTACCAGTAGAAATCATGTTGCCAAGCGAATGAGGATTTGGTCACATAACTTGGGCAACCAGAGTAGGTAAGGATTTTAGTCTTTATCTTACTCTATAGTTATCTTAGTTGTAAAGAACAACTCAAAGTGTCAAAGACTGCAGAGGGACGATGAGAATATTCAGGCCTGGCTATTACTGCAAAGGCCCAAGCAATGCATCATAGGAGGTGGTCAATGCTCCCCCATACCCGAGATACTAAGCATTTGCAACAGTCCTGAAGAAGCAATGGGAGAGTACGTGGATGGCAATTGTATCTGTAGCAGGGCATGGGCTGGCAAAGACTGAATAGGGAAAGTGACAGAGTCTCTTTAATTTAGCATTTGAATGTAGGCTTGGCTCACTGCACACAGAAATACTTCCCTTCATGCTTTCTAACCCCTTTTTGCCTTTGCAAATCAATATAGTCAAGTTGACAAGCTGCAAGAAATGCCAACATATCTAATTCTATGTATTATGGGAAAGTGAGGACCACCCAGATCTGATCCTATTAAACCGCCTGTTTCTGTGTGATTATAACTCTCTAGATCTTGCTTGTCAAATATCCATCCTGTTGGCCTTCCAGTGTGCTGGACCTCAGAAGGGGACAGAATGCACCCTTCGTAATAAATCGCTCCCCTCTCAGGATGCTATATTATTTTCCTGACATATTAATGAATTTCACAGCATGTCTGGAAAAACTCGCACCTTAGCTGAGGGTTTTCAGGAAGGGGGGAGAGTGAAAGGGTGGGCGGCCGAGCAGGCAAGGAAATCTTGTTTTCATTATACCCTGCCTTAAAAAAAGTACTCGAGGTGGAGATGGTCTGTAGAATTGGGGTGGGTGGGGGGGGGGGGGGAGGTGCGGGCCCTCACTGTTGGCTTTTTATAAAGCACATGTGGCTTATGAAGCCATCAGGCCCCCAACAGCTGTAAAATGGTCTGAATTTGGAAATTAGTTTAACAGGGCATGATAGATATAACAGCTCTGGCATGTAAATTGCACAAACCCACTATGAAATATTACTGATCAAAACTTCACTCACTTGTAACTTCCCAACAAGCGCAATCTGTAAGAGCTAACAGTCTAATTTTAATACTTTTTTTTTCCTATGCCTCCTTTCCTCCTCTCATGTGCGCCCCCCACCCCATCCTTCATTCCACAGCGCCCTTAATTTCTTACATTCTGACCTCCCGAGCACCTGGCTCTGTGGGGTAGTGAGAACACCCAGCATCTGGAGTACAGATTGGTCTGGACATCAAATGCACATGTACATAAAATATACCCACATGTATATCGTCATTTAGAACTGTGCAGAAAGCACCTAAGCAAAGCACACTGAGGTTTTTTTTTTTTTTCTGTTTGTGTATATATATATAGTGCCTTGAAGAAGTATTCCCCTTGACATTTTCACATTTTGTCATGTTACAACCAAAAACGTAAATGTATTTGATTGGGATTTTATGCGATAGACCAACACAAAGTTGCACATAATTGTGAAGTGGAAGGAAAATAATAAATGGTTTTCAAAATGTTTTACAAATAAATATGTGAAAAGTGTGGTGTGCATTTGTATTCAGCCCCCCTGAGCCAATACTTTGTAGAACCGCCTTTCCTTGCAATTACAGCTGAATGTCTTTTTGGGGATGTCTCTACCAGGTTTACACATCTAGAGAGGACATTTTTGCCCATTCTTCTTTGCAAAATAGCTCAAGCTCTGTCAGATTGGATGGAGGGCGTCTGTGATCAGCAATTATCAACTCTTGCCACAGATTCTCAATTGGATTTAGGTCTCGACTTTGACTGGGCCATTCTAACACATGAATATGCTTTGATCGAAACCATTCCATTGTAGCTCTGGTTGTATGTTTAGAGTCGTTGTCCTGCTGGAAGGTGAACCTCTACCCCAGTCTCAAGTCTTTTGCAGACTCTAACAGGTTTTCTTCTAAGATTGCCCTGTATTTGGCTCCATCCAGCTTCCCATCAACTCTGACCAGATTCCTATCCCTGCTGAAGAAAAGCATCCCCACAACATGATGCTACCACCACCATGTTTCACGGTGGGAATGGTGTGTTCAGGGTGACGTACAGTGTTAGTTTTCCGCCACATATAGTGTCTTGCTTTTAGGCCAAAAAGTTCAATTTTGGTCTCATCTGACCAGAGGACCTTCTTTCGCACGTTTGCTGTGTCCCCCACATGGCTTTACAAACTGTAAACGGGACTTCTTATGGCTTTCTTTCAACAATGGCTTTCTTCTTGCCAAACTTCCACAAAGGCCAGATTTGCGGAGTGCGGGACTAATAGTTGTCCTGTGGACAGATTCTTCCACCTGAGCTGTGAATCTCTACAGCTCCTCCAGAGTTACCATGGGCCTCTTGGCTGCTTCTCTGATGAATGCTCTCCTTGCCCGGCCTGTCAGTTTAGGTGGACGGCCATATCTTGGTAGGTTTGCAGTTCTACCATACTTTTTCCATTTTTAGGTGACGGATTGAACAGTGTTTCCCTGAGATGATCAAAGCTTGGGATATTTTTTTTATACCCTAACCCTGCTTTAAACTTCTCTACAACTTTATCCCTGACCTGTCTGGTGTGTTATTTAGCCTTCATGATGCTGTTTGTTGACTAAGGTTCTCTAACAAACCTCTGCCCATTCTTCTTTGCAAAATAGCTCAAGCTCTGTCAGATTGGATGTAGAGCGTCTGTGAACAGCAATTTTCATTGGATTTAGGTCTGGACTTTGACTGGGCCATTCAAACACATGAATATACTTTGATCTAAACCATTTCATTGTAGCTCTGGATTATGGTTGGGGTCGTTGTCCTGCTGGAAGGTGAACCTCGCCCCAATCTCAAGTTTTTTGCAGACTCTAACAGGTTTATTTCTAAGATTGCCCTGTATTTGGCTCCATGATGGGGATGGTGTGTTCAGGGTGATGTGCAGTGTCAGTTTTCCACCACACCCGATAGAACACCTTTGGCATGAATTACAGCGGAGACTGCGAGCCAGGCCTTTCTCGTTCAACATCAGTTCCTGACCTCACAAATGCGCTTCTGCAAGAATGGTCAAAGATTCCCATAGGGAAAACAGGTGCATAGGCGCTGCAACCTTCTCACATAAACGCTCCGCCTGGTGTTCAGACTGCTGACATCTCCAACGTACCAGAGTAAGGAAAAGGATGGTTGACACTCAGGATGACATCCAAAATGGTATTTCTTTATTAAATACATGTACAAAGCTGCAAAACAGCCTGTGCTTTTCGGACGTTAGTCCTAAGTTATGGCCATGACTAAAAATTCCCATAGACACACTCCTAAAACTTGTGGACAGCCTTTCCACAAGAGTTTAATCTGTTATAGCTGCAAAGAGTGAAACAACTCAATATTGAACCCTATAGACTAAGACCGGGATGCCATTAAAGTTTGTGTAAAGGCAAGGGGCCCAATGCTTTTGACAATACAGTGTAGTTACCGAGGCTTCAAATAGGGACTTTTGAGAGTCTCTATTTGCATAGCTGGGATAGAAGGGATCTGGTGGCACTAGGGGACACAGCGCAGAAGTAAAGCTACCTGTTTTATTGCTGCTTATGTTATTGTCTGCGATTTTGCCTCACTTCCTGTTTTCACAGTAGAGGAAGTGGAAGAAAATCTGGCCAGCAAACAAAAATGACAGATGTTCCAACCTTTTTCTATCTAAAACGAAAAAAGTTTTGGATGGGATTGATGTAGCCATGGCCCCGATCTCTAGAGGCCTAATGGTGACTTCCAGAGTCAGGGAGAGCTGACATCCATCTTCACAGTGTGGGTTACTAGGCATAGTGGGTGTAGTGTGGATAGAGTAAGTTGGGTGCCAGTCACTTTATGAATGCAAGAGATTTATTGACTCTTAACAGAACTTGGGAGAGAGGGTTTAGGGCCTGGACACCCTTAGGCAGATGCAAAACACTTGGCAGACTCTGAGACAAAAATAGGAACAGCCATACAGTTCAAGAGCCTTTAAGCTGGATTGCAGCAAACTATATCTGCAGACTGCTGTCTCCTATAGCAACTGAACTTGTAACTTTGACTTCAACACAGATCTGTACACATACCAAGCTTGGTATCCCCGTGGTGTAGACCTTGTCTCAATCTCACAGCCTCCCACTGTAGCTTCTTCAACTTAAGCTCCCAGTCTCTTAAGAAGCTCTTTGGACTCCCACTGCCACTGGGCCCTTGAGCTTCACACTGTGTCTTCCGAGTGCCACTCATGCTGACCTGCTGGGTTCCTTACTCGGCTCTTCAGCTAACCTGCTGAACTCTCTTGCAAGCGTCACCCCCTGCTATCCTGCTGGGTCCTTAGCTTGACTCCGCTGAGACTTTCCCAGCTTTTTCACCAACCCCGGTTAGTGAAAAAGGCTGCTCTGGTACTCTCTTAGACTCTCATAAACTGGCCTCTGATAACAGGAGTGGATGTCCCTTAGTGGCTGTATCCCCCTTTATCTCTGACCTCTGGTTCTCACTTGCTTCTGGTAACAGGAGTGGTCATCCCATGTGGCAACTGCTTCTCCTTCACCTCTGGCAATGATTCAGTTCCCCTTCCGGCTAAACCTCTGCAATGATCAGGCTCCCCTCGGGCTGAGCCTCTACACACGTGGCTAGGCCTCAGGCTTCAGGCCTAACCTTCAGCTGGTGCAACACAACCAGCCAGGACGGGCCCTACCATGCGTCCCAGTGGGTCCAATGGACCCAAGCAGCACTTTGAGAGGGGCAGCAAATTGAACCACCTCTCCTTCTCTTCTATTTACCCAGCAAATTAACAACCAAGATTTTTTTTCCAGCAGTTATGTGTGTCATGATGACAACTGCAACCAGGGCCACTCCGCCTGCCCCTATACTACCCTGGCCCGCCCCTATACTGCCCTAGCCTGTCTATTTACTACCCTAGCCTGTCTATATACTACTCTAGCCTGTCTATATACTACTCTAGCCTGCCCTTATACTGCCTTAGACTGTCCAAATACCAAAGAGAAATGCCCCTTTAGGATTTTTAAGGCAATTAAAAAAGTCATACTTAAAATTTATATTCTTTTTATTCATTTGAGTTGAAATATATCCAAATTTTTGTTTAAAAGACATTGTACAAGGTCATAAACATTGTGCAAACATAAATACAAAAACGTTCCAAAGAATAGTGGTATCTCCCAACCCAGATGAGAGCACTGTAAGAGCAAAGTGATCACTCCTAGGTGGGGTTTTAGGTTTAAGTCTCTTATATTTGTCTAGAGTACGGCAGAACAGGCAGGGAAACCAGTAAACATCAAGTGAGGAAAATACACTGAGGATACTCTCTTCATCAGGAATCGTAAGCTACTGTTGTCATCTGAATTCACTAGTGGGGCTCAGGCAAAACATAGTTTCAGCTTTGGATGGAGATTATCTTTAATGGCCTTCTGTTTTAAATGGAAAGGACTACTAGACTTCCTTAGTCTACTTAAGTCTAATAAAGCTCTTTTGATTTATGTTTAATGTCTGATTTAATATATAATTATATGTATTAAGAAGAAAATACGTTGTTTCCTTCATAACAAGAATTTCCTTGGCGCTGCCTAAATTGTGAATGTTGGCATTTCTGTTTTATTAGTCAGAGGCTAAAAGCTCTTGTAACTGCCCCCTACTGGATGATAACTGCCACCTACTGGATGACAGCTGCCACCTACTGGATGATAACTGCCATCTACTGGAAGAAAAGAGTTAAAATAAATATTTTTGAACCTCTATCTGCACTATATGTCAGTGACATAGCTCTTATTCAAACCCCTGAAATTGATCAATTAGTTTAAATGGTTAAAAATGTAATAATAGATTGTAAAGCTGCTAATCATAGTGGTGGACCAATAGCAAGTTGAGGGTTCCTGGGGAGGAAATTCTTAGTAAAACTTCTGAAACTTAAAGAGGAACTGCAGTCTGCTCACATAATTTGTTATAAAAACATCTTTGCCATTCTGAAGCTTCCCTCCAACCACTTTGCATATTTTATATATACTGTGATTCTGTCACAAAATACTTGCACAGGAATATAGGGGAAGACCTCCAAGTTATGCAACAAGGCACTGTCTGGGGTAAGGCCTACCTTGCCAGGACAGCTCTGTCATTCAGCACAGCCCTGTCTGTCAGACCTGTCTTCTCTTTGTATATATAGCCTGGCAAGAAGGCAGCGGAGGCTAGACATGTGCAGAACGGAAACATGTGTTTGTTTTTTTCAACGATGTTACCTGGTGGCCCTGCCTTCTTGTGACATCATCGACCGAGGCATGCTGGATTGTTGATGTCACAAGGGGGTCACCAGATGACATCATCGAGTGACTCTGCCCCTTTGCTATTTAAGAAATGATGGAGGAGCAGGGAGCCTTTGACGAGACCAGAGGGTTTTATTTTTCACTTTTTGGGGTCGGGCAGTGTGGCAGGCGTCGAGATTGATGATGGATCTACATCAGGGGGACATTGTTTTTGATTTTTTAATAAAGGACTTGTCAAAAACTCGTGTTGTGTCTTTACTCACTTTGTACACTATTTTGGTGAATGGGTAGGGGTAATATGTACCCCATACTCATTCACATGGGGGGGCGGGATCTTGGGACGAAGAGTCCCTCCCGCCCCAAAGCACCCCCAATGTTGTGGGCATGTGGCCTCAAATGGTTCGGGAGGGGGGCGCTCACTTCCCCCTCCCCCTTCCTGGCCTGCTGAGCTGCATGCTCGGACAAGGGCCTGGTATGGATTTCGGGGGGGAACCCGGGCTGTTTTTTTTCAGAATTATCTTTTGCCAGCATCCTTTTGTTTACATTTCAGCTCTCAGTGGGGGAGCCCACTGACAGCTGATGTGTCATTGGTGGTTAAGGATGCAGCGACCCGCTCCTTAACAACCAGCTATTCTTCACACAGGATTTGAATCAGTTGATCATTTTTGACTGATCCGAATCCGAATCGTTCCGAAAATTTGGATTTCATTAGAAAACTTAATGAATTTAGACAAAATTGGTTACTATTTCATTTGGAGATTTGGATACATGTTCTGTCGGACCAGCTGGCATACACACGGGCTGAATGTCAGCTGATTTTTATTGAATGCCCGGCATTTGGCCCGTGTGTACTAGGCTTTACTCAAGGCTGCAGTGGCGGATCAGGGCAGTGGGCAGGGCTACGGTGCATAAGCCTGCTGTACAACATATAAGTTAGACCTTACATTGTATATGTGGAATATTTTTAAAACCAGTTGAATACATGAATTTATAGTCTTAAAGTTGCACTACAAGGTCCACTGCTTACCTTTGCCCCTCATTCCCCCTAGCTGTAACACCTAAAATTAAAGGTGTATACAAGACCTGTAGGGGTAGATCACGTGTGTCAAACACAAGGCCCGGGGGCCGAATTTGGCCCTGCAGGCCATTTTATGTGGCCCTCATACCTCTCCTGCAGCTGCAGAAGAGCTCCAGCCCTTCTTTGGTCTTCCTCCAGACCCTGTACTTTCTGCTTCCCAGCAACGCCGCAGCTCATTCCCAGCAGCAGCACAATGTAAGGAGGTTGTACTGAGATGTAAGAGAGGGTAGGGGGCTCTCGACTTCTGATGGTGAGGGGGCTCTTGATTTCTGATGTAAGGGGGATGGGGTGCTCTGCACATTTAGTATTACATATACAACAGACCCTTTGAGGGCAATAATAATGCTGATGCGGCCCGCGATGCAATTGAGCCCGACACCCCTGGGGTAGATGAATGATATTATACTCACCTTTCCTCCAGCTTCCATGGTGCAGCGGTTGATGTTCTCTTCTTCCAACGGGATCCCAGGGAATGCTAAGAACTCCAAATTTCATCAGAAGATTTAGCAACATAGTGCAAGGAGCTATTTGTTGAAATTTGAAGTACTCTACATTTCCCAAATCTTGTCAGGAGAGTGATGGTGTCACCCCTGCCTTGGTGCCACAGGCAAAAGACAGGGAAAGGCGATTTGACTATTTTTTTTCTCTTATATGCTTTTTTTGTTTTTTACTTTTTCCAGCGATCATGCAAGAGGGAGGGAGGGCAAATGTAAAAAAAAATGTACAATTCCTATTGTAACCAGATACAGTTCAATCATTTATGGACATACTGTATCTTACATAAAATGTTGGATCAATAAATCAATGTGTATGTATATATATATAATACACTACGTATTAGGACATCTCAGATGGAGATACAGCTTGTTAAAATCCATCAGCATATGTACACATTAAAGAGACGACCTTTGTATATACAAGTCACACTATTCGCAGCCACACACGCAGAAAGACATTTCAACAGACAGAGCCAAGCACACAAACACAGGTGGAGTCCACCAAACTGACACACACACGTGCTCTGCCACAGACCATCCCAGCCAGGCAGCTCCGCATACCTATACATATGTAAATATACAATCCCTCCGAGATTCCTAGAGAAACTTTTGCAGCCAGGAAGGATTAAATTAGCACATTTAGCCCTGAAAGTGTTAACACATGCTGTGTAGGACATTTAGAAGGTAATTTACTAAACTATTACAAATACAAATGAATTCAAGTTATCTTCTGCATCCTTCCTTGCTTTAATTAAAGCGTAATTAAACTCCAATATATTTTTTTAATAAACAGCACCCCCCACAGGAGGCTAGTTTGCACAGCATATTACATCATTATGACAGGCTTACCTATCAAATGATGCCCTCCAGTGCTGTGCCACCAGTTCTCCCACTGCTCAGGGGCGGCGCCATCTTCTCCCGGTCTTCCTTCCAGGTTCCTGTGTTCTGCGCTGTCTAATAGAGCCCCAAATTAAAAATTCTTAGGCATGAAAAGTGTTTATTGTTCAATTAGTTAAAACAAGTTGGGCAAAAGATAGGTAACGCGTTTCAGGGGCCAAACATCCCCCTTCATCAGAGCTGGGTGAAATGGCAGGACGTTAAACAGACTAAACAGTACTCCTAAGCAGACTCATCTGTTGGAGTTCACAGTAGAATTGGCTTGCTAACACCAGCATTGATAGTTGTGTACTGTCTGCCTGAAGATCAGTCTGCTTAGGAGTATTTTTTAGTGAATGGCTGCTGTATGCATGGAGTTGGTGGATCGTTCATTCATCCTCCTGGATCATGTTTCAGTTATGGAAGCTGTAATTTAGTTTATATGAATGGAGGTAGTCTTAATAAGTGCATATGGCAGATCCATTGGTACCAGTGGTGGCCTGTCCATATGGGGCACAGGGGTGCCACCCCTAAATCCATGCGCCTTGCCCCTAATATACATTCAGGGCACCAGACGCATGGATTCCAATGGGGTTTTTTTTTTGAAGCACGTGTTTAGAGCCTGAAGCTCTAATTGGCTTCAAAAAAGGGTGGGTTTACGGCGCAGAGCCCACCCAGCTATGTGACAATAGCGAATTAATATTCGATATTGTCTTCCTGATTCTCCTCCCGGGCCAATCAGGAAACAGTTCTTGTGACCCGATTGGCCAGGGAGTCTTAGAACTCCCTGGCCAATCATGTCTCAGGATACACTTCCTGTTCACCTGGGAGGAGAATTAACAGCCCGGCTCTTCATTTCCCCTGATTCCAAGGGGAATGTCCTGTCCATCTCCCACGGGTGGTGGTGGGGATCGATGGGGGGGGGGGGTGGGGTTGTGCATTCGCCACATTCCGGGCCGTCTCCCTTGGGGGGGTGGTTTGGTGTTAGTTTGCCACCCCCCCCCAATATATTAAGCACCGGCCGCCACTGCTTGGCACTATGAGCCCCTGAAGCACCACAAGATTATGGCAGTGGGGTTAGAGGGGGCATCGGAGGATGGAAGATTACAACTTAAGCACCAGCCATGAGCAATTGGCACATATCACATTAACTGCAAGCAATGTCCCATGTGCTGATTTCATATTTGAATAAATTCAGGCTTCAAAGCTTAATTACAGAAGATTTCCTAACTCTGACAATCACAACCATAGAGGTTGCTATGATTCTTAAAAAAAAATTGTCTTTATAAAAAAATCTCTAAAATATTTCCACCCAGGGCATAGCAGTGACTTAAAGTGTTTGTTACCCCAACACTTCATATTCCTGATATGTTCCTTCTGTACTATGCACTTGTATGGGAAAGTATCCTGTTCTCTTTGTATTGCTTCCTTTGTGTGACATTCCTGGTGTTCCTGTCAGTCCCTATGCTTTCCTTTTAATAACTGACCACACTAAGCAGGAGAGCATACCATGGTCAGGTCTCTAGCGAGGCTGGGAACTCAGTGTACTCTCCTGAAATGATCAGACTTGTCCTGACACGCCCGTGCTACACAGCCATTCACTGGGAAGCTCAGTATGCTGCTGCTTCTCCTCCTCCAGCTCTTTTGCAGCTGAGAACAGAGGGAATGTGATCACTTATAAAAAAGGGGAAAATGTATTTATGTTTTTTTAATACCTATATAAAAATATTTTGCTTTTCATTTCTATTTCAAACGTAATAAGTTGTTTTACAAGGTGATCATTTACATTCACTTTAACAACACATTTTCTACAACTGCAATGAAATATTGGCTATGTGGATAAAATTAACCCCCTTCTGACTGTGACATTAATGTGTTCTCAGCTTGCACCTGTAACCTGCATGCTCGCCGTTGTCGCTTCAACATGGAACTGTACAAGTTGTCTGGAAGGAAGAGCGGAGGTGTGTGCCTAAACTGCCGCCACAATACAGCAGGCAGGCACTGCCATTACTGCAAAGAGGGCTTCTACCGGGATGTCAGCCGACCCATCACCGACCGAAGAGCCTGCAAAGGTAAGGCAGTTGTCTCCACTGTTTGATTAGTTTTTATACTATGTGCTCCAAAAAATGTCCTCTGGCACCCAAGAAGAATGTTAAAATTTACCTAACCCCTCCAGCTTTTTAATTCAGCATTAAAAAAAAATAAGACAAATTTAAATTAAAAAAAAAAAAAGGTAATGGAAAAAAATATAGCTGAACTAAAAATTTAACATGTTTCTGGTACAAAGCATTCTTTTTATTTGACACTATAAATACAAACAATTGCAAATTAGAAAAAAATCATTCAAACAATAAAAGTATTAAAAATGCCAAGGGAAGAAAGGAATAAAGGAGTTAATGCAGTATTAAACCCAAAAGCAAACATATATTATATTGTAGCTCCCCAATTTTTAGATGTGATGGCTGCATTAGTATTCTTTTTTCCCTTTATTTTTACCTGGCGATCCAGCCAGTAAGTCTCTTGATTTTCAAAATAACAAGCTGCTCTGCAGATGTAGCAGTTATGGGGTTGAGGCAAACTATTTGCCATTGACATGGGGAGCTTACAATGGTCAGCTTTTATTTATTCATATAAAACCCTTATCCCAAAAGGAAAATAAATGTTGGCTGTAACTGCTTATAAAGTGTGAGTGTGATTTTGGCTTGTTAGTGTATCTAAATCTGCTAGTACATCTAACACTCCCCTCCCCCCAGACAATGCTGCTGTCCAAAGGTGACCCTTGCTCCTCCATCCAGAGTGGGGGCATTCTAATACAGAAGGTATTTTACTGGCTAGATCACCAGGTAAAAAAGCCTAAATAAAAAATATATAGCATTTTTGGTTTTAGGTTTAACCTCTTCCCACCCGCGCTATAGCCGAAAGATGGCTACAGCACGGGCCTTAATTGACAGGGGGGGTGTCCATGTACGTCCCCCGTGCTTGAGCGGCCTGCGCGCCCCCTGTGAGCTGGGCCTTCTCATCCAACATCAGTGCCTAACCTCACAAATGCACTTCTGGAAGAATGGTCAAACATTCCCATAGACATTCCTAAACCTTGTGGGCAGCCTTGCCAGAAGAGTTGAAGCTGTTATAGCTGCAAAGGGTGGGCCAACTCAATATTGAACCCTACGGACAAAGGCTGGGATGCAATTAAAGTTCATGTGTGTGTGTGTAAAGGCAGGCGTCCCAATACTTTTGACAATATAGTGTATATGCATGGCAGCTTTAACAATAATTGGACAAGTGTCAAAAAGTAAAAAAAAAAAAAAAAACTAATAAGAAAAGCGTGTCATGGCTAACATAACAAAGATGGAAACTTATACTGGAGTATGGAATATTTGACCTTTCCTTGATGGGCTGCCCATTTCTCAGTGGATTAATACGAACCTAATAATTCTTTTCCATGAAAAAAATACACAGAGGAATCCAAACGAAGTTCCAGTTAACACAGAAACACTTTCTGGTGTATTTTAAGTCTATGTTGTAGATTTTAGTTCTTTTATAGTATTTTAGTCATTTAGGTCCTTTTTCAGGCAATCTAAAACCTTATTATCTTTAAAAAAAAACTTTAACCAGCTGCTGGTTGAGAGCAATCTGCTGTATAAACTATAAATTGCTGGAGTCATAGCTTACATTATGGACATTATTGAAATTATTTGCCTAGGTTATGGACTCCTCGTTTGATTGACCCAGTGCTTTCACATGGAGCGAGTTACATGTTCCTCCATACCCAGAAGCAGGGCCGGTGCTACCACTAGGCAAACTAGGCAGCCGCCTAGGGTGCACTACCGCTTAGGGCGCCCGGCCACTGGTTTTCCTTCTCTCCTCTGGCTCTGCAGCATGTAACTAAATCTCAGCAGGCAGCCGCTCCGTCCATTCGATTGATGGGCGCTGGTGAGGCTGCATTGATAGGCACTGATAAGTTGCATTGATGGACATCGATAGGCTGCATTTGATGGGCAATGGTGTGGTTGCATTTGATGGGCTATATAGTGAGGCTGCATTGATGGGCACTGATGAGGCTGCATTGATGGGCACTGGTGAGGTTGCATTGATGGGCACTGATAAGCTGCATTGATTGGCACTGATAAGCTGCATTTGATGGACAATGGTGAGGCTGCATTGATGGGCACTGGTAAGGCTGCATTGATGGGCACTGGTGAGGTTGCATTGATGGGCACTGGTGAAGCTGCATTGATGGGTCTAGCAAAGTGTTGCATGCAAAATAGCAGCAGTCATTAAAAAGGTGGGGATAACGGCAAAGGGGGTGCAGTCGGGGGGGGGGGGGTCAAAATTAGGTTTTGCCCGGGTTGTCAAAAATCCTTGCACCAGCTCTGCCCTGTCCAGAAGTACCAGATATTTCTTTCATTTCCTCTGAAGAATGGAGTGGTGGGGGAGCAGAGGAAAGGTATGCTGCTGGGAGATGAGAATAATAGGTTAAGGAAGTAGCGTTGGGCTAAGAAAGCATTGGATTATGGATGAAGAATATGTTAAAGTGACACTAAACACAGAGTGTTTAATTTACATCATCCCTTTTCTTTCTGTACGTGGATGATGGCATTTTTCATTTAAGAAGCATACTTACCTAACACTGAGAATTGAGCGATCAAACACCGCCAATCGCTCAGTTCTCACAGCTCCGTGAACAAAGAGCTGTCACCGGCTCTCTGCTCTGCTCCCCCCCCCCCCCCCACTGTGCGCTCACTGGAACACTGGGCTGTAAGGGGGTGGGAGCGGCTGACTTAGGCTCTCAACGACTTGCTGAGAGGCTAAGCCAGGTGTCGGTCCATGAACGTTGTCGTGATCTTGCCTGAACCTGGACCGGCTCAGTGACATCAGCAGACAGCGGAGTTCAGCCTGCTGTCTGCTGAAAACGGGTCACAGGAGTGCAGAACGACCTGCACTCCTGTGATCTACAGAAGAACAGCCAAACAAGCTTTGTCTGTACTTCTCCTTAACCACTTGCCGACTGCCCGCCGCAGTGTGACGGCGGCAAGGTGGCTTGTTATCCCAAACCGCCGTCACAGGACGGCGGCCGCGATAACTAGCATTGTGAGCGCGCGCTCGCTGCCGCTCACTGTGTTCGGGGGGGCCAGGGAGCGGGCAGGGCGGACTCGATCGCCGCCGGCTACCCGCGATGGCTCCCCCACACTGAAAGAACGGAGGACCGTGTAGATAAACACGGATCTCCGTTCTGTTGAAGGGGAAAGGGCGATGATCACAGCCTTCCTGTATATGGAAGCTGTGATCATCCCCTTTTCCCAGCCAGGGCAGCCCACATACAGTTAGAACACACCCAGGGAACACAGTTAACCCTTAGAGCGCCCCCTGCAGGTTAACCCCTTCACTGCCAATGGCATTTACACATAAATCAATGCATTTTTATAGCACTGATCACCGTATAAATGCCAATGGTCCCAAAAAAGTGTCAAAATGGTCCGACATGTCCGCTGCAATATCGCAGTACCGCTAAAAATCGCAGATCGCCGCCATTTCTAGTAAAAAATTTTAAAAAAATAAAAACCCCAGAAATGAATTCTCATCATCCGTAAACGCGGCAACTTTTGCGCAAACCAATCAATAAACGCCGATTGCGATTTTTTTTTTTTACCAAAAATATGAGGAAGAATATAAATCGGCCAAAACCGATGGAAAAAAATGTTTTTATATATATTTTTTTTGGATTTGTATTTTATCAAAAAGTAATATATTTGGGTTTTTTTGCAAAATTGACGCTCTTCTTTTGTTTATAGCGGCGATCAGAAATGATGCAGAGGGGATCAAATACCACCAAAAGAAAGCTCTATTTGTGGGAAAAAAAGGACGCAAATTTAGTTTGGGTACAACGCCGCACGACCGCGCAATTGTCAGTTAAAGCGACGCAGTGCCGAATCACAAAAAGTGCTCTGGTCCTAAAGTGGGAAATCCTTCCGGGGCTGAAGTGGTTAAATAAAAAATACAACTAAGTACCCTTTTTCCTAATGGATCTATAGCTGTCACATAAGCCAGTTCTTTCCCAGCCTGTTTGCAGGAAAACAGTGCCGGGAGGAGCTTCTAGTCCTCTGTGGCTGGTTACATGTTCATAATTAAGAGAGTCTTTGGGATACAGAGTAAAAATAAATAATTAATATCAATAAACTTTTGCATTTTAAGTTTTCATACAAATATATATTTAAAATCAAATCTTTATTATATTTGGCAAAAACATGGTGTGGGTGGATTTCTGCCAGTCACGGGCCGTGTCATACCCCTTCAGCCTGTGCCTTCGAATAAGAGGGTAATATTCCACCCCCACTGTGTTTAGCTGGTTAGTGAGCATGGAGGAGGAGGGAGTGGGCTGTCATTTATCCCTGGGTATACCATGTGTGACTCTATAGCAGTGATGGTGAACCTTGGCACCCCAGAAGTTTTGGAACTACATTTTTCATGATGCTCATGCATTCTGTAGTGTAGTTGAGCACCATGGGAAATGTAGTTCAAAACATCTGGGGTGCCAAGGTTCGCCATCACTGCTCTATAGTCACATGGGCTGCTCAGACATGATAGGGAGAAAACAATCAGGGTAGAAAATACACTGAAAACTGAGCATGTGCAGAGCTGCCACTACTGCTCTGCAAAATCTCCAACTGCAGTAGGGACATGAACAGAAGGGGGAGACAGAGAGCAGCAGGATCAACCAGGTTTTTTGCAGAATACAGAAAATGAAAACTGAGTGACTGAGTGAGTATGAACAGCATGTAATACACCATTTATTGATAAGTATTTATGATGTGGGTTGAATGCCACTTTAAGTGTTAGGATTAATTTAAGGGTTAGATGAACGTTATTGGTGAAGTGGTGTAGGGGGACACTTTTTTTTTGTTTAACCGCTTGCCGACCGCTGGTCGGCGACAAAGTGGCTCGTTCCCGCAAAACGCCGTCATACGGCGGCGGCTGCGGGATCGAGCTTAGTGAGCCCGCGCGCTCACTGTGTTCGGGGAGGGCCAGGGTGTGGGTGTGGCGGCTTCGATTGTAAACACGGACCTCCGCTCTGTGTGAAGGGGGAAGGGCTGTGATCACAGCCTTCCTGTATACGAAGGCTGTGACCACTTCCCTTCCCCAGATAGTGCAGTCCCCCTACAGTTAGAACACTCCCAGGGAACATATTTAACCCTTAGAGCGCCCCCTGCAGGTTAACCCCTTCACTGCCAATGGCATTTACACAGTAATCAGTGCATTTTTATAGCACTGATCGCTGTATAAATGCCAATGGTCCCAAAAAAGTGTCAAAATGGTCCGACATGTCCGCTGAAATATCGCAGTACCGCTAAAAATCGCAGATCACCGCCATTATTAGTAAAAAAAAAAAAACCCCAAAAATGAATTCTCATCATCCGTAAACGCGACCATTTTTGCGCAAACCAATCAATAAACACTGATTGCGATTTTTTTTATCGCAAATATGAGGAAGAATATAAATCGGCCAAAAACAGTGAAAAAAATGTTTTTTTATATATTTTTTTTTGATTTGTATTCTAGCAAAAAGTAAGAAATTTGGGTTTTTTTGCAAAATTGTCGCTCTTCTTTTGTTTATAGCGGCGATCAGAAATGACGCAGAGGGGATCAAATACCACCAAAAGAAAGCTCTATTTGTGAGAAAAAAAGGACGCAAATTTAATTTGGGTACAACGTCGCACGACCGCGCAATTGTCAGTTAAAGCGACGCAGTGCCGAATCGCAAAAAGGGCTCCGGTCCTAAAGCTGGAAATCCTTCCGGGGTTGAAGTGGTTAAAGCGGACCTTCAGTCATTTTTTCAACTTTCCATCTATTAAATCTTCTGCCCTTGTTGTTTTAACTTTGGATAGTAAAACATTTTTTTTCTGCCAGTAAATACCTTATACAGCCCACTTCCTCTTTCTTGTCTGGTCATTAGTCCCATCATGCCTCTGCCTCTGGGTGTCATGCTTGTGGCTGTCAGAGTCTTGCTATGCCTCATGGGACTTGTAGTTCTGCAACAGCTGGAAGTCTGCTAATTGCATATCCCTGGCCTAGGCTTATGACATCATACACAGCTCTCTCTCTCTCTCTCACTCTGGTGAGAGTTTGCCAGGAAGGGAAGGGGGGTGAGTCACAAGAGGGCCAATGAGAGCTGCAGAGCTGGAGGTGTGCCTCTGTGTGTCTGTGTAAATCCAGGAAGTGAACAGGCAGCAGCTTCAGCTGCCCACACTTAAAATGGATGCAGCCAGAGGGAGATTTCTGCAGCATATTTGGCAAGTACAGAATAACAGTATATATAAAATAATATGCAAAGTGGTTGGAGGGAAGCTTCAGAATGGCAAAGATGTTTTTATTACAAATTATGTGAGCAGACTGCAGTTCCTCTTTAACAGAAACCCTGCGTCTTAACCTGGCACCTGTACTTGTAGAAAAAAAGCGCCGCCCTAATACACCAAGCTTTTCGGAGTAATATTGGAATTCAAGAACTAACTAATATATTGGACTTTTGGTAATCTGCTGTTGCAGTCACAAAAAAGGAAAATGATGTAAAATGATGGAACACCATAATAGTTCTGGGCTTAGTAACATAAAGGTGCAATGCAAGGCTAACAAAGATCAGTAAATCTCACCATTGGGGTTATGGAGCATTCTAGGCTTCAATAAACGCTGTTATGTGTTTATAACCAGCAGGTGAGATTTTAATAGATCCAGACGTAATATGGCAGCAATTGGAGCCAATGTGCAGTTCACGATTGTTTATGCATCAGCGTTTTGCCTCACTTAAATAATTTTTAGTAATTATTTTAAGAAAATGATTCTGTATATTGGTCTTCTTGTTTTTTTTTTTTTTTTTTTTTTTTTCACATAGGTTGACTTCTATAGGGTTGGTACAAGGTCTATATCACATAAGCTTTTTTCCATGCCTTGCTTTGCTGAAATCTAATAAGCTTAAACCAGTCTTCTCATTCTGTCTGCGCTATGAGTCACCAGATTTGAATTTATGGGTGCCCAGTTTACAGTTATTTTACTTTCCTGCACAGTGTATTTAAAGCTGGATTCTAGCCCCTTGTTTCTTTTATCTTAAAACGCAATAAGATTCTTTGGCTTGCCACAATTGGACCTAAATATATTTGTTTTGATATTGGCAAACGAGCTAAATAATTACACTTTCCACCTGCTGCATGAAGACCAAGTGGGATTTATCACAATGTATCAGATCTCTGACTGCAAAAGGAAGATCTTTATGGCCGGTTCTAGGGCCGTCTTTAATGCAGGGCAAAAGGGGCAGCTGCCCCGGGCCCAGTCATTGTTGTGGGGACCAAAACAGCTGCCTCTTTAGCCCTGCACTGTCCCCAAATAGTTAATAAGTGTATTCAGGAGGGACCAAGAGTATGTTAGCCCAGAGTCCAATTAATATTAAAGATGGCCCTGGCCGGTTCACACTGGTGTGATGTTAGACATCGCATGTGATTCACACCGCACTGCTGTGCAGATCACATGCGATGTCTGTGCGATGCATATTCAGCTATACAGATTGTATGGCTGAATTTTCATCGCGTTTGCACAAAAATGGTGCAGGACCCTTCTTTTGGTCCGCGCTGGAATCGGATCGCATGGGTGCTCGAACCTGGTCAAAAGTGGAACTTCCGCTTTAAGTGATGATGACCCCCTGACATGCCACAATTGGCATGTCATTTTTTTGGGGGGGAGTGAGTACCATGTTTTCATAGGTACTTCGCTCCCACTTCCCCTCCTGGCGCCACGGCGCCGGGAAGGACGTTCACCTCTCCCCCCTTCCTCCCTGCAATCTTCTGGGACATGTCACAAGTCCCAGAAGATTGCTCAGCCATTCACAACGTGCAGCGCGGCTCGCTCATGCACAGTGCGTGCCCGGCTGTGAAGCCACAGCCGGGCACCCACACTTGCTATGCCGGCGCCACGAAGGGGAGGAGGAGAGGAGCGCAGTTTCAGGCGGTCGCATCACTGGAGCGTAGGACAGGTGAGTAGCCATTTATTAAAGGTCAGCAGCTACGCTTTTTGATAGCTGCTGACTTTTAAAAGGGTGGAACTCCGCTTTAACTTTCTATTGACACTCGCAGCTGTTCGCATAGGGCAGTGTGAACTGCCTGCGAGTCCTATGCGATGCGGGAACCAGCACTGGAATCACGCTGGTTCCCACGTCGCACTACTGTGAACCGACACATCTCATCAATATGACAACAAAGTAACAATTTTTTGGTAACCTTGCAATGCCAGATATGTTTGCCACCAGTGGTGACTGGTGGTTTTATTTTTTGGGGAGTGGTAAAAAACAACCAGCAGCACAACCCCAATCCCCCCTCCCCCCTGTTTAATGGTTGGTCGGTCAGGTCAACCGCACCCCTAACGGGCAGTCGGTCGATCATCCAACCCCGCACTTACCCCATCAAGGCCACGGGTGGGCAGCACTCCTACGAGCAACGGGCGGCAGCTTCCATCGTGTCTCCTTTTCTTCTGCATTATGGCGGCATCCGCTGTGCGTCTCCTCCCTCCTCCGCCTAGGCCTGTCCTTTCAGCCAATCAGGTGATGGGTCTCAGGACCCACTTCCTGACTGGCCGGGAGGAGGATCAGTATGACAATAGCGAATATTCTGTCCCCGAGCCCACCCTTTTTTGAAGCCTATTAGAGCCTCTTGCAGGGCGAACTGTCAAATGGTGCAGGAATTGGATCACATAGGCGTGAACACCCATGAAATCTGATTCCAGTGCGGACCAAAAAAAGGGTCCTGCACCATTTTGGTGCTAATGCGATGCAAATTCAGCCATACAATCTCGGATAAGTATTAGGGGCTGCTGGGGAGGCTGCTACGCCCAGAAGGTTTTTTTATCTTAATGCACAGAATTCATTAGGATGAAAACCCTTCTGCTTTTACAACTCCTTTAAGGTCTGGGGAGTTTCCTGTCCATGGACCCAAAATGTTGATGTTTTGTACCCCAACCCACTTAGTTATCACTTTTGCCTTATGGCAAGGTGCTCCATTATGCTGGAAAAGGCATTGTTCCTCACCAAACTGTTCTTGGATGGTTGGGAGAAGTTGGTCTCGGAGGATGTTTTTGTACCATTCTTTATTCATGGCTGTGTTCTTGTTGTGAGTGAGCCGGCTCCCTTGGCTGAGAAGAAACCCCACACATGAATGGGTTCAGGATGCTTTACTGTTGGCATGACACAGGACTGATAGTAACGCTCACCTTTTCTTCTCTGGACACGTTTTTTTCTGAATGCCCCAAACAATCGGAAAGGGGATTCATCAGAGAAAATGACTTTACCCCAGTCCTCAGCAGTCCAATCCCTGTACCTTTTGCAGAATATCAGTCTGTCCCTGATGTTTTTCCTGGACAGAAGTGGCTTCTTTGCTGCCCTTCTTGATACCAGGCCATCCTCCAAAAGTCTTCGCCTCCCTGTGTGTGCCGATGTCCTCACACCTGCCTGCTGCCATTCCTGAGCCAGCTCTGCACTGGTGGTGCCCCCATCCCACAGCTGAATCAATTGTAGGAGACGGCCCTGGCGCTCGCTGGACTTTCTTGGGTGCCATTCTATGCATTAAGGTGAAAAACCTTTTTGTTACAGCAGCCTCCCAGAGCCCCCCTTTTACTTACCTGAGCCTGATCGTTCCCGCGCAGGGGACGGGCTTAGCAGCTCCAGCCGTAGGCTCTGGTCCTCATTGGATAGATTGAAAGCAGGGGAGCCATTGGCTCCCACTGCTGTCATTCAAGTCCAATGACATGGGAGCCCGGGGCGGGGCTGTTGTCTCTGCCCGCACGGGTGACCCCAGGGAGAGCGCTTCTCCGACGGGGCACTCGATGCGGGGAGCAGCCAGGAGCGCTGTGGAAGGACCCCAGAAGAGGAGGATTGGGGACACTCTGTGCAAAATCCTTACACAGAGGAGGTAAGTATGACGTTTGTTATTTTAAGAAAAAAACCAATCCTTTAGTATTGCTTTAAGTTAATTTTCATAGCGAAGGGGAACTTTGCAATTAATTGCAATTCATCTGATGACTCTTCATAACATTCTGGAGTATGTGCAAACTGCCATCATAAAAGCGGAGGCAGCAGACTTTGTTAAAATTGATATCTGTGTAATTCTCAAAACTTTTGGCCACAGCTGTATACTGAGTATACTAATTTCTCTACTTCTCCTCCTGTCAGCACTGCAGCAAAGCATTGTTTGAGTACTGCTGCAAAGAGAGTGCTAATATCAAGACAAATTCAAGTATTTACAACAACCTATATTTAACCACTTCCCGTCCAGCTTATAGCAAAATGACGGCCGGGTGGTGGTTCAGTTATCCTGACCGGACGTCATATGACATCCGGAAGGATAACCCGCGATCGTGCGTCCGCGGGGGCGTGCATCGCGTCGATCAGCGGTGCGGTGTGTCAGTCTGAAACACTGCATTACTGATCTCTGTAAAGAGCCTTCGTCGGAAGCTCAATCACGGCTGATCACAGTGTAAACAGGAAGAGCCGTGTATCGGCTTTTCCTCTATTCGCGTCCACAGACGCAAGTACAGGAGAGCCAATTGGTGGCTCTCCTGACGGGGGGGGGGGGGTCTGCGTTGATTGCTTATCAGTGCAGCCCCCCCAAGGATCGCCACCCAGGACCGCCAAGAATGTGCCCACCCAGGATCATCAGGGATGCCTAACCAGGACCACCAGGCGTAAGGCACTAAATGCCCAATAGGGATGGCACGAAGGCCCCATTCACACCTGAGCGTTTTGTAGCCTGAAGCCTGAAGCTACAAAACGCTGGAGGGGAAAAAAACAATGATTCTCTATGGAGATGGTTCACATCTCCACTCAAAAAATTGCCTTTTGACCTGTACAAAATCGCGGTAAAAAACGCTGCAAAAATGCGGCAAAAATCGCTGTAAAAAACGTGTGTATTTCTGCCTGAAAACGCGACGTGCCCATCTCTAATGCCTGCCAGTGCTCCTTTTCAGTGCTGCCTAACAGTGCCATCTATCAGTGCTGCCTATCAGTGTCCACTAGCGCCACCTATCAGAGCCCACCAGTGCCACCTATCACTGCCACCTATCAGTACCAATTATCAGTGCCCATCAGTAGCACCTATCAATGCCCAGTGCCACCTATCAGTGCGGCCTATGAGTACCCGTCAGTGCAGCCTATCAGTGCTGCCTATCAGTGCCAATCAGTGCTGCTTATCAATGCCCATCAGTGCCATCTCAACAGTGCCACCTCATCAGTGCCAACCAGTACTGCCTCATCAGTGCCCGTCAGTACAGCCTCATCAGTGCCCATCAGTGATGGAGAAAACATACTTATTTACAATACAAAGCTTGGTGACCAAAACAAAGAAAAACGTTTTTGTTTTTTTTAATTTTCGGGTCGTTTATTATTTGTAGCGCAAAAAATAAAAACCCCAGAGGTGATCAAATACCACCAAAAGAAAGCTCTATTTGTGGGAAAAAAAAGGGTACAACGTCACATGACCGCGCAATTGTCATTCAAAATGTGACAGAGCTGAAAGCAGAAAATTGGTCTGGGCAGGAAGGGGGGGGGGTGAGTGCCCGGTATTGAAGTGGTTAAAATGCATTTAACTTTTTTTTTTCCCGTTATGAAAAACAAAGTGCAATTTTAAATGTCTCCCCCTAAGTTATCTCCCCAAATACAGTTCTGTACCCCACTTCCTGGCAGCAGCCCCCTCTCATATCCATTCACCTTATATATTTTTTTTTCTTGCAGCTTCCTAACACGTTCTTTTTCCACCATTAAAATGGAAACAAAAAAAAAAAAACCTGGAAAGAATTTCCCTCACTCTTTTTCTTTTTTTTCCTGTCCCATAACAAGGTGGCAATTAGTTTCTCCTAATGAGCCCTAACGCGTCCCCATCCCCCTCTCCTCCTTTCTTTTGCCAGTTTTCTATTGGCTAAATGACTCTACCAGCTGTGACTTTCCCCATTTGGATTAAATTCCTCCCATTTTTCACACGGAAAATACAGCTCTGACTTCTAAACAGCTGCAGCTGAAGTAGCCACATTGAGGGGCTCCGAGACAGCTGTGTAAAGGGTCTTGTCTGCCCCAATTCATTCTTCCTTCATCCGATGCTTTGCAATACTTCTATTTTGCACTGGATCATAAATAATAAACCATCTTTCAGTGCAGACATGCGTTTGGATATTGCATGCTTATTAATGGAAACCTGCACAACACAGATCTTTAATAATCCAACTGCAAATAAAATGAGTGGATTGTTTTAATAGCCTCTCACATTACCCACCTGTTAGAAAATCGAATTAAGATTGTACAGAGGGATTGTACAACCGATGTGTCCAATAGCATAAAGCTACTTGGTATTTCTGTCCATCCGTTCCTAAGATTTGCACAGCACTAGCACACAGCAAAGTCTATCTGGCAGGGGAGGAGACCAGATTTTTCACTGTGGCAGTTTAGTAACACCTACAGGCAGTGGCGTAACTAGAACCCTCAGGGCCCCGATGCAAGAAACCATGAAGGGCCCCCCTGGCAGGGCCCTTTCCTCGGAGCCCGGTCGCAAGTCACTTGTGCCCCTAATCACCCCCCCAGCACACCCACTTATGCCTCTAATCACCCCCCCAGCACACCCACTTATGCCTCTAATCACCCCCCCAGCACACCCACACGACCCCCCCACTAATCTCCGTATTCACC
>BLSH010274037.1:1143008-1219073 GCA_018402905.1 Glandirana rugosa
TAATCAACAAGTCGTTATGTTCCTCTTACGATTACCCACCCAGCACACCCACCTATGCCTCTAACTACCCCCCCACACATGTAAACATGTTAACATGAAAGTTAAAAAAACGTCAGTACCTTCTCTCTTCTCTTCCTGCTGAGTACTGCGCTGTAGGGGGAGACAAAGAGCACAGCACACACTGCTTTCACTTTCACAGTGTGACGAGGCTCCCTGCAGCGCTGTTCGGCTGAGGAACGGAGCGCTCCAGTCCTAATCTGGGCATACAGGGGGCCCTTATGGGCCCCCCCAGCATGGGGCCCGGTCGCCATGGCGACTCCTGCGACCCCTATCCGCCCGCCCCTGCCTACAGGTTTTGTCCCTCCCCCTGCCTGCGACTGGACAGTGAAAGGAGAAGCAGCATGCTGACAAGCTGATCTAGTCATCACTCTGTTCTCTCCACCCATTAGCATTCTCCTTGTATTGCTGAACAACTAATTGACTCTTTATGCTGCTCCCATGTCTCCCAGTCTGAGCTCTGCTGTGCAAGAATTGCATGAGGCTGATTCCAAGTCCAATTTGGGTTCCAACAATGCTAGCTTTTAAAAACAAATATACGATAAATTTAAGGGGTTGTAAAGGCAGAAGGTCCTATGCATTAAGACAGGGGTAGGCAACCTCGGGAATCTAACTGTGGTGAAACTACAAATTCCATCATGCCTCTGCCTCTAGGAGACATGCCTGTGATTGTCAGGGTCTTGCAATGTCTCATGGGACTTGTAGTTTCACCACAGCTGGAAGGCCGAGGTTGCCTACCCCTGCATTAAGATAAAGATCTTCTGTGTGCAGCAGCCCCCACAGCACATCTTAATACTTACCTGAGCCCCCTCTCTATCCAGCGATGTCCACGAGTGTCTTAGCCGCCTGGGACTCACCTCCCGATTGGCTGAGACACAGCAGCAGTGCCATTGGCTCCCATGGCTGTCAATCAAAGTCAATTAGCCAAGCACAAGAGAGAGGGGGCTGGGCCAGGTTGGGGCTCCATGTCTGAATGGATACACGGAGCTCTGACTCGGCTTAGGTGCCCCCATAGAAAGCTGCTGGCTGAGGGGGCACTCGATAGGAGGGAGGGGCCAGGAGCATTGAAGAGGGACCCGAGAAGAGGAGGACCCCAGGCTGCTCTGTGCCAATCCACTGCACAGAGCAGGTAAGTATAACATGTTTGTTATTTAAAAAAAACAACAAGACTTTATAATCACTTTAAGGCCTCTTTCACACTTGTGCGACTTGACAAGTCGCACTCCATTATTTCCAATGAGTACCATTCATATCTGTACGACTTCAAAGTAGTCCCTGCACTACTTTGGTCCGACTTTGATGCAAATTGAGGTCCATAGGCCTCAAGTTTGCACAGGCATTCCCTGAAATCGCTGCAAAATCACGGTAAAATCACTGCAAAATCGTGCAACTTTCAAGTCGCAGCAGTGTGAAAGGGGCCTAATACAGAGCTACATTAGTTTGTGCTTTTTATATCTGCCTGGAGTGCAGCTTTAACCACTATATATTTTCTAGGGATGCACCGAAATTTCGGCAGCCGAAAATTTTCGTCCAAAATCTGTGTTTTCGGTATCGTCCGAAACAAAAGAACCAACCGATACCGAAAAGGGGGCGGGTACCTTCCATTGCAGGGTATGTGTGCATCACATACCAGCAATGGATGTGGGAGATGAGAAGATTCACAAAGCAGGCTGCTTCTAAGAGCCGATCTGTGCATGAAACTGTGACCTAATTACACTGGAATGCAGAGAATGCTGAGAGAGCTGTCAGATCTTCAACTTGATGTCGGGGAGGTGGGCGGGCCCTGGTGTTAGCTGTTCAGTCCCGCCCACCTCCAATCTCAGTGAAAATCTGGCAGCTCTCTCTCTCTGCATTCTCTGCATTCCAGTGTAATTAGGTCACAGTTTCATGCACAGATCGGCTCCTACAAGTAGCCTGCTCTGTGCTTTGTGCATCTACTGATCTCTTCTGCCAGTGCCACCCAGTACCATCCACTGCTGCCTGTCAGTGCCAACCAGTGCCAATCAGTGCCACATGCCAGTACCATCCTGGGCCACCTGTCAGTGCCAATCAGTGCCACCTGCCAGGACCGTCCAGTGCCACCTGTCAGTGCCACATGCCAGTGCCACCTGCCAGTACCATCCAGGGCCACCTGTCAGTGCCATCTGCCAGTGCCACCTGTCAGTACCAATCAGTGCCACCTGCCAGTACAACCCAGTGCCACCTGTCAGCGCCAACCGGTGCCACCTGCCAATACCATCCAGTGCCACCTGTCAGTGCCAATCAGTGCCACTTGCCAGTACAACCCAGTGCCACCTGTCAGTGCCACCTGCCAGTACCATCCAGTGCTGCCTGCCAGTGCCACCTGCCAGTACTATCCAGTGCCACTGTCAGTGCCAACCAGTTGCACCTGTCAGTGCCACCTATCAGTGGCTATCAGTGCTTCCAACCAGTGCCACCTGTCAGTGCCACCTATCAGCACCAAACAATGCCGCCTGTCAGTGCCCAGGCACAGGTAGGCTGCACATGACAATTGTATATAAATATATAAATATTTTTTAAAAACTGTCATTTTCGGTTTCGGTTTTCGGCTTAGTGCAGTTTCGGTACCAAAATTTACATTCGGTGCACCACTAGTATTTTCCTCCCTATACCTTCTTGAAACCCACTGCATTTTTTCCGGTTTTGGAAATGGGGTTGATCTACTAAAGTCAAATAACATTTTCACTTTTCAAGGGAATTACCCCCAGAGATTAGTGAATGAGGTGAACTTCCATCATCCAATCACGTAGAAGGAAAAATACTGGGTTTTTTTTTCATTGCATGTGATTGGGTATTCTTTGCAAAGTGAAACTTCACGTCATTCACTAAGGTCTGGGGAAAATAATCTTGCAAAGTGCAACTTCTTATGCTACTTGCTTATTTCACAACTTCCATTGCAAAGTGCAACTTCCATTGCAAAGTGAACAGCCTATTTGCCTTTAGTAAATTAACCCAACCATGCCACGTTCAAAGCCACTTAAATCCCCTTTCTTCCCCATTCTGATGCTCGGTTTGAACTTCAGCAAGTCATCTTCACCACGTCTAGATGCCTAAATACATTGCGTTGCTGCCATGTGATTGGCTGATTAGCAATTTGTGTTACCAAGCAATTGAACAGGTGTACCTAATAAAGTGGCTGGTGAGTGTGTATATATAAATATATACTGTATATATATATATGTATGTACAGTTGTGCTGATAAGTTTACATACCCTTGCAGAATTTATGATTTCTTGGCCATTTTTAAGAGAACATGAATGATAACACAAAAACATTTCTTTCACTAATGGTCGGTGTTTGGCTGAAGCCATTTATTATCAATCAACTGTGTTTACTCTTTTTAAATTAACATATTGTATGCATGTGATTTATCTGTAAAAGCCCACCTTGAGTAGACATCCAAAAGCCCCATGGGCTACTGTGCTTCACCATCTTGGAAATGTCAGGATCCCATGCAGACTCTGAGCTGTCACCAAAGTGATACTCTATTCTCCTTCAATCCTGCCCCAGCAGCTACATAAAAGGTTATGTAGGGAAGAGAAGGGAGGGGTGGAGGAGCTGGACCAGCACTGATAATTACACACTCCCAGGAGAGTAGAGAGCTATGACATGTGTAGTGGTACCCCCGTAGAGGCTGCTGGATGTTGTGGTCCACCTGTCACCAGAGCTGCTGTTAGAAATCATGGGGCCCCATACAGCCTACCTGACAGGGCCCCCCCCCTCCCCCGCCTGGCCGGAAGTGACTGGGGACATAGTTTTATCATTCCCTTTCTTTGCAGCCTCTGTTACAAGGAAGAGTGAATTGGAAGCATTTTGAAGCTTTTTGCTCTTTCAAAAGCTGAAGTATAGTGAATATAGTTCATCAGTGATGAATGGACACAGGAGTGATTGGCACTGATCACTCGCTGTGTTTATTCAGGAAAGGAAGGGGACAATAAATTATATATTTACCGTTCCCTTTCCCCTCTCTCCATCCTGAAACATCCCCCTGTGTCCCCACAGCAGCTGCCGGCAGGAGAGGAAGGAAGCCGGAGGCACTGCGGGGGAAAGGGGCACACAGGGGGCCCAGACAGCAGATAGAAGGGGTGCATGTGCTAGAACTAAACCCCCTGCAGTACAGCCAGAGTGAGAAGCTGGCAGCGTTGCAGGGGAAGGCAGAAGAGGATTGGTCTGCAATAAGACAGAACAGCCGGCCCTCCTGCTCAGCAGGTGCCTGGGCCCCCCTTTTGAACTGATGAGGCCCGGGCCCAGTACAGGAGGGCTGGTTGTACTGCCTTATCAGCAGTCCTGCCTGTCACCCTGCCCAGCCAGGAATTCACTTCCTCATACACTCAGAGTCGATGAACAGACCGTTGCTGTGTTTTTATTTTATTGAGGGGTTTGGATGGGGTTGGGGATTTATGAGATGCCCAGAATTTAAATTTGCAATATTGCTTTTGGGACAGAACTATGTACACTCCCTATATATCTCCACACTCCTCCTGCACAAACCTGCTTGCAGACCGTTATCTCCTTACTCTCTCCAGCACATCACTTCTCCTCAGGCACAGCTAACACGTGGTTAGGCATGACTCTAGCTCCAGCCAGGCCTTGCAGAAATTCCTCTTGCAGGCAGGGACCACAGGCCCCTGTAGCATAGCCAGGAAAGGCTGAGTTATTTAGCACTAGCTGTCCTCGGTGGACTACTGATCCCAGTCAGTCCTCTTCAGGCCCTGCCAGCCCTCCTGGCTGCAGTGACCCAAACTCCACTGCCACAGTGACACCAACGGTCCTCACTGGCTCTACACCCATCTCAGATTGTCTCTCTCTTCCCAATCCGATCCGGTGTGCCTCCCCAGCATTTCCCGGATGTGTGCTACTTACCAACCTCTTGGAGACTTTGCCTGGCAGTACCTTCCACTGTCCTCTCCTGCTCCCCTGCTCCTGGTCAGGACACCCCTGTGGTTTGTTCAAGGGTCCTTTCCATTCCCGAGCTCCAGCCCAAGGTCACCCCCCCCCCAGACTGGGGAGCTCCCTCAAAGGCCACGAACAGCTAGCACTCCATCTCCAATTCTTCCACCCAAACTCTCCTCCCCAGCTGCACTGACCCTGGGTATTTAAGGAGGCCTGCCCCTTGCCAGGAGTATTGGTCAGGGCTCCTGTGAATACCCCAGACAGCTCCACCTCTCTTCCCCTCCTCTCTTCCAGCACCTTCTCAAAGCCAGAGGGAGGTAACCGAGAAGTGACACTGCCTGTGAGTCACCAGCTGCTACACTGAGCCACTCCCAGCCCAAAAACCAAAACAAACAGGCCTAGCTGTCAGCTAGGCCTGCCCAAATTTACCTAACCTAGTCAAAAATACTACCTCTAGTACACTACCTATGTAGAGGGTGCTACACGTGCAGGAGGAGGAAGGGAGGAGGCCGTTCAAGGGAATTGACTCTCTTGGACCAGAGATATATTCTAGCAAGTTCAGGGGTGCATTGCAAGTGAATAAAAACAAAAATCACTGCAAATAAGCATTTAAATTTGTCAGTGCGTATTGCCTGCAATTTCTGTGAAGTTGATAACAGGGTCTCTTTACATTTCATGTTCACACCCACAGAAGAAAATAGGTGGTGGAAATCTTAAATGCCCCCTTCCTTTTTTCAGGGGTTCCAGCAATAAATTAGATCTTACCTGTAGAGTTTCCATCATTGCTCAATGGTCTTAGCCGTTATCAACTTGATCAGAATTTACACTCACAGAGGGGGATTTACTAAAACCGGTGCACACAGAATCTGGTGCAGTTATGCATATTAGTCAATCAGCTTCTAAGTTTAAGGGCCGGTTCACATTGTAGCGAGGCGGAGCGGCGCGACTTCACTGACAGTTCACATCTAGGCGAATTGTCATTCGCCTCAATGCTGTGCAAATGGGACCGTTCTAATAGGAGCGAATCGCTTCGCTCCACATTAGAAAAATGGTCCCTGCACTATTTTTAGGGCGATCTCAGGCGGCTTGCATTGACTTCTATGATAGAAGTCGCCTAGCAAGCCGCTTTGAGATCGCCTGGAGCGCCGCATCGCGCCGCTCCGCGCCGCTCCGCCTCGCTACAATGTGAACCGGCCCTTATTGTAAAAGCTTAATTGAACAAGCTGAAGTTAGAAGCTGATTGGTTACTATGCACAGCTGCACCAGATTCTGTGTACTCCAGTTTTAGTAAATCTCTCCTGCTGCGTCTCTCATAACATCAACCCATGGGCATCCAATTGAACCAGATATATCAGTTATTGATTGAATTCTACCTTGAAGTGGAGCTCTAACCCTTTTTTTGGCAGACAGGGCAAGATTTGTAAGTCTGTAAATCTCACAGACCCTCAGTCTGTGACAATCAGGTCTCTGCTGTGAGATGATCATCCTGATTCTTTCTGAAATGCAGTTTCTAATCTCTAAATATTCCAATGGAAAATTCACATAATGCAGGTGTCACCACATCCCTAGTGGCTTTACCACCCCACAGTGGGGTTTCCATAGGAACATACAAGCCCCTATTAGAATACATGGAAAATACTCACAGCAGTATCTTGGATGTCATGGCAGGCCCTGAGGATAAAGCTCCACCCAAAAGTAATCATAAAAGTTGAGTTCCATTTTGAAGTGTTATTGAACCCAGGACCCTGCATTCACTATTTCTGGTCTCCCACAGTACACAGAACATGGAAATGCAATTATTTTAGTATAAACTGCTAAATACCTTTTCTCATCAGCGGTATATAGCAGTCTTGTGACTTCTATCAGTGTCGGGTTGAAGATTATAGGAGGAGTTTGCATTCTCCCCTGATTGTCCTATGAGGCTGCAGGACCCCTGACCCACTGTCTGAACAGTGCTGACTGGCCCTGTGCTGATCACATGCACTCGCAAAAAAAATTTAAAAATTCTCTAGCAATACACACCAAACTGAGCATGTGCAGAGTGCCCACAAGGCTCTGTTTTATCAAGGGATGGATTGGGGAGAGTAAAAGAAGGGGAGGATCAAAGAAGGCAGGATCAAACAGCCTTTTTATACAATGCAGAGGATTAACCCTTTAGGTTCCATAGTGAGTATAACAAGCATGATTTACCGCATATACAGTCTTATTTTACTGTTGTGGGTTTAGTAGCACTTTAACTTGCTGCAGTTCTCACTAGGGACCAGTCACTCTAGTCATTTGAATATAGGCAGTTCCATATTGCAGTATCAGACAGAGGTTTTAGGATGTCCCTATGTGAACTTCGTTGGCATAGTCAAGGGCTGTGTAATTTTACTATTTATTCTTCTATTGAAACCACTGGGATAGCAGTAAGGATCAAATTTGAGTGGCCCACCCTTGCTATGGGCAGCTGTGCTTTAGCGCTGAGCACTGTACATTTATAGTATAGACAAGACTAATTAGTTATTTTATCTTTGTGATTCTTGCTGAGCATATATAGTCATGTGCCAAATTAACTGATTCCTTTTGGTCTTTCAGCCTGTGGGAACAATGTTTAAGTAAATTGTCAACGAAATGCAAAATTGTAGTGTTGGGTGGCAATAAGACACAGTTGTCATATCCTGATTATCAGTACCATGGATAGAATCATTATTGGTATATCTCTACTTCATTATTAAAGTGAAGCTACAGTATCTCACAAAAGTAAGTACACCCCTCACATTTATGTAAATATTTTATTCTATCTTTTCATGTGACAACATTGAAGAAATGACAGTTTGCTACAATGTAAAGTAGTGAGTGTACAGCTTGTATAACAGTGTAAATTTGCTGTCCTCTCAAAATAACTCAACACACAGATCCCCTCCCTCCAGAGCCTGGGCCGCAGGGCAGCATTCCAACAAGATAACGACCCCAAATACACCTCCAAGATGACCACTGCCTTGCTAAAGAAGCTGAGGGTAAAGGTGATGGATTGGCCAAGCATGTCTCCAGACCTAAACCCTACCGAGCATCTGTGGGGCATCCTCAAATGGAAGGTAGAGGAGCGCAAGGTCTCTAACATCCACCAGCTCTGTGATGTCGTCATGGAGGAGTGGAAGAGGACTCCAGTGGCAACCTGTGAAGCTCTGGTGAATTCCATGCCCAAGAGGGTTAAGGCAGTGCTGGGAAATAATGGTAGCCACACAAAATATTGACACTTTGGGCCCAATTTGGACATTTTCACTTAGGGGTGTACTCACTTTTGTTGCCAGCGGTTTAGACATTAATGGCTGTGTGTTGAGTTATTTTGAGGGGCAGCAAATTTACACTGTTATACAAGCTGTACACTCACTGCTTTACATTGTAGCAAAGTGTCATTTCTTCAGTGTTGTCACATGAAAAGGTATAATAAAATATTTACAAAAATGTGAGGGGTGTACTTACTTTGTGAGATACTGTATATGGGTCAACTTTTAATTTTTTTACCTGGTTTATATCTGTATCTGTTCTATATCATATACAGTATATTACCAAACGTATTGGGACACCTGTCTTTACACACACGACCTTTAATGGCATCCCAGTCTTATTCTGTAGGGTTCAACATTGACTATAACAGCTTCAACTCTTCTGGGAAGGCTACCCACAAGGTTTAGGAGTGTGTCTATGGGGATTCAAAGGGTTGGCCAACTCAATATTGAACCCTACGGGCTAAGACTGGGATGCCATTAAAGAGGAACTGCAGTCTGTTTACATAACTTGTAATAAAAACATCTTTGCCATTCTGAAGCTTCCCTCCAACCACTTTGCATATTATTTTATATATACTGTGATTTTGTACTTGCCAAATATGCTGCAGAAATCTCTCTATCTCCCTCCCCACTGAGTCTGGCTGCAACCATTTTAACTGTGGGCAGCTGAAGCTGCTGCCTGTTCACTTCCTGGATTTACACAGAGGCACACCTCCAGTTCTGCAGCCTTGCAGCTTTCATTGGCAGTCTTATGACTCACCCCCCTCCTTTCCTGGCAAACTCTAACGAGAGTTAAAGAGAGAGCTGTGCATGATGTCATAAGCCTGGTCTAATGACCAGACAAGAAACAGGAAGTGGGCTGTATAAGGTATTTACTGGCAGAAAAAAATGGTTTACTATCCAAAGTTAAAACAACATAGGCAGAACATCTAATAGATGGAAAGTTGAAAAAATGACTGAAGGTCCACTTTAACCACTTGACCTCCTTAATAACCAGACCAATTTTCAGCTTTCAGAATTCTCACATTTTGAATGAAAATTGCGCAGTCATGCAAAACTGTACCCATATGAAATTGTTGTCCTTTTTTTCACACAAACAGAGCTTTCTTTTGTTGGTATTTAATCACCATTGGGTTTTATATTTTGTGTGCTATAAATGAAAAAAGACTGAAAATTTTGTAAAAAAAATGCATTTTTCTTTGTTTCTGTTATAAAATTTTGCAAATTAGTAATCTTTCTTCATAAATTTTAGCCAAAATTTATACTGCTACATATCTTTGGTAAAAATAACCCAAATCAGTGTATATTATTTGGACTTTGTGAAAGTTATGGTGGCAATCATTGAAAATTGATCACACCTAATGTACTGATGGCCTATCTAATTTCTTGAGACCCTAAGGGCCGGTTCACACATAGGTGACTTGCGCTCTGACTTGTGTTGCCCCAAGTCGCTTGACAAAAGAAATCACATTGAAATGAATGAGAGCTGTCTTAATGTACACTACTGAATTTGCTCCGACTTCAAAAAAGGTTCCTGTACTACTTCAAGGTGACTTCTATCCGGCTTGTGCCCATAGAATTCAATGGAAGTCGTCTCCTAGTCGGATCCTCATCTATATTGAAGCGACTTTACAGGAAAAAGAAAAGAATTTACCAAGGTACTCCCCACGAAATACCCAGGCAACTCCTCCCTCCCTTCTCTGATTGGCCACAGGCAAAGTCGCCTGGCATAGTCGATTTTGAAATTGCTTCAAAGCTGCCTAAAAGTTGCCTGGCAAAGTCCTGCCAACTTTCAGGTTGCGGCAGTGTGAACCGGCCGGGAAAGTACAAATACCCCTCCCAAATGATCCCTTTTTGGAAAGTGGACATTCCAAGGTATTTAGTAAGAGGCATGGTGAATGTTGTCATTTTTTTCCCACAATTCTTTGCAAATCTAAGATTTCTTTTCTTTTTTTTTCACAAAATTGTCATATTAACAGGTTATTTCTCACACACAGTATATGCATACTACAAATTACACCCTAACATATATTGTACTATTCCTCCTGAGTATGGTGATACCCCATGTGTGAGAATTTTACACAGCGTGGCAACATACAAAGGCCCAACACAGTGGCCCATCCCACTTCTTAGAAGCCACACCCCTTATAGGCTCCACCCAGTCTGTACACAATGTACAGTATAACTCAGCTGTCAGTCTTAATTCTCAATAAAATATTGCTGGCTCATTCATCCATTCAATCCCAAAGGTAAAGAACTACATGAGCTGTGAGGTCTGCACAGGAACCCAGCACAGACTGCTATTATGTGGGTTTTCATGTATGTGCTGTGCCATCAAGCTCCATCCTAATTCCTTATTTTATAGAAGGAATGCTGGAAATCCTCCACTACCCCCTCACACAAGGTGAGCCATAGAAATGTCCCTGGTTTTTGGAACTGACCAGCTTCACTAACATAAATCTTCATTATCTGTCAAAAAAAGTTCAAAATGTAATTATAAAATCAGGCTGGAAAGCAGTTATTGTAGAGGAATTGTCATGACTATACATTCCTCTTGTTCTGATGTTTGATGCTGAGATACACAGAGGCTGAGCACAGGCAGCTTCAACCAACACAGCAACGCCACTCCTGGTGACTTCTTTATCCCTGCATTGTAAGTCATGAATCATTGCTTACAATGCACTGAATGCTGGGATGAAGAAGTCACCAGGAGAGGAGTTGCTGTTTTGGTTGAAGCTGCCTGTTAAATAGTAAAGTATGAAGAGCTCAGGGTGTGCGGTGCTGCTGAGCTCTGTGGTTCCCCAATGTCAGCAGACTAATTTCAGATCATTTACTGCCTGTGTATCCCTGAGAACTCTCTGTGACTTACATGCCAGCTCAGAGTTCTTATCCTACTGCTGAGCTTTGGAAGGGGTCTGTGTCAGCCTTATCTGTTATCTATGGATGCAGACTAATCACTGCCTTTGTATTGCTGGGAGCTCCCTGTCATTTATGCTCAGAGATCTTACCTTGCAGACATTGCTGTGCTTGATCTTTCCCTCGATCTCTCATGTACTCTCCCTCTGCTCTGTATAGGATGGTGGGTGGGGGAAGGGTCCCTGGTGGAGAGGGGAAACACTGCTGGAGGTAGAGACTAAGTGTCGGAGTGCGACTTGTGGAGGGGGGGACCTGGCTAGACAGCAGGCTAGAATGTGTAACTGCAAGTAGAAAAGATCTTGGCTCCCCCCCCCCAGGCAGAGACCAAATGGACTAGGCAGTTTAAGGTCTGTAGATTTAGACGTCCTAAAAAGCTCCTATTCTCAGAATGGAATGTTGGAAAGCAGCCAATGAGGGTGGAGAATTCATTTTACTGTGTTCTAGATAGGGTTTTTTAATGAGATTTGGGACGTTTGCCCTGTTGCTAGGTAGATTCCACTTCTCTTTCTTATCTAATCTGTCTATTCCAGCAATTAGCAACAGAAGCACAGCTAGAGAGAAATTCCAAAGATTTTTTTTTCTTTGGAGTTTCTCTCTAGCTGTGCTGCTGTTGGTTAATAATTATAGTTAATTTTTATTTTTATTTCTTACTTATTTTTTTGGTGGGGCACTGCCCCAAGCGCCCTTATGCACGAGCCTCCACTGGCCCAACATGCAGGGAGCACCATCAGGTGTTCTAGGGACATAAATTACACATCTCATTTTTTGACTACCTCTTGCACTTTTGAAGGTCCTGGAGCACCAGGCCAATGGAAACGCCCAAAAAATGAGCCGTGAATGGATAAGCCATGGATGAGCCATGGATGGGGATGGATGAGCATGGTTGGAGATGGATGAGCATGGATGGGGATGGCTGAGTATGGATGAGGATGGCTAAGCATGGATGGGATGGCTGAGTATGGATGGGGATGGCTGAGTATGGATGGCTGAGCATGGATGGGGATGACTGAGGATGGCTGAGTAGGGATGAGGATGGCTGAGCATGGATGGGATAGCTGAGCATGGATGGCTGAGGATGGATTGGAGTATGGATTGGAGTATGGATGGATTGGAGTATGGGTGGATGGCTGAGGATGGATTGGAGTGTGGATGTATGGCTGAGGATGGATTGGAGTATGGATTGGAGAATGGATGGATGGCTGAGGATGGATTGGAGTATGGATGGATGGCTGAGGATGGATTGGGGTATGGATGGATGGCTGAGGATGGATTATTGGAGTATGGATTGGACGATGAATTGGAGTATGGATGGATGGCTAAGGGTGGATTGGAGTAGGGATGGATGGCTGGATCAGTGGCACAGAGCAGTGCTGTGGGCACTACAGACCCGCCCACAGTGCTGCTGCATCTGATCTCTCCCCTCTCCTCTCGCACTGTACCAATCGGTATGGAGAGGGGAGAGATAAGCCGGACATGCGCCGGCTTGTTTACATCTGATAGCTCCATCATTTGACGGAGCTATCACGTGGTAAAGGGCCGCTGCAAACAGTGATCCGTGATGCGCCGGGTCCGGTCACGGATATTCCCGGGCGCATGCCCCAGGGGGTGTGTGGGAGTGCGATTCTGGGAGGACATCACTGTACGTCCTCCCAGGGTTAACAAACCACGCTGTAGCCGTCATTCGGCTATGGCCCAGTTGCTAAGTGATTAAAGTTCATGTGCATGGAAAGGTAGAAGTCCCAATACTTTTGGTAATATCGTGTATGTGTATGTACAATCTTTCATTACTAACATTTAATACATGACAGAGGATTCCCTGAGCACTGTATGTTATCTAAGAAGAGAGTACAATAGTGATTACCTCCTTTCAGACTTGCCCTGTCTGATTGAAACTTTGGACTGAGCTGTGTATTATTAACTAGTGTGTCTGTCTCAATGTCTGTAAATCTCTGCTTGAGCTGTTAAGCCCTTTGAACAACAAGCTTTAAAGCAACAAAAGAGCTAAAGAGATAGTGGAAATCATGAAAAAATGGAGTGTGAAGCGCCACCTGCTGGCTGGATGTAACAGTGTAAAATATTTGTATGCATTATTTCATGCATCCCTGAAATATATATAAAACAACACTATATATTTGCTTTAAAGTGTAAGTACTCTGTTAGCAGTCATCATGCTTTTTGTTTTCAGTGAAGCATGGTAACATTGCAATTAACAGTGCATTGGGTTTGATTTGCCATTCTTTCAGAATGGCACCCCTGTGCACAACTACAGTAGTGGGCATTGCACCCATACCATGCATTGTGGTGGGCCATGTTAAAAAAGGGCCTTGTCTAGGGTTGCCACCTCATCCCTTTAAAACCGAACACATATGAATTACACAGGTTCTGTGGCTGATTAGGGTGGTAATTAAAGCGGTAGTAAACCCCCAAAGCTGTTTTTACCTACAGCTAAGCCTATAATAAGGCTTACCTGTAGGTAAAAAGAATATCTCCTAAACCTGCATGGTTTAGGAGATATTCGCCCTGCATGCAGCCGCTGACATTAGCGGCGCATGCGCTCTGATAATCCGGCCGAGGCGTCCGGCAACTCAGAGCTGGCTGCCGGAACGAAGAGCTCCCGCCCGCATGCGCGGGAGTGACGTCACGCGGCTCCGGCCACTCACAGCGCCGAAGCCGCGTACCCGGAAGAAAGAAGATCACAAACATGTCAGTGTCCTTAGCGCTGACCGACTCGGGCATCGGGGGCCTCGTTCTAAGGTAAGTATTTCATAATATGTTAGTATGTGATGCATACTAACATATTATGCGATTGTCTTGCAGGATTTTTTTTTATTTATTTTTTTTTGGAAACGGGTTTACTACTGCTTTAAGCTCACTTGGTGACTTATCTGCATTAAATTAGCCTCAGAACCTGTGTAATTCATAGGTGTCCTATATTAAAGGGATGAGGTGGCAACCCTAGTCTTGTCTGTTTTTTTTTTTGAGTGGTAAGGTGGCCTGCCAGCCCATTCAAAAATAATAGGATGCCTTAATGCAACTTATGGTAACGCACAAAAATGCACCTAGTGTGAACTGTCCTTAAAACAAATATTTTGTGAAGTTACTGTTCACTTCAGCTTTCTTCTAGAGGGGACATTCTAAGGGGACATTCTTCCCACTGATCACCAATGTAAGGGACAATCTTTGCACTATTGTAAGGAACAATATTCCCAATTGGCCACCAGTGTAAGAAGGCTATTCTACCATGGACCACCTATCTAAGGGGGTCCTTTTGCCACTGAGTATCAATGTAAGGGGGCACTTGCCCCTTTATTCTGATGGACGGTTATTTCTCCACTGTTTACCAATGTAAGAGAACACTACAATTTTTATAGCCTGTTTTTTCTGTATTATGACTGGTTCCATTTCTTTATTATTACTGAAAATACTGTCAAATACGCAAAGTACGCCACATTTCTTATTCTTTTATTTATTCTTATATCTCAGCTTACAGTTCATGCTGAGCTTTAAATATTGAAATTATTAGCAGGGGTTATCTGATACCTGACAGTTTTTTCAAGGTGAAATAGTTATGAAGAAAGGTTATTCTAGAGTATCCTGTAAGTCATGAAAACTGTGCAACAGCAATCAGAGATGAAACGGTTCAGCCTTGAGTTGTTTCTCTTTCCTCTGGCACATTACTGTTGGTCATTAACCACTTCAGCCCCAGAAGGATTTCCCACTTTAGGACCAGAGCACTTTTTGCAAATCGGCACTGCGTCGCATTAACTGACAATTGCGCGGTCGTGTGACGTTGTACCCAAACAAAATTTGTGTCCTTTTTTTCACACAAATAGAGCTTTCTTTTGGTGGTATTTGATCACCTCTGCGTCATTTCTGATCGCCGCTATAAACAAAAGATGAGCGACAATTTTCCAAAAAAAACCCAAATTTCTTACTTTTTGCTAAAATACAAATTAAAAAAAAAATATAAAAAAAAACATTTTTTTCCATTGGTTTTGGCTGATTTAGATTCTTCCTCATAATTTTGGTAAAAAAAAAAAAAATCGCAATTGGCGTTTATTGATTGGTTTGCGCAAAAGTTGCCGCATTTACAGACGATGAGAATTAATTTCTGGTGTTTTTATTTTTTTTTATTTTTTAATAGTAATGAAGATGATCTGCGATTTTTAGCGGTACTGCGATATTGCAGTGGACATGTCGGACCATTTTGACACTTTTTTGGGACCATTGGCATTTATACAGCGATCAGTGCTATAAAAATGAACTGATTACTGTGTAAATGCCATTGGCAGTGAAGGGGTTAACCTGCAGGGGGCGCTCTAAGGGTTAACTGTGTTCTCTGGGCGTGTTCTAACTGTGTGTGGGCTGCCCTGGCTGGGGAAAGGGGATGATCACTGCTTCCATATAGAGGAAGCCTGTGATCACAGCCCTTCCCCCTCTATGAGAACAGAGATCCGTGTGTACTTGCACGGACCTCCGTTCTCTCACTGCGGGGGGGCCATCGCGGGTAGCCGGCGGCGATCGAGTGCACCCTACCCGCTCCCTGGTCCCCTCCGGACACAGTGAGCGCGCCAGCGCACCTCCGGCGGCGAACGCACGCTCACAGCACTAGTTATCACAGCCGCCATCATATGGCGATAACGAGCCACTCTGTCGCCGCCAGACTGTGGTCGGCGGTCGGCAAGTGGTTAAGACCACCTATCCCACTGTGGGCCAATAGTGCCGTCTAAAGGCTGTAAGGGGGTTAGCCAGATCGTAGTTTTCTGAGCTCTGGTTTTTATTTTTATAATAGAATACCATAGGTGTATCAGAAGAATGAGGAGCGGCACATCAATAACATCACTGATGCAAAAACAACTTTATTGCTGTCCAACAAAACTGCCGAACATCCCGCTCTACTCTAAAGTGTTGTGTTAGAGAAGATTAAGCCCGTATGGCAGGTTGTCTGGCTGTTTGTTGGAAAGCAATAAAGTTGTTTTTACTTTGGCAACACCATCGGCGTTTGGCCTGATACATGGTGGTTTTATCAAGGATGTGCTTGTGGGCAAGCGCCCAAGACATCTTGAGCTGCACAGAGATCATGGGTGCTTGGAGCCAGGGGTAGGCAACCTTGGCACTCCAGCTGTGGTGAAACTACAAATCCCATCATGCCTCTGCCTCTAGGAGTCATGCCTGTGATTGTCAGGGTCTTGCAATGTCTCATGGGACTTGTAGTTTGACCACAGCTGGAGAGCCGAGGTTGCCTACCCCTGCGTTGGAGCAGTGTTATCTTCTATAGCTTCTAGAATACCTTAGATGTCAATGTTCTGGGGAAAAAACTACATGCAAGCATCAGCAGGCGCTTAAGTTTGAATCTAAATTTACAGATCTTGACATCGGTACACCTGAAGAAAACCTTTGCCATATCCCTTCAGTACCTGATGAGGATTCTGGGTAAATTCACAATCTTTCTGTACATGACAGATGGATATCCCCCTCACGTTACTCCAACTACACAGTATCAGAGTTGAAAATCTTTTCACAGATGGAAAGAAGGATACTATTGTTAATTTGCAATTATGGACGTCTAAACTAATCTCCAGTAATATGTGGGAAGACGCACACTAAGATAAGAAGCGGCAACCGCAGTTATTAACTCATTACAAAATTATAGCCTTGTAGGATAGTAGCTCTCAAGTGTTCCTGGTGTGATAGCTTCTCCTGTGGGATTACCCTATGTAGTACAAAGCTTCCAAATCTCTTGAGTCTTTGTTATGTATGCTGGAGATTCCAGACCTCCCCTCTCACTTACTTAGATCTTCTTAACACAGAGCAAAAGCACATTCACACTCTGTTAGGCTCCACACTTGCTGGGCCGCCGTATTTTACTTCCTTAAGTAACCTCATTACCATGACTGAAGGGATGAAAAGGTTAGGGTGTAAGGATGTGAATGACTCTTGGGCCACTCTCATTTTGACACCTGGAGGCCAACACTGAGTGGGTGAAAGGGCTTTTTATTTCTTGCAGGCTTCTTCTTCATTGCAGTACACACATCTCTTAGAGCAGTGGTTCTCAACTCTGGTCCTCGGGACCCACTAACAGGCCAGGTTTGCAGGATAACTGAAATACATCCCAGGTGATATAATTTGCTGCTCAGTGATTGTAGTATTCCAGTCTGCATCTCCCAAGGGAATACTTAAAATCTGGCCTGTTGGTGGGTCCTGAGGACCGGAGTTGAGAACCACTGTCTTAGCGCTTTGGTGCCCAGATTGCAGCCCTTTGCCAATTATAATGTGGCCCTTGGGAGCTCTGTAGCCAGTAATCGGTTTTATCTTATCTAGATGGTTGCCCAGGTCAATGAAGAATAAATATCTGTTACACAGGGCCCTGTTAATTAAAAGGCTTGTTTGATATCCCACTATCCTACGTTTTTTTCTGTGCTACCCATCCCTTTTCACATTTTTTTTTTTTTGCAACATAGAAACATACAAAAGTGACAGCAGATTTTTTTTCTATGTTTCTATATTCAGCCGTTTTGTTTTGTTTTTTCCTTAACTTTTTTGTCTGAGTATAGATCTATGTTTGTCCCAAGCATGTTTAAAGCCATTTACTATTGACTGTCTCACTACCTTTGCTGGTAGTTTATTCCAAGCATCAACTACCTTTTCAGTAAAATAATACTTTCTAAGATCAGTTTCCTCCACTTATTTTGAGGACATGTCGCTGTGTACTTGATTTTGGTTTCATATTGAAAAAAACTGCCCTCTTGAACCTCATTCACCCCCTTGATGTATTTAAAGGTTTCAGTCATGTCTTCCCTCTCCCTTATTTCCTCCAGACTGTGCATATTAGTTCCTGAAGTCGCTCTCGATATGTTTTAACCGTCCGTCTTTTCACCATTTTTGTTACCCATCTCTGGATTCGTTCTATATGATCAATATCTTTTTCTAAGTGAGGTCTCCAGAACTGGACACATTATTCTAAATGAGGTCTCATCAAAGATCTATATAAGGAAATCGGGACCTCCTTCCTTCTGCTGGTGATCCCTCTAGTGATGCATTCTAGAATTCATTTTTATAATGGATCTTACTGAGAGAAATATCTACTATGGAGAAACTATTTTTAAGGGGACTGTAGGGAGCACAAATATGGAAGCAATGGTTAGTAAATAAACTGTAGTAGCAGTGATCTCTAGGATTTCCATGTAATGTTCCTCCTCCAATAACTCCCATGTTTGCAGTCTTTGACCATCATCCTATAGCATGTTTGCAGTCTTTGACCATCACTTGTAGCCTACCTGTAGTCTTTGGCCATCTCCTGTTGCATGTCTGCAATGTCTGACAGCTGCCTGTAGTATTGAACTCACTGCATGTTATGTTCGAACCTTTAATGATGTCAGGGGCCACACTTGCGGCACCCTGCATCAACAAAGTTAGCCACTGCTATCTTAGACTGGGTTCACACCTATGCAAACTGAATGCGGCTTACACCACATCCAATATGCAGGACACTTGAAAACAATTTGTTTTCAATGTGTCCAGTTCACATCTGTGCGGTGCATTCGCACTCCGCATTGCACAGAAAACTCCAGCCCCATTTTGTTCAATGGGAACGCATCTAATTCGTAGATGTGTTCCGCATTGAACAGAGATCTTTCCCCCTCCTCACTGCACCTCTCTGGGCAGCTGCTGCACTGTGAGAATGGACAGGAGCCGCTGAACAGCGGCTCCGATCCTTCTCACAGGCAAAAGGAGCTGGAATTCTCACCACAATGGTGTGAATCTAGCCTCAGAGTATGTAACTAGCAAAAATAAACAAAAATTCTAACTACAAGAGGAAATAGTCTTAACGCATATTTAAACCAAAGAAGATAACTATATCTCATCATTGGAAAACTAAATCTTTCCCCCACCTCTTGGAATGGGCCCAGATACTCAACAAAATCATGGCAATGGAAACTTTGGTGGCAGAAGACAGCCCCGATCCTGAAAAAGACAATGTGGACCTGCTGGAGGGCCTATAGTGGTATCACCCACTTCCCAAGACTTAGTAGCAAAGTAATTGGTTCATTTTTTAAAAAAAAAATTTAAACATCTTTGAGCATTTTCTAATCTCTCATGCTTTTTCCTATCGCCCATTTTCCTTTTATTCCCCCCCATCCCATACCTTAGTACTCATGAAGTTTCTTTTTGTAACTTATGTACCTGTATTCTGGTATTCATAGCTGTTCCTAGGTACTCTGTTTTATGGTCATTGCCTACTCAGTATTACTTCAACCACAGCTATCCTGGGAAAATGTATGATTCACTTTGGGTTACCGTAACCGTGTACACGCATGTGTACGAACCTCTAAAAGTTTTTCCTGAATAAAAAGATTTAACTTAAATATATTGCAGCTCACCAGTCCTTAACCTGTTAACAACCACCCTATAGTCAAATGACGGCTACAGGGCGGTTGCTTAACCCCGGGAGGGCGTACTATGACGTCCTCCCATGAACGCGCTTTCCGCGCGCCCCCTGGGGCACGCACTCAGGAACATCCGTGACCGCCGGGTCCAGGGGACCCAGCGCTACACGGATCACGGTGAATGGCCGGCCACAGTGGCCTTTTACCACGTGATCGCTCAGTCAAATGACGGAGCGATCACATGTAAACAAGCCGGCAGGAGTGCCGGCTTTTCTCTCCACACCAATCGGTGCAGTGTGAGAGGAGAGGGGGAGAGAGGAGATGCTGCAGCACTGTGGGCAGGATGTGTAGTGCCCACAGTGCTGCTGCTATGTGACAGGCTGTACCCCCACCATCCAACCATCCAGCCTCACCCAGCCAGGCATCCTCACCCAGGCGGCCATCCATGCTCACCCACCCAGCCATCCTCCCCCATCCATGCTCAGCCACCCATCCATGCTCACCCCTCCAGCCATCCTCAGCCAGCCATGCTCACCCATCCAGCCATGCATGCTCATCCACCCATCCATGCTCACCCAGCCATCCATTCATGCTCACCCAGCCATCCATCCATGCTCAACCAGCCATCCATCCATGCTCACCCAGCCGTACTCACCCATCCATGATCACCCACCCAGCCGTGCTTAGTCATCCTCATCCGTGCTCAGTCATCCTCATCCATGCTCAGTCATCCCCATCCATTCTCAAACATCTCCATCTGTGCTCATCCATCCCCATTTGTACTCACCCATCCTCATTTGTGCTCAGTAATCCCCATCCATGCTCAGTCATACCATCGGTGCTCAGTCATCCCCATCCGTGCTCATCCATCCCCATTCATGCTCAGTCATCCCCATCCATGCTCAGTCATTCCCATCCATGCTCAGTCATTCCCATCCATGCTCAGTCATTCCCATCCATGCTCAGTCATTCCCATGCGTGCTCAGTCATGCCCATCGGTGCTCAGTCATCCCCATCCGTGCTCATCCATCCTCATCCACGGCTCATTTGTGCCTCATTCATGCTCATCCATACCACATCAGTTCTCATCCGTGATACATCCATGCCACTACAGTTCCCATCCATGCCACTAAAATGCCCATCTGTGCCAATACAGTGCCCATCCGTGCCAATACAGTGCCCATTCGTGCCACTACACTGTCCATCCATGCCACTACACTGCACATCCGTGCTACTACAGTGCCTATCCATGCCACTACAGTGCCCATCCGTGCCACTACAGTGCCCATCCATGCCACTACAGTGCCCATCCATGCCACCACATTGCCTCACAATAGTGTAAAAGGTAGTCAAATTAGATTTGAAATGTTTGCCCCTAGAACACCTGACGGTGCTCCCTGCATGTTGGGTCTCTGTATGTGACCAGGCTGTGTAAAAGTGTCACACATGTGGTATCGTCATACTCGGAAGGAGTAGCAGAATATATTTTGGGGTGTCATTTTTGCTAGGTACATGCTGTGTGTTAGAAATATTGGATAGATGGACAACTTTGTGTAAAAAAAAATGCGTTTTCATTTTCTTTCCACATTTTCCAAAAACTTGTGGAAAAATGGCATGTTCAAAAGACTCATTGTGCCTCCTATAATATACATTGGGGTGTTTGCTTTCCAAAATGGGGTCATTTTTTGGGCGTTTCCATTGTCCTGGTGCTCCAGGACCTTCAAAAGTGCAAGAGGTAGTCAAGAAATTATATGTGTAATTTATGCTCCTAGAACGCCTGATGGTGCTCCCTGCATATTGGGCTTCTGTATGTGGCCAGGCTGTGTAAAAGTCTCACACATGTGGTATCGCCATACACAGGAGGAGTAGTAGAATGTATTTTGGGCTGTAATGTGTGGTATGCATATGCTGGGTGTGAGAAATAACCTGTTAATATATGACAATTTTGTGGGGAAAAAAAATCTTCATTTTGCAAAGAATTGTGGGAAAAAATTACAACTTCAAAAAATTCACCATGCCTCTTACTAAATACCTTGGAATGTCTACTTTCCAAAAAGGGGTCATTTGGGGGGTATTTGTACTTTCCTGGCTTGTTAGGGTCTCATGAAATGAGATAGGCCGTCAGTACATCAGGTGTGATCAATATTCAGTGATTGTCACCATAGCTTGTAGACTCTATAACTTTCACAAGGACCAAATAATATACACTAATGTGTTTTTTTTACCAAAGATATGTAGCAGTATAAATTTTGGCCAAAATGTATGGAAAAAAAATAACTAATTTGTAAAATTGTATGACAGAAACGAAGAATTATGCATTTTTTACAAAATTTTCGTTTTTTTTTTAATTATAGCGCAAAAAATAAAAAACCCAGCAGTGATTAAATACCACCAAAAGAAAGCTCTATTTGTGTGAAAAAAGGACAAAAATTTTCATAAGGGTACAGTGTTGCATGACTGAGTAATTGTCATTCAAAATGTGAGAGCACTGAAAGCTGAAAATTGGTCTGGTTGATAAGGGGGTTTAAGTGCCCAGTGGTCAAGTGGTTAAATGTGGTGGCTGCTTTAATTTTTTTCAGGCCAATGTTGGCCATAAGTTCTCCATTTCTGACACAATACAAACATTCCTCTGTGTAATCACGCTCTGCAGGTGTGGGTCATCTTAGTAAGGAGAGGAGGACTTATGTAGATGCTAACTTTTCCACTTGAGGAAACCATTAATTCTTGTTTTGAACAAAAATAGTACTAGTTAATTTGCAGCTGAGGGATGTCCCATACTGAGACACAATGAAGCTTTTACACCGAATATAGATCACTTGAACTTGGCTCTGGGGATCTAAATTAGCACCAGGATGTCTGATAATCACCAGTCATCATCCATTTATGCCAAATGTGATGAACAGTTTAATGAGGAATGCAAGCACTGCCCTCATTGTCCTCACCACCTGCACAGCAATCTGAGGGCAAATGGAGTGAAAAGATTGGTATTAACCAAATAGATCTTACTCAGCCATGCCGAGACAACAGAAGGATCTTAGTCTAGGAGGTTGACATGCATTACTGGTCAGGCATCTCTCTAAGTGAGGCCATATTATTAACAAGATAACTTGGCTTCCAAACAGATCTAGAGGGGCCCACAAATTTGAGATGAATGCTTAGTGATGACCATTGAATGATACGTATTTTGTTAATGTATAAATACACATGTGTATAGTATGTTATAACTCCTACAAACACATGTGTACCTGAAGAATAACATCTACAAAACAATTCTTAATTTTCCTCGGAGAAAGGAAACAATAGGCTATTAACAGATGCATTACAGACTCGGCCGAAAACCTTTTTATCATGAGGATGGCTGCTACCTAACAGATAAAGATGCCCATAGACACTACAAAGTAATAAGAGGGGCAGGTGCGACTGGTTTGCCCTCATGTGCCTGAATATGAGGGCATTTTATCGGGGGAAAACAATAGCCAGTTTTCCTGAAGGAGTCTCGGCTGCCAGTGACTGCATGTGCCTCATGGACTTGAGATCGTCTTCCCTAATCCAGTCCAAATGACTATTACCTTATATCTGTGGGTACGTTAAAGTGGAGTTCCAGGCTAGAATTAACTCAGATTAAAACTGCTCCCATCCCCCTTCTAGCACCTATACTAAGTACCCTGTAGAAGGAAGATGCATATATTTTACCTATTCTCAGGGCACTCCAGCCCAGTCATGTGATTGGGTCCCAGCAGCCAGCTTCAGGGGAGAGGAGGGACACCAGAAACAGATGTCCCACAGTAAGTCTATGAGCGATGTCACTGTCCAGTCATTCCATCCGTTGTCTGCACTCTCTGGCCACTGAGGAAATGATGTGACCGGATGAGAGCGCTCGGTGAATACATGCACGATCTTCTTTTTATAGGGTAGCTAGTATAGGTGTTAGAAGGGGGGTGGGAGCAGTTTTAGGTTTAGTTCATTCTAGCCTTGAATTCCACTTTAAAGTGAACAACATTTTTCTTTGCATGCAAAGAAAAAGGTTAATTCAAGCTGGCCATATATGGCTCGAATCTCGAACGGTTCAGCAGGGGTCGGCCACTATTTGAACCATCTATGGGCAGGTTGATTGTACCCAAGACGATCCATTAATCGACTTTGCTACAACCAGCATGTCAGATTGTTAGCTGTGATTATTGCCAGAGGCTATAGCCGCTAGCAATAATCACTGTGTTCTCCTCCCCCCTCCCCCCTGCTGTGGGAACACAATAGCTCCATGGGAGGGATACCCCCATCAACACTAAAGCTGGATACACACTATCCAATTTTCTGTCAATTCTTTCCTTCAGATTTACCAAAACCATATAATATGAGGTCAAACCTTAAGAATTTCAATTTGTATGCAATCAGGCAGGCCCTTGCACTACATGGTTTTGGTAAATCTGAAGGAAATCTAACAACAAAAGTTGGATAGTGTGTATGGGGTCTAAGACTCCATACACACTATTAGATTTTCTGCAGATTTTTGTCTTCAGAGTTACCAAAACCATGTTGTACAAAGGCCTGCCTGATTGCATACAAACTGAAACGCTTAAGCCCCGTACACACGGTTCGATGATGTACGATTGCGTCGAATCGTATGTAGGCTGTTGTATGCAGCATACTGACTGCACTACACGATTGTACGGCCGGGGAAAGAACTTTTAGGTGATTGTAATTAGCATCCAGCCATTCCTGACTTTGGCGCATGCGTGTTTTGCACAATACAACTTTGTTGTACCAACTGCTCTGTACACACGATACAACGTTCGTATGAGAGCTTGTTGGTACGACCAAGTTTTCTAGTCTGCTCATACAACTCCCTTGTACGACCGTCGTATGTTCGACTGTTCAAATCGCGCATACGAACGATCCATATCGCATACAACGGTCGTGAGTACGACCTGTTGTATGCGATCGTCGAACCGTGTGTATGGGGCTTAAAGGTTTGATATATTATATGATTTTGGTAAATCTGAAAACAAAAATCTGCAGAAAATCTAATAGTGTGTATGGGGTCTAACTGTGTTGATGGAGGAATGGAGCAATTTCTTTCCTGCAACCAATTGCATCAACTATGTAGGGTTGCCAACTTATCCCTTTAAACCCAAACACATATTACACAGGTTCTAAGGTTAATTCAATGCAGATAAGGCACCAAGTGAGTTTAATTACTACCTTAATCAGCCTCAGAACCTATGTAATTAATATGTGTTCGGGTTTAAAGGGATGAGGTGGCAACTCTATAACTATGGCCTGCCTTAGGTTCCAACACCTGTGCTGCTCTATTCAAGGGTGGAAATCTGGGAAAGAAAGCCCTGTGTAATATCCAAAATTAGACATCCCATAGATGAGTGTTTTATTTTACTGGCTCAACCAATAGGTTGAACCAAAAAAAAAAAAAACTTGATTCCCCCATCCACACACTCGATGTGGATGGGGCATGCCTCCCCACTGAGCCTTTGTATTCTGACAGCGGGGAGACTTCCTTGCCTTCAGAAAACATTGATCAGTGCTGCTGGCTGTAGGATTGCCACCTCATCCCTTTAATCCAGGACACATATTAATTACACAGGTTCTGTGACTGATTAAGGTGGTAAGTAAACTCATTTGGTGCCTTATCTGTATTAAATTAGCCTCAGAACCTGTGCAATTCAGATGTGTCCTGGATTAAAGGGATGATGTGGCAACCCTAACTGGCTGTAGCCCAGCAGTGTATTTAGGTTTTGTGCTGCCCTAGGCCTCAGTAAACTCGTGCACCCCCTAATTTAAAAATGAGCCACCCCTTCCTATTTAGGACCCAGCTTGAAATTTTCCAGTGGGGACACTAGTTCTTAAGACTGGGGGGGGGGGGGGCGCAATGGATTCCCTTAATTTGAAGAGATTTCCTCACACTTCCTGTTTGGCTATGGGGTAGCACAACAACTCATTGGTTGGGGTCCGCCGCCTGGGCCCCTCGGGACGCCCGGGTCCCCTACATATGTATGGGCTGTCCCCCCTGATGGCGGCCCTGCCCAGCTGCTTTATGGGGGTGCCAGACCGATTTGCCTCCCGGCCCAGTCCGCCCCCATAAGACTGGCTGTACACTAAGAGCGCAAGCTGGTGAGGACTCTTTTTGTGCTGCCCCCCTGCAAAGTGCCGCCCTAGGCCTGGGCCTTGGCGGCCTAGGCCAAGATACAGCGTTGCTGTAGCCTGGGGCTGATTGAGTAGGGAAAATTTAACAAGGGGGTTGTACAAAAGTCGATTAGTTTTTTTTTGTAATCAGTACATTATGATTGAGGAACATCCATTGTGGTGATGGCCACTCTCTCTGTGTAAATCTTCAGTCCTCTACCCCTCTACTCCCACAGCAGTAATCTTCCAGTGCTGCAAAGATTAATAAGTGCTGCTGGATCTGCATAAAGACCTGTATGAAAAATACAGATTTCAAAGAGATCGTACAATAATCTGATCGCTAGTACACAGTTTTCCAGAGCCGATCATGTCAGGTTATCCGATGGGACATGCACGGACATTTTTCTCGTATGATACCAGATCGTGCGATTTTCATTTAATCAGTACAGTTGTCGTTCGAAAATACAGAACAAATACATTACAACACATTACATCACTTCCAAATTTTTATTCTGTTGTATGACAATTTTTGTCACTTTAGTAACCTCTTCATTTTCAATATGAGATTAGCATGCAAAAAGGAAACGGACAATCAAAAGTGTCTTCAGCAATGCAAAGTGCTCTATGAATAGATGACGAGTCCACCACCTGCTTTCATAGAGCACTTTTGATTGTGTGAAGCTATAGTACAGCTTTTATAAATGGAGTAAGGGGGCAGAAAGGGCCGGCATAGTTGACGAGAGCCTGTGTCAGGTCTAGCAATTTGTATTAACCCCCGCAGCACTGGCCGACTACTTTTGTGGGGGGGAAGAGTACTGAAGATTTGAAGGAAGAAAGCTGCCACCAGCACAAGGGACCCTTCTCGTGTAATGTAAATGTATCATCATTTGTGCTGATTAAAAAAAAGAAATAGACGTAAGCTTAAGCAGGAAGGCTGTGTGATTGCAGTGAGATAAAGCGTTTCCTCTAGCAACTATTCTACAAATCTCTATATTTTATATCATGGCAAGCATGCATAAATGGGAAAGTCATAACTAAAATGTTGTACAGTAGTGTTGAGGCTACCAGGTGTCAGGGATCAAGGGCACCACATCCCATAAGAGACTATCATTACAATATACAAAAAGATTGGGATTTTTATGGCACCCTGAAAATCCTGATCTCTTTGTATGTTGTAATAAAAGTTTGTACAGATAAACACTGTAAGTCACAATCGTTCTTACCGAAAATACACCATACTTTACCTTTAACGTCTGCAGCTGCAAATATAATTCTATGGAAGCCCTGTATTGAACCTTCCACTGAAAATAAATACATTTCAGTGATAAATAAACATATAAAACTGGGTGCTGTTTTCAGGAAGGCTCCATACAATTTCCACATCATTACCCCCTAAAATACATACAGCTGGAATGCCACATTGCAAAAGACACGCTCAGTGATCTCCATAATTTAAAGAGGGGGAGAGGAAGACATGCTGGGTGAAAGACTGAGCCAAGCAAAGACAAACCAGCCCCTGGTGACACATATTAATATACGTAATTATATATCACACTACTATAACCATTTCCGAGGATAGCTACACTGCTTTATTGAAGGGCAATTAAAGATTTATGAAGACTTAAATAGTCAGGGACCAGGCCATTTAGGGATACCTTAAAGTAGGGGTCTCAAAGCTTTCTAAAAAAAGGGCCAGTTTTCTGTCCTTCACACTTTAGGGGGTTGGACTGTGGTAAATGGGAGTAGAAAATGCCCCAGCATCAGTGGGAAGAGAAATAGTGCCCCATCATTGGTGTCAGTGAAAGGAATAGTGCCCGGTCTTTGGTGTCAATCTAAGGAATAGTGCCCCATCCTTGGTGTCAGTGGAAGACATAGTTCTCCATCTTTGATGTCAGCAGGGCTGGCTCTACCACTATGCAGAGTAGGCGGCCGCCTAGGGCTCCTGGCCACTGTTGATCTGTCACTGGCTGCTCTGCATTGATTCATGTCATCAGAGAGGAAAGCTGCGGCTGGCAGCTACCTCGATCATGTCATCAGTGCAGTCGAGAATTGGAGAGGAGCAGCCCCCCCCCCCCGGAGGCTGATCTGCCTCGATCGTGTCAGTGAAGTGCAGGAGTGGAGAGGAGAGCCACGGCTGGCAGCACCCCCCCCCAGAAGCCGTTGTGCATTATGCATGTCACTACAGTCACTGGCCAGCACCATAGCCGCCCCCCACCCCCACATGGAGGGCGCTGTGCAGAATGCATCCTGGCATGTCATGGTACATGGAGATCAGAGGCTGGACAGCACATCCACTCCCCCCCCCATGGAGGCCGCTCTGCATCCTCCTGGCATGTCATCCGAGCGGGCTATAGTGTGGCACCTGGCGTCAGCCCTCCAGGCTTGGTGACAGGTGGAGCCTGGAGGAGTCAATGGTGTGTTGACATTTGATTGGCGCTGATCAGGCTGGGCAGTGAAAAGGGGGTGGAGTCAGGGGTGGAGCCAAGGGGGGCGTCAAAATGAGGTTTTGCCTAGGGTGTCAAAAATCCTTGCACTAGCCCTGGGTGTCATTGAGAGGAATAGTGCCCCATCTTTGTTGTCAGTGGAAAGAATAGTACCCCATCATTGGTGTCCGTGAAAGGAATAGTGTTCCATCATTTATATCAGTAAGAGGAATTATGCACCAATGTTGTTGTCAGTGGAAGGAATGGTGCTTCACCGTTGGTGTCAGTGGGAGGAAAAGTGCCTTGTATCAAAGAGAGGAAAAGTGCCCCAAGGGCTGGATAAAGGCAAGCAAAGGGCCGCAGTTTGGAGACCACTGTTTTGGAGGGTGACCATTGAATGCACTTATCCCTCAGAGAATTCCCAAACTTGAGTAGAAGTTATTAAGTTCTTGGGGAGACATATACCCAACTATAGCCAATCAACAGCAAATTTCCAGTCAAGCAGTTGTTGAAAAGCAATTATCACTGTATAGGTATCCGTCTTCTAACAAAACATAATGTGTCAGTAAAGACAGATGAGCCATCACTGAGGGAAATGTACATAGCTGTTCTTTCCTAACATTGTAGCGTTCTCTACTGACCAGATTGTGCCTACAGAGGAAAACTGAATATCTGAAAACAGGCTTCTAATCTAAAAAGCCCTGGAATATGTATTGTATGTGGTGGAAATTGGTAGGGAAAAGTTGCTATTTTATGGGAGTTTAACTGAATTCTTTTGAAAGTGATTATTTTCTGGCTCAGACCAGCTCATTATGCATTTATTTTTCTATTTATGGCTAATGGTGTTGTTGACTTTTCTTCATGTGCTCATTTGTCAAAATACATTGACAAATCATAGTATTGTAATATAAGTGTGTGTGCTGCATTAATCATAAGGTGGTCTAACAAGGTCTTTCTCTTTCAGCTTGTGACTGTCATCCAGTGGGGGCAGCAGGTAAGACCTGCAATCAGACCACTGGACAATGCCCATGCAAAGATGGTGTGACTGGACTGACGTGTAACCGATGTGCCAAAGGATATCAGCAAAGTCGTTCACCCATTGCTCCATGTATTAGTGAGTATCTTTGAGATTAACCATCCGTACTATATACTGTATTTATGTGACTTCTCTAAAATGTTTTTACCTTATGTATGACATGTCAAAGTGTACCACTCTACTGTGTCCCTGACAGTTTAGCCTGCCCTACATACGCAGGCATCATGACCTGTGATCTGCCCACCTGAACTCATAAGTCTACTTTGACAAAGGTCAGAAGCTGTCTAAGGACCTCTGTTTATCACTGTGACAGACCAAGGTTCCTGCAGGAAATCGTAGATAACAATGTATGCCCACACACCAATGCACCAAAAATGCAATGGGTTCTTTCATCCATTGTGAACTGCAGGATCATGGAGATGAATTGAGATCTACAGAGGTGCGCAAGTATTAACATCAGATGGTCTTGTCTGGGTAGCCTAAGGTCTGTAACCTCCAAGGAATCTACATTTGCTAAGGCCCAGTTCACACTGTTGCGGTGCAAATTGCATCTGTTTTGGGTTTGATTTAGGTACGAATTTCACAGCAAGATTTCTGCTTGTCAATGCGAACTGTAGAAACCGCAGCTGTGCACAAGCCGATTGTTAAGGAGCTGGCGGCCGCTGCGTCCTTAAGAACCGATGACTCATCAGCTGTCAGTAGGGTTCCTTGCTGATAGCTGAAATGTAAACAAAAGAATGCCGGCAATGAAACATTCAGAAACAAAACAGTGTGGAGGCTCCCCCAATTCATACCATTTGGGCCTGGTACGAGTTCTTTTAAAGAAGGGAGTGGGATCATCCACCCCCCCCCAAAAAAACCATACCAGACCCTTAGATTTGCTTAGAATTCAGCTTGTAAAACTATATAGCAGTGGTCTCCAAACTGCAGCCTGGGGTCCAGATGTGGCCCTTTGCTTGCCTTTATCCAGCCTTTGAGGCACTATTCCTCTTATTGATTTTAACAATGGGGCATAATTCCTTTCACTGACACCATCAGTGAAGGCACTATTCCTCCCACTGACACCAAGGGTGGGACACTATTCCTCCCACTGACACCAATGATGGGACACTATTCCTCCCACTGACACCAATGATGGGGCACTATTCCTCCCACTGACACCAAGGATGGGACACTATTCCTCCTACTGACACCAAGGATGGGACACTATTCCTCCCACTGACACCAAGGATAGGACACTATTCCTCCCACTGACACCAATGGTAGGACACTATTCCTCCCACTGACACCAATGATGGGGCACTATTCCTTCCACTGACACCAATGATGAGACACTATTCCTCCCACTGACACCAATGATGGGGCATTGTTCCTCCCATTGACACCAATGAGGGGGCACTATTCCTCCCACGGACACCAATGATGGGGCATTATTCCTTCCATTGACACTAATGATGAGGCACTATTCCTCCCACTGGTACAATTTATGGGGCACCAATCCTCCCACGGACACCAATGATGGGGCAATATTCCTCCCACTGATATTAACAATGGGGCATAATTCCTTACACTGACACCATCAGTGGAGGCACTATTCCTCCCACGGACACTAATGATGGGGCACTATTCCTTCCGCTGACACTAATGATGGGGCACTATTCCTCCCACTGACCACCAAATGATGGGGCACTGTTCCTCCCACTGGCACCATTAATGGGACACTAATCCCCCCCCTGACAACAATGATGATGCATAATTCCTTCCACTGACAGCATCAGTGGAGGCACTATTCCTCCCACTGGCACCAATGATTTGGACGCTATTCCTCCCACTGACACCAATGATGGGACACTATTCCTCCCACTGACACCAATGATGGGGCACTATTCCTTCCACTGACACCAATGATTGGACACTATTCCTCCCAATGACACCAATGATGGGGCATTGTTCCTCCTACTGACACCAATGATGGGGCACTATTCCTCCCACGGACACCAATGATGAGGCACTATTCCTCCCACTGGCACCAATGATGGGGCACTAATCCTCCCACGGACACCAATGATGGGGCACTATTTCTCCCACTGACACTAATGATGGGGCACTATTCCTCCCACTTACACCAATGATGGGGCACTATTACTCCCACTGACACCAACGATGGGGCACTATCCCTTCCACTAACACCAGCGATGGGACATTTTCTACTCCTACTGGCCACAGTCGGGCCCCTCTAAAGTCTGAAGGGTAGTAAACTGGCCCTTTGTTTAGAAAGATTGGAGACCCCTGCAATATAGTGTGCTTTAAACCACCATACATAAAAGCTATAATATACTTGATACTTGCAGGTGCATCTAGTATGAATGGGCTCTTATCCCGCAGTAGTATTAATATCCTCCAGTATATGTAATGACTCTTTTATATAATGCCGAATTTCTTCTCATCTCTTACAATTTTTTTTCCCACCCTTAGAAATCCCAGCAGTGGTCCCTACTCCAGCCCTCACCAGCACAGAGGAGCCAGCTGGTAAGTCATACCATCTGCAGAATAGGGGTGGTGCTCTGTTCTAGATAACAAACTCAGAGTAAATAAAATTAGCCCCGCTGCCAGTTCATCATGTCGGCAGGAAGATGGTGGATGCCAGACGTTTAAAGCGTGCATCAAAACACTGGGAATTTTTCCCTACTTTCCGAGACAAGCTGTTCAGAGACAAGTTTTCCAGGCTCACCGCCAGAGAATATGCCAGGCTGCAGGGGGTTGCCGAATGTCAAGCAATGGGTTAACTGGTCCTGGCGACTCTCCCGAGTTTAATGAAAACTAGGAGTGAAAAAAGAGAGGACACTTCGTTCAAGGGGGGTAATAGAGACAGAAAAACTATATTCATCCCAGGGAGAATGTGCAGACTTTTGTATTGTCCAATAGATCAGACTGGCAATGACAGCTGATACCTTTTATACAGAGATGCACTGGTCCATTAACATTCGTTGCAGACTGGAGGTAGGAAGCCTCAGGGGTAGTTGGGAGACAGCCAGGGCAGCCAGGGCAAGTGTCACCATCAGGAGAACGAGACAGTAAGGACATTCATGGAGATAATAGAGTCACAGGAGGGGGACATGGAGAGCAAAATTGAGAGGGCCCGTGAAATTGAACAATGAATGCCAATTACGATGTGTGATTTTCTTTCAGCTATTCTATATTAAGAGAAATACATGTAGTGATGATGAATATTTGCAGAGAAACACATTATATTTCCATAAGTAAAATACCCCATAAAATTACCTATGGCAATGCCATTACTCATATCTACACAACGATGATACCACACATCTCAAGTCAAGTGATGTGATATTAAAATATTTTTAAAATTCCATGATGGAATTCAGACGATGAAACGTGACCATTATAAGGTCAGAAAGAATTATCAATATTCCCATTGCACATGTTCCAGGAAATGGGCTCAACTGTAGCGGGTGATTCAGCAACTCCCAGACTACTTCCGTGCAGAACCCCTTCATCACATGCCTGACAAGGGGGTCCTGCGCAACTCCAAATCATTGCACTTGGTACTTCTTTCTGCAATAAAAGCTTTGGAGGACATTTGACGATCCATGGTTTGTTGGCGAATATATGTGCATTGATTCATTGTATGGTCAGGGAACGGTAAAGTACATCGTTAGTGGTTGGTAAGGAAATACATCTCACAGAGATAGAGTATATAAAGTGAGATACTAATTCTAGAATCACTGGAAAATCAAAAAAATACCCAACAGTCTGCCATCGAAACATTAAGACCCTTTTCACACTGAGGCAGTTTTCAGGCGTTTTAGCGCTAAAAATAGAGCATGAAAACTGCCTCCCATTTATTTGAATGGGTGCTTTTTTTCTTTTTTTTAAGGTCATGTTGTCACGTGAACTTAAAAAAAATGCCTGCTAGTGCCGGAAAGCGACGCTAAAAGGCCGCTAAAGCACCCAAAAAATGGCTGGCGCTTTAGAGCTGTTTTAACGGTGCTTCAGTGTGGAGAAATATGGGACCTGCCATTGCAAACCTCTTTTGAAGACACAAAGTTAGGACCATCATCCTTATCCATTTTTCATCACCTAAAACAGAACTTTAAAACAGAACACCTAAAATAGAACATTTTTTAACTGATTTTATAATAAATTGACAATAAGTTTTAAGCATTTGAAAAATAGCTTTTTCTGCATTACTAATCTTCCTTCCAGGGGTGTCAACTGCAGAAAGTCCTCTCCACTGTCCGTTGTCAGTCCGCTTTTGGGTTAAATGAGGGCCTATGTCATTCACCCCATCAATGGGATGGGTTGAATGGCCTAGACCAGGGGTCTCCAAACTTTCTAAACAAAGGGCTAGTTTACTGTTCTTCAGGCTTTGTGTGTGTGTGTGTGTGTTGGGGGAGGGGGGGGGGGGTCTGTTAGTGTGAGTAGAAAATGCCCTGGCTTCAATGGGGAGTAAACAATGCCCCATCACTGGTGTCAGTGGGAGGAATAGTGCCCCATCGTTGATATCAGGGGAAGGAATAATGCCCCATTATTGGTGTCAGTGGGAAGTATAGTGCCCCACTGTTGGTATCAGGGGAAGGAACAGTGCCACATCATTGGTATCTGTGGAGGGAATTGTGACCCCTTGTTGTTGTCAGTGGGAGTAATAATGCCCCAAGGGCCAAATATAGGCAGGCAAAGGGCCACATCCGGCCTCCTAGCCACAGGTTGGAGACCACTGGCCTAGACCAATGTCTCAAAACTGTGGCCTAGGGGTTGAATGTGGCCCTTTGCTTGCCTTTATCTGGCCCTTGGTGTACCATTCCTCCAATGGACACCAATGATGGGGCACCATTCCTCCCATTGATACCAATAATGGGGCTCTATTCCTCCCATTGACACCAATGATGGGGCACCATTCCTCCCACTGACATCATGAGGCACTATTTCTCCAGCTAACACCAATGATGGGACACTATTCGCCCTCTAAAATCAAGGATGGGACATTATTTACTGATACTGAGGTCGGGTATGTTTCTACTCTCACAGAGTCACAGGCCATGTCCGGCCCCTGTAAAGCTTGAAGGACAGTAAACTGACTGTTTGTTTAGAAAGTTTGGAGACCCCTGGCCTAGACTCACAGTACAGTAGTGCAGAAAGTGACTCTAATGGTATAACGTTATCATTGCTCTCTACCGCACTGAAGACCACTAATGCCAAAGCAGAATGGGAAGGACCTTGGGTTTTCACGTGACTGGCCAGAGGGCTTAAGGATGACTGCTAGTCTCATGAGATTTAAAGTTGGATTTAGTGGTGTAACTACTGTGCTGCCCTATAATAAAGCCCCAGTGGGTGGGGCAAAATGCATCAGGGTGTGTGGTTGGTGGAAACATGTAGGCTGGAGCCGCTCTTTATCATTTATTCACCTGGGCTGGTCAGGAGTAGTGGCAATCCTTTCCTCATTACTGTGCTGCTCACTTTTCTCCTTGTTGGAGGCTCAGAGTGAGGAAACAAAACCTTGTCTCTACAAAGATGGCTGCCTCCACACAGAAGCAGAGTACAGAATAAGGCATACCAAATCAGTGATAGGGGAAAGATCAGCTGCAGTACTGGTGACCAATCCTTTGCCCTATGCCCGCTATTTTTTGGGCATTGCTTTCAAAGTTCAGTTCCACTTTAAATCAGATACAGGCATTTGGAATTTTCAGAAAGAGGCCACCCAACAACAGCTCCTGTATTTATCTCATGAGAAGTACATAAACCATAGACAAAGTGATAAACCACAGACAGTTCCTCATCTACCAAAATTTCTACTGCCAATGCACCATAAAGCGTTAGTTCGAGGCTGAAGGGTTAACAGTGCGATTGTGGGTCTCTGGAGTGGCAACTGCCCACGTGTGGTTGGATGCTGGAGTACTGAATACCCATGCCTCTCTGATGATCCGACTGAAGATTGGGGAGGGGAGGTGGTGGCTGGTCAGAACTCTTACACAGAACATTTTTGTGGTCAGGATACATTAACCCAATGCTGCCAGGCCTGCTACTTCTTAGTCACAGTTTTCATCTCCAGCCGGCAGTGAACTGTATGCACTTCTATGGCTTCTTCTTATAAACTTATTAACGAAAATGGCTTTGCATGCCATTCATACTACAGGTATATTCCTTTGTATGGCTTCAAAACACTGAGATAAACAGTAAGGACAATAAGATACATTGATATATTAGGTAGGGGACGTTATGTCATATGGCAGTCTCCTATCCAGCATGCAGCACATACAGCTGACACAGCAGTACTGTAGTAAGGTGAGATAGCGTCTGATCGCCCCCAGAGAAGGAGCTGGTCCCCCTCTCTCAGTCCTGCAGTCAGGGTGGAGGCCTGTTCGGCTCTGTTTGCACTGACATTTTTGCAAACTTCTCTCCTCGTTTTCTGAAACCAAATCCCCCAGCGGAAATAATGATACCATTAACCCTATGGACACTGGAGAGGATGCCAACCTTTGGCAGTCGTCTGGCCACAGAGAAAGTCAAAAGCTCAGCAGCAGGTTGGATGTCGAGGAAAAACTGGCTTTCTTCAACTTGTTGAACTAGAGAGTTCCACAGACTGACAATTTGTGCAACCTGTTGTGGTTGTCTCTTGGTAAACAGAGCACCAGTTATAGTTCATTGCAGCAGAACTGAAGGGAAGCTACAGTCAGGATAAAAATCACCAATACATTGGTATATTCCCAGGTTCTCTGCAAGTCTTTATGCTTGAATGCAAGCAGCAGTACCTGAGATCAGTGGAGCACTAAGAAGAGATGCGAGGGTTGGGGCCTGTACTGGGTGCCAACTTCCTCGGGGTGCTGAATTCGTCCAACATTCTTTTTTTTGTTGTACAAAACCAAAGCACCCCCAGCAAGCCAGAACCTAGTGCTCCCATGACAGCGGCAGTCCATCATATGACAGAGCCGAGAGGAAACCTTACCTCATTCTAAACTGCCGCTGCTCTTGGCTGGTGAGTTTAGAGAGGGGAGCCCTTGTCTACAACATTGTCATTTAGTGTATGGTGATGGGATATTTGCTGTTTTTTATCCATTTATATTTTTTGATACTAGAATTTTTTGATAATACATACATACAATACTTTTTCATTCATACATAATTTTTTTTGCATTGGCCATTTCCCGCCGGCTTGAATATATGGTGTCTTTGGAGGGCCTCTTGTTGCCATTCCCGGTTTTTTATGGGAGCCCTAGTCTGCCTGAGATAATAATTTCAGTCCTAATAAAAGCAGTTTGAGGTAGGTGCAGAAGTGGGGATGCGCTCAGGAATATTTGGATCCTAGTTTGAACCCACTTAAGCTGTCACTGTACTGGGTCAATTGTAAGCAGCTGAGACATTCCCCACCACACAGCCATACATATACAAGGGGCATGTATAGGTGCGGATGCAGGGCAGCAAATGTCACTAATGATGGATCCAGTACAGTGACAGCTATTGGCAAGATCATTAGGCAGGTTCGGACTAGGATCTGAACACACCTGAGGTCATCCCTGGTGTGGGGCACTAGTTATTCATATGAGTTAATGTAATGACCTTAAAATAGCAGAATTAAGTTGCAGCAGTGGATATAACTACGGCCATAGGAGCCCACACAGCAGCTATAGTGGCTCCAAGGATAGGAAGGGCCCCCACTAGGGAGATTCCAGAAGAGTTGACCCTGGAAAATGCTTTGGGATCATGCTATTTCTGCTCATAGATCTCCTTTGCATCTCCCCATTTCTAGTTAGATTTTTTGCCTTCAAAGATTCTGGTCATTTTGATATTGACTGTATAGACCTAAAGCTTACCATATATGGTGCAAGTTTCATCTGGTTCCTGATGAACTGGTGGAAATTTGCTTGGTGGGTGGCCCCATCAACAGCTGCCCACTTAACATCATGCCTGTACAGCACTTGGTTTAGATATATATACTTTACGGTAGGATCAATGACACTATTGTCCCAACGGATAGTGCCAGACATAACAGAGAGAGGTCATTGGATGGGATCTCAAAATTTTGCTATTGTGGCCCTGAGTAGCAAACAGGTTTCATATTTTGGTATCTCCAAAAATGTTACGACTAATATATTTTAAATCTAAACTGTGAATCCAAACACAGTGCATCAGACACAGTGTCTTGCTTGCAGTTGCCGTTTAAGATAAGGAATTTAGCTAGGATGATTTGGGATCTTCTTCCTGTAGATTAGTCATGGATGTAGCTATGGTGAAATCTATAATAATTATTTTCTAATGATTAGTGGAAGAAGCAGGTGGTCGCGGAGAGAGCAGGAGCAGCATAAGCCAAGGGCATGGTCCTGCAGTGGAGGAAGCAGACGGCTGCAAAGAGAGCAGGAGCTGCATAAGCCAAGGGCATGGATCTGCAGTGGAGGAAGCAGGCGGCTGCGAAGAGAGCAGGAGCTGCATAACCCAAGGGCATGGTCCTGCAACCACTGCAAGCCGGCTTCTTCTCCTCTCCCTCCTGCTGCCGTTCAGCAGCTGCAGGAGGAAAATGTTAATTATGCTGTTCAAAATATAAAATTCCCTTTTCATATGAAAGCTTTATACATACTCTCTTGTATTGTGCCAGCTGTCTCTTCTAACAAGGCAGTCATATATAATATTACAGCCCTTCTGTAATATGGCAGCTCTCTTTGGGTCACAAGTACAGGTCAGATATACGTAAGTCTATAGGAAAAGACCCAAGCAGCGCTCTGCAGCAGTGAACTATCAAGTACCATGACTTCTAGTTGAAATAAGCTTACATTGCCGCACGAACCTGGCTTTTTCATGTATAGGCCACATATAAAAACAAGTCTAATATCTGACAAATGTGATTACAAGGTAAGAAGGAACTTGGGTGCATAATTGAGCTTTAGTTTTATAAGCTGATTTTGTCTTTATCTGAATAAAAGCTTTAGTGCTAGGATGTGGGGGCCTGTCCTGCGAGAGACCAGCACTGAATCCTGCTAAACGGGTCTTATCAGACCAATGCAAAGCTTAACTATTCACTGGCATCCAGAACAGTAGCAGAAAGCCAGAGAGAGAAGCACCGTTTAAAATATAATTACTATTATAGCACATGTATTCTTCTTTTCAACCTTGTTCCTTTAGCCCCAGTTTGCACCTGAGGATTTTTGCACACGTTTTTGTGCCTAAAACCCCCTTTCACACTGAGGCTCTTTCCTATCGTTTTTGCGGTAAAAATATAGCTTACAAAACGCTTCTAAAACGCTGCCCATTAATTCCAATGTACCTATTCACACTGGGGCATCGCACTGGCACCGCGTTTAAAAAAGTCCTGCAAACATGATTTTTTGTGCTTATTCTGAGCGCTAAAAATAGTGCATTAAAAACGCCCATATACATTGAAATGAATGTAAAGCGCTTTAACCTCCCTGGCGGTATTATTATTTCAGATTTTTGGTGCTGAAAGCGGTACATTATTTTGCATGGAAATTTGGCGCTTTATATTGTAGGCCTGTAATTATTAAGAATAACTCACTTAAATCTGTCCAAACAAGAGTCTAGTAGACATCCCAGGTATGATAAAGTTTGACACATGAAATCATAAATTATAATATAATAAATAACTAAAAATAATTATCAAAAATAGTAACGTAATAGTAATAAAATGTATTCAATAATGTAATCAAACCAAAAACACTGAAATTTGCTCAGTTGCAGAATTGTCGCTGTCGTCACTTTCAGTGTCTGATGATAAATTTCCCCCAAAAATCAGTATCACTCAATTCTGCAAATGATTCTTATTTACTATCGCTGTTTTCTAGCTGATCAAAAACCACTTTTGACGTAAAGGGACACTTTTTGGTTGCCATGGACGTTCTCAAGTTTCCAGGCAGAAAGAATGGCATACCGTATATAACATGGATATGCAATTAGCGGACCTCCAGCTGTTGCAAAACTACAAGTCCCATCATGCCTCTGCCTCTGGGTGTCATGCTTGTGGCTGTCAGAATCTTGCTATGCCTCATGGGATTTGTAGTTCTGTAACATCTGGATGTCCGCTAATTGCATATCCCTGGTATATAATATAGAAGTGCATTCAGGGCACTGGGCAAACCACTAGGGACAAAGGGGATGTGAAATGATTTGATACAGTAATGTACTCTTACAGATTACAGTGTACTGTATGTTTGCTGTGTGTTTCACTTTTTGAATTTGCCGCCAGTCTCCGCCCCCGTGCGACGCAATGCTCGCAGGAAACGGAGCCCAGCACACAAAGGCATCGGGCGGAGGACAGACACGCTGATACCCAGGGAGGACATCGCTGGATCCAGGGGACAAGGTAAGTAGCACTGCCTTAGATCCAGCAATCCCGAGTGTGGCTCAGGGTTACTGCTAATGGTACTGAAATTCCACCCGAGCCACGCTCGGGAATACCGCCAGGGAGGTTAAAAGTGCGTTAAAAGCGCCAGCAAAATGCCCAGAGGTTGAAGAAAGGTCAAAATACCAGGCAGTAAACAGGGTGTAATGTAGGGGGATGTGCTATTTATTTAATGCTACCGCTTCAAAAGCATTTCAAAAGCGCCTGGGTGTTAGCGCTAATTATAGCGCGAACGCAGGAAAAACGCAGCAAAAACGTGGTAATAACAATTGATGTTTTGCACGCGTTTTTCAAATGCCTCAGTGTGAAAGGGGCCTTAGTCTCCATGGGGTTGATTTACTAAAACTAGAGAGTGCAGAATCTCGTGCAGCTGTGCATGATTGCCAATCAGCTTCTAACTTTAGCTTGTTAAATTAAGCTTTGACCAAAAAAACTGGAAGCTGTGTCCTCCAGCTGTGTCTTTGTATCCTGACAGTGGGGAGACTTCCCAGCTCACCGCTGAAGCCTATAGCCTGCAGTGCTGATTGAGTGGCTTTTTTTCCAACAGGGTGAGTTGAACAAAGATTGATCAGTAGATCATCTTCTGTTCAACCACAGTGGCCATACATGGATCAAAAATTGACCGGTCCCTGGTGAACCAGCCAAATTTTGATGCATGTATGGTAGAGCTGCACGATTCTGGCCAAAAAGAGAATCACAATTTTTTTGCTTAGAATAAAGATCACGATTCTCTCACGATTCTCGCGGCATAACATTTTACATCTAAAAAAAATTGGGCTAACAGCACTGTTTATTTATTTATTTATTTTTGAAAAGGTCATTTTTCCAAAAAAATTGTGTTTGAAAGACCACTGCGCAAATATCGTGTGACATAAAATATTGCAACAACTGCCATCTTATTCTCTAGGGTCTCTGCTAATATATATATATATATATATATATAAAATGTTTGGGGGTTCTAAGTCATTTTCTAGCAGAAAATACTGGATTTTTACTTGTAAGCAGCAAATGTCAGAAAAGATTTAGTCTTTAAATGGTTAAACCAAACTCTTCTAAACACGGGAGTTCAACCCTTTGATCATTTGTAACTTAGTATCTTTTTACTTCTTTTATCAACTTGAGTTGGCTCTCTGCCCAGACTTGGCAGTCTGCCCAGACTCAAGTCACTCCGAATTTAGAGAAAGATTCCTGGGGAGACTTCAGGCGACTTGCATTGACTTCTGTTACAGTCAAGTCCGCTTAGTCGCCCTGCAAGTCGGACTCCATTAACTGCACTGAAAATCGCGGTAATATGTGATGGAGATCGCGGGGGGGGGGGATTGAGTTGAGATCGCGATTTTAATACGATTAATTGTGCAGCTCTAATGTATGGCCAGCTTTAGGGGCAATCAAAAAAACAGAAATACTTTTATTTTACCTGTGAATATGTGGGATGCAGCAGAAACACAAAGGCTGGTTCTATACTTTAAGATCCAATTTTTACTAAAGCAATCAGCTCAACAGGCCTTGCTCATTGTCACAAAGGATAACTAGAAGAATAGTGTTTATGTTCTCCACAGCAGCCAAAGAAATTACAGCTGTATTCTCAGTTATATAACAAGATGGGTCGCCAAATAACAATTAATAGTTTTAGTTTTTAGTCCCATAGTCCATCACTGTTTAGTGCTTTTAATTTCAAGAGACCCTGGTCATAGTGACGGAATCTGTATGATAAAGAAAAAAGCCATAGTTTGAAGTCTACATGTAGAGTGGGTGTAGCGAGGTGTGGCGGCAATAACATATACAGTCCAAGTGCGATAAAAGAACTCGTTCTGACTTCTGACATAATGCAAAGACAGTGCACAATAGACTCAGAAGGAAGACAGCCCAACCGAGAACACTCACAGATCTAACAGCGTATAGACAGCAGGTTTCAGCCAAACTGACAGCGCCTGTTGAGAGGGGCAGGATGTGGCCTTGGCCATCACGAGCCCAAGCAGGAGGATGTCCAGAAGGATTTCGAACCCTACACTTTTCCTCCTCATCAGGAACCTTTCTCTGCCGATAGTTCTGTCCCTACCAGGCGTGATACCTGTCCCTACTCTACCCACTTGCAAAATGCATGCCAAACCTGCGAGCAAGGGCCTTAAATAGGCTCTGCCTGACTCAAGATGACCACCAGAGTCATATGGGACGGCAACATCCAATTGGATAGCTTCCTCATAGACCCAGGAAACCATAGAGGAACTATGTTCCTCCTGAGTTCCTCTCAAACTGCAGTGCCGCTGCAGAAGAGTGCCACCTGCAGTGGAGAAAATAGACTGCCCACCTGCCTACATACAATCATCCTTTGCTTTTCTTACTGCTCTAAACTGATGAAGTTGAATAGTATTTACCGCAATATCTTAAACTGGTCATAAGCAGGTGAGGACCACTGCACAATCTCCCCAATTTTGCAATGATTGGAGAAAATCATCATCAATGAGTAGAACATGCCAGCTCCTGGCTGACACATATCAGAGGAACTAGTGGGCAACCACCGTGGTTTAGTTTCAGCTGTAAACCACTGTTTTCCCCGAGGAAAATGGTGGCGGAGGTGTCTTTTCCTGCTCCCCTTTCCTCCTCCATAGACCCACACATGGATGCTTAGACAATCCAAGCGTGCATGCTAATATAGGAATGGAAAAACAATCTTCATACAGCCACAATGTATCTGCACCTAGGATAAATGAATAGTTCAGCACAAGTCTACATTTTGATAAGCAAGCCGCACACCCATCCCAACCCCCCCCCCGCCCCCCTTTTTTTTTTCTTTTTCTCCCCTCTCCCTTGCTTAAGCCCAGTTGATGTCATCTCCTGGCACCCCAACCCTCAGCTGTCTCTGCAAATAATAGCCTGCAGGGCACCCTACGTGGCATAAGCACACCCTGCAGAGTTAGGAAGGAGTATGAGGAGACCAGTCACCCAGCACACAGCTAAGCGGCACAGTTGACCCATCTTGTCAACCTGATCAGTTGTACCTATAAAGGAGCCAGTGGCTGCATGAAGAAGTGGCCCAACCATGAGGCTGAAGCACTTGCTTATTTTTAATTTGTTATGTCTGGAAAGCAGCTTTAATGTCTATGGTCAGCTTTACTAAATAGCAATGTTCTGTTTGCACTGCTTTAATAAAGAAGACTGGCTTATTTTGAGTTAAGAAGACGGATTTGTGTGTACTGAATATAGAAACAGTGATACAGTTCATGCCTGGATCAGGCGGGAGTTAAAATGACAGCCACGCAGGCGCAGCGTCTGGGTACTTCCTAATCATCATTATACCTGGTGATCCTGCCAGTCACAGCTCCTTAGAGCTAGGACCTGAGGCTGTACCTGCCTGTGCCCAGCACTCAGCTGGCATGTGATAGGATTTCCAAAGTCACCCTGGCACTGCTCCCTGGCACACTTTGCGCCCTCCACCCCACAACAGATGGCCTTTTCACCCTGGCTGAAACCCAAGGCTTGTTATGGGGAGGCCATTCTATTTCCTCCTTTCAGTAAATCTCATAGCCCAATGCTGAAATTACATGGGGGGGCATTCATAACCCCATCTATGAAATGGGTGTTTCATTCATGGGTGTTAGGAACTCAAATTCAAACAAATAATTAGATTGTAGCAAAACAAAGAATCTTACAGCAACCAATAAGAAACATCCATTAACCTTAGTAAACGCTCTACACCAATGAAAGAGGAAACCTAATATGAGTGGCTACATTATATATATCATCATCGCTCCTAATGCTTCAGTATTAAACTTAATGTACATGAGTATTAAATGAATGGTTCAGCATTTTTAATACATTCAGGAGAAAAAAATACAGCTTTTTTAAATGTCATTTTTAGTCAAATAAATATAATCAATTGATTAAGTTTATTACAATGATAATTAAATGTATTACTTTAATATAATATTCTATATACAGTAGATTTTTGAATTGAACTTTTTGCAGCAAGCAGTTGACATGCGCTTAGCGCTAGTCTTGTACTACAGGTAGCTGGCTTACTGCTGTGCTGTATAGACATGAATAGCAGGATCTCAGATTACACAAACAATTGTACCTGTTTATCTGCAGCCATGCCTTCTCAACAGCCTTTCAAAACACGCATTTTACACAGCAATTCTTAGCTCTGAAAACCCGGGGGCATGGATTTGAAGTCTCACTGTGCAGAATTCAGTGAGGAGAGCTGTGAGCCCAGATTGGGGGGAAGGGACACACCGCCCTCCTCACAGTACAAGTGAACATGTGCAGCTGTGGCTGTCAATCACAGGCTGTGTGCTGGAGCTCGCCCAATCCACCCCCTCCCCCATCACCAATTATCTGATCAAGTTGGGAAAAGCTGTCAAAAGTGGCTCATGCAGCAGGGAGAAATCACGCTCAGTGCTTTGGATAGAGAGACAGTACAGTACACAGTACAGAAGGGTGTGCTTTGTTCATATTTCATGTCTGAGGTTTACAACCACTTTAAATTTGCCAAAACTATGTAATAGCAGACATGCAATTTTCATGAAAAAAAGTGCAACAAACAGGGTAAACCACGCAGATGAAAAAACGCGTAAAGCTCAAAGCTCAAAAAGGTGCATTAACTAATTTTCTAATGGACATATCAGTTTGGATGTCATAACACTTTCTCGCACTCAATCTATCCAAAACTGAGCTCATATTATCCCCCCCCACCTTTGCCCCCTCTCATGACTTCAGGGTTGAGATCGCTGGAACAACTCTGCATGCCAGGGTTGTCATCCTGGACTCTGAACCCTCCTTTCGGTCCCTCATCCAATCACTTTCCAGATCTTGCCCCCATCTCCAAAATACCCGCCTTGTTGAGCAACAACACCAGCTTCAAAATCACTCCCTGGTTATCTCTTGCCTTGGCCATTGTACTGTAACTGTTTCCTCGTTGGCCTACCTTTGCATAGAATATCTCTCTTTAGTCCATTATGAATCCTGCTGACTCATCTACCTTACCAACCAATCAGTAACCCTTACCCACTTACCCATCTCTGCCAATCACTCCAATGGCTTCTGCTGTCCCAACTGTTGGACAGGTGCAGTGTGGTGTGGAAGTAGACATGAGTCCCGATTTGTAAAGAACAAAGTATTGAAACAGCAGGTTAACAGCACAAACAGGTCCAGCGGGAAAGCTCACCTGCCTGGTGCCACTTACAACTGTGCAGCAGAGAGACAGCGGTCAGAACACTCAGGGATGTCGACAGCACCTGCCACGAGGAGCGAAGTGCAGCCTGGCTGGTCTGACCCAAAAGAGAAGCTTCCAGGAAAGGTAGATGTAGTCCCTGATCTCTCCCTATTCCACCAGAACCTCTTCCTATCGCTGTCCCTGTCAGACGGGGAACTTGTCTCTACCCTGTCCACTCGTATAAAGCGCACCAAACAAAGGGGGTCAAAATCTTAAATAGACTCTGCTTGACATAAGATGGCTGCTAGGGTCACAAGGGGCATGTGCATACAATCGAATTGGTGACCGAGGAAATGATAGAGAAACTCAGCTTCTCTTAACTTCCTCTCCCTCCTGCTTTGCCACTGTGGTCGAATGCCACCTGCAGTGGAGAATATAGACTGCACCTGCCTACACAACACATACAATTAAAAGTTCTGACAACAACCTAGGCCATCCACAACTACATCACCAAACTCAAAATACCAAGGAAACCCTTCTCTTTGCTCCTCCCAAGACCTCCTGCTCTATAGCTCCCTTGTCCCATCTTCCCATGCTCACCTCCAGGACTTCTTCAGGGCTTCTCACATCCTCTGGAACTCCTTATTCAACCTGCATCACTTCCTTTTAGATTATAAGCTTAAACGAGCAGGACCTTCTAATTTCTCTTGTATTGAATCCTGTTTTTTTTTTTTTTTTTTGTTAGATAAGGATGGTATAATAATGTTATAAGATCCTTATCTTACAAAAAAATAAATAAAACAGGATTCAATACAAGAGGAATTAGAGGGCCCTGCTCGTTTAAGCTTAGAATCTTTAAGTTTATAAGCTGATATTTTATCATTACTACTATATTATAATGATATAGTAATAATGATAAAATATCAGCTTATAAACTTAAAGACTGTCAAATAAAACTCACTAAAAAACACTAAACTTTCCCTTTAATTAAAGGAAGAAATGTATTTAAATTCTAGGGCAATATTTAACTTTCTTTTTTTTGCTTTCAGATTGTGAACAGTATTGCAAGCCTCCAAAAGGAAACTATAAAATCAACTTGAAGAAATATTGCAAGAAAGATTATGGTGAGCTTATGGGAATTTGTCGAACAGCAGGCCCGGGGTGTGACTGATGGACTTACTGAAAAATATTTGGAGGGGATTTGATTTACCAAGCACAGGATTTTCAAAGAGACATTCTTGTTATACAGCTCATTCAAATATTCAAAAACTATTAGAAACCTATTAAAAAATCTCCAAAGTTACAAGCACTTCCTACAATTCAAACCTAGAGATCATTCATCCTATCCAAATGAATCAGCTTTTCAAAGTGTTGGTGCTGGTGTGAGAAGAGGGAAGTCTTAGGGCCTTTTCACACCTATTCGCTTTTGTTGCGCTAGAAGGCACCTTTCCAGCGTGACAAAATCGCATCAAAAGTATTTCCCTTGAAATCCTATGTGCCTATTCCCATCTGTGTACTGTGTTTTGAAAAGTCCTGCATGCAGCATACAGTGATACCCCGGTTTACGAACTTAATTTGTGAACTGACTCTGGTCGTGAACCGAATTGGTCGCCAACCGAGGAAAATTTTCCCATAGGGTTCAATGTAAATCCGGTTAATCCGTACTGAACTTTTTTTTTTTTGTTTTTGAACCACAAATCTATGAAAAAAAGTACAGTATGAAGAGAGAGAACACTTGCACATTCTTGTCACCTGCATTACTGCTCCGCACTTTCTTCTTGCCACCATGCTTGCTCTGCATTTTCTTTGGAGCCATACTGGATGTACAGTAAAGTATATATGTGCTAAAAAGCACACCAAAAAGCTTCTCAATACACTGCGACCCGGAGAAAAAAGAATAGATGGAGGGTCGGCATGACTAAGGGAGGGACAGATCAGAGAAGGGTTCAAGAGAAGTCTGTAGTTAGTGTCTTAGGGGTGGGGAGTAGCCTACCTCATTGGCCGAAGGGTCAGATGGTCAGAGTGGAGCGGCATGGGAAGTTTGGCACAAGGGTCGATGGGAAGGCATTCCGGAAAGTTCTGCTGATGTGAAGACTTTCCCTCCCTCCCATTCTGTATTCTGGGTTTAAGGTGTATTCTGGGTGGGGGATAGTTTTTTGTGTTTCATGTTTTGCTAAAAAAAAAAAAAAAAAATTATTGTTTGAGCATTTGCACTTTTGTCACAGCAGCTGGCGGGTCAAGGGGTCTTTGGGGGGTCAATCATTAACTAGATTGTAAAATAATTGGGGGCCCCATCTAGGGTATAGCTCCCACATGGTTGTTTGTTGGTGGTTCTCCCAGGAGCTAGGATCCCCTGGGGGAATGTCTAAAATGTGTGAGACGCAACATCTTTGACAATTAAACCTGGAAGCTGATTGGTTTCTATACAGAACTGCACCAGATTCTGCACTCTCCAGTTTTAGTAAATCTACCCCATAGTATCTTCTTGATAAGGCTTACATTACTGGAACAGCATCTGTTTAGAGAGGGGCAGCTATTTGGTGGGGTGGCGGTATAAGCGACTGATGGTCCGATCCTTGTCACAACTCTAAAGTCCAGAGATGGCGGAGCCAGCGGAGGTGTCCCTATTCTGTCCCTCCTCCTTATGAACCTTTCCATAGGCCTAGATGCTCTGTCCCTAACCAGCATGGATCCTATCCCTTGCCTATCCATTTCACTAATGTGCAACAGGACAGTGCTATATATTAGCATTGTCTTCACCAAAGATGGTCGCAACCGCAGAGGTCATCCAGTGTTGCAGCATCCAATTAGACCATTGCTCCCCTGGTAACACCTACAGAGGCTTCCGAGAAACAAGGTTCCTTTCATTCTCTATTCCCTCTGCACAGCAGTCAGCAACAGAGCACTATCTATAGAAAAACATATCTATAAAAACAAATGCAGCCATTCCATTTAAGGACTGATGGGCTGCAATATATCACATTTGTATTGTGGAGTTTGGTTATACTTTAATAAAAGCTTAGGTCTTTAGGTCAATATGGAGGTATATTTTGCTGGAAATGGCTAATTAGATGCATGTAAAGTTGTTGTAGAAACAAATAGGAGAAGCCAGTCTGTGGTGAATGTGGATCCTTGAGATCTATATTAATTTTATAAGTCTATAAGCCTTCCAAAGATTCAAAAAGTGCATTTATTCTGGGATCAGTTAAAGTTCAGAGACTGACAAGTAACGAGGGAATAGGAATGTATGGCCAATGCTATGCATATAGAATATACAGTATGTATGGCTTAAGCTGGGACCTATCTTTCCATCATTGGCTACATAGCAGCCAGAGAACTGGCATTCCACACCCATTCAGCCACACAAGAGTTGAGAGGCACAGAGAGGGGTGATGCCACCGGTTTATAAAAGGTTTGTATTCCCATTAGGACAAGAGAGGAGAAAGCACTCTTGCCTTTTATTTCATGGGACAGTTTTCCACCTCTCTTTCCCTGTTTCATAGGCTCCCTCTCCCTCTCCATTTCTTTTCATAGCTATCCCTTTCTGTGTCTGCCAGAAATGTTAAAAAGGATATCGACCCCCCCAAAAAAAATCAAATATCCATGGGAGGGAACCGCATGCTAATGAGATGCTAATAATCACCTGGCTGCACAGCCATTGGATGTAAACCGATGGCCCCTAATCTGTGTGACACGGTGACCATTCATCCTGAGCACGGAGGGGAAGAAACACATTGATGTATGGCAGGGGCTCTTGGCGTGTGGAGAATAGAAGAGGCGTTTTGGGTCTGTGAGACAAGAGAGCCTGAACCAGGCCTCCCCAAGCTGTCCCTGTCAGCAGGACAAAGACCCCTTGCTGATAAATAGAGCTTTTTGGAAGTGGGGGGTAGTGGTTTCATACCATAACCTCAGGCCCTGGTACCGCCCTCAGCCCAAACAAGAGCCATTATGTGCCTGGTATGTTAAGATTTCGGTTGGACGGTGACCAAAGTTACTATCTCTCTGTATAAAAGCTATCTTGGGCAACATCATTTATATAGATAGCTACTGTGGAGCTGGCATGTTCATTAGCCTGATGCCTGATGTCACTTTTCTGTAAATCTAAATAGGCTAACATCTGCAGAAGATGCAGCTCCTCCTGCAAAGCCTGGAGTAATATAAGGTATTAGCAACTGGACATAATGACAATTTTGGAGTTTCAGGGACAATTTACACCAATGTGCACACACATTGGTGTGAACGGGCTATTATAGTTTCCCTTTGAAATCATATGAGACCTCAGAAAAAAGATAAGAACCAGTTACATAGGTTATTTTAATTTCTACCTAAAATGCAGTTATGTGCAGTAACATTCACGGTTGTACAACAGCTTGTTGTATGTTAATCTGACCATTAGTACGCACAATTACTGCCAACGTTCAACAGTCGTACAACAGAAGTTGGCTGAGCAAACTAGAAAACTTTTGTTCGCCAACAAGCTGTTGCACGACTATTGCCTCGTGTGTACAGAAGTTGGCCCAACAAAAGATGTACGCACAAAACACGTATGCTCAGAAGTCAGGAACGCCCGGAAGTGTCAGTTCGTGTAAACCTACGTTCCTAATTCACGAATCACATGCACCTGAACATCCTCTTTATACACTCGTAACACCTCACTACATTTGGCTTTGTTGAACGATTACTTGACTCATGTCGGTACCCTAGACACAACAGCCAACAGACGATTTTGGGCAAAAGTTGAACGTGCGGTTGTACGACCGTTGCACCGTGTGTACGAGGCATAAGTCCCATCAATAGGATGCAATGCGCGTCAACATATAAAAGGGGACACAAGCTTTTTGGGCAATGCACATCAATGTATCACACAGATGTGAAGTAGATTAATTGAAAACAATAGCGAAACCATGCACCAAGGACATGCCACCAATGAAGCCAATTAAGGCAGCCATTTCGAGCAGCATTCATGGAGGCACGGTGGGGGGCAGCACTGTGGCCAGAGTGTCCATACAAGACATTCTGTTCTCAGTGAATGTTTAGCCCTGTGTATGTTCCCCCCAGATGGTTGGGTGTATGTGTCCAGAGCCAACGTTCTGTGCATAACATTACTGATAGAGTAGAGAAAGGGACAAAATAAGACAGTAGAGAAGGAGGGGTATCTTTCTGGGTTCACAGAGAAAAAAAAGGAAAGGAAGGGGGGGAGCTGGGGGTAGATCCTGGCCACATCATGGTCTAAGAAAGATTGCTTGTGTTAGAGGGTTAACCATACTGTATAATTTTTGTAAAGAAGAAGGAGTATCTCACTGGGTCAACAGAGAAGAAAAAAAGGAAAGGAGGGGGGAGCTGGGGGAAGATCCTGGCCACATCATGGCCTAAGAAAGGTTGTTCATGTCAGAGGGTTAACCATACTGTATATATGTTTTAGCCACTGTTTGTACAATATAGGCCTGTTCACCAAAAGTCCATCTCAGTTTTGTTGACCACAAACATTGCAATCTGTTTAATTTTTTTAGATGACATGCAAAAAGACTAATGGTATCTGAGTACCAAGTAGTAATAAGCATTTTAGATTTCTATTTGATATATGACTCTTTTTTTTTTTTTGCAGTGGTCCAAGTGAATGTCTTGGAGATCGAGATGGTTGGATCATGGGCAAAGTTCACTGTCAATATCCTTTCTGTATACAAGTGCCGAGATGACCGAGTGAAACGAGGAGACAATGTGCTGTGGATCCACATCAAGGATTTGTCCTGCAAGTGCCCAAAGATCCTGCTGAGCCGCCGATACTTGGTGATGGGCAGCAGCGAAGGTCAAGGAGACAGGCCAGGAATAACAGCTGACAAAAACAGCATGGTGATTCAGTGGAGGGACGCTTGGACCAGGCGTCTAAGGAAACTCCAGCGCAAAGAAAAAAAAGGAAAATGTGTCAAGCCATGAGGGTTGTTCAGAAATGAGAACTGTGATCCTGTACATATGCAATTTATAATGTTCTGGACAATGGCCGTCCCCAAAGTTTGGAGGTCTAACTAAGAGCTGGGGTGCTCTTAGACCCACGTACATGGAAGGAGGCTTCTTTTCAAGTCTTTAGAAGAGTCTTTCTCACTGAAGCTAGAGTTATGATGTTAATAATCCATGATTAGATCTACGCGCCTTTCTTACATGCTGGGACACAGTATCAGCCACTACCTGTCCGCCAACTAACCCCAATGCACACTAGACACTGTCCCCTTTACTCATGGGGCTCAGACCAGCTTACAGACAATACAAATGCTCTTGGAAAATGTAGGGTCATCATGAAATTGTGGCCTGGTGTCACTTAGTTACAGGGCCTTGGTTCTTCAAGTTAAGGCCTCTCTAAAATGTTTCTGTCTTGGACACCCACCTTTTTTTTTTTAAAGACCTAATCCAATTCCTATGAGCTTACAAACTTGAAAAATGTTATGTGCCCAAAGTTCTTTTACCAACCATCATTCATCCACACTGGGCAGCCTTTGTAAAGATGCAGAAATATCAAGTACATTAACAAAAGTTTCCCAGATATATTATAACATGAATCTGTACTTCTTATGAACTTATAGAGGCCAATTTCCATGGAGACATCATTTTCATGTTGCCGGTCTGGGAAGATGCTGAAAGCTTTATGAGTTTCAGGAAATGTACCTGAGGTACAAACTATAAAGACTTTTGCAATAAAGCAGGACCTTACTAGATGCTTTTCTGTTCATTTCTACGCTGTGAGAAGAAAAACAGCAGTATCCTTGTCTACATTATCTTTCTAAATTATAACAGTGTTGACCTAGAAAAAGGAAAAAAAAGACCATACCATTAAGGCCATTTCCATTTAAACCTAAAATAATCTTACTTGGCTCATAAATGGCAATTTTATAACACTGTCTAATTTAATCTAATCAACTAATATCCTATTAAGAAGAACTGATCCTTATAGTACCTATGTTGCAGCTTATCGCTGGTGGCCAAATGTTGAGAAGACCTGCAGAGCCTTTGTACAGTAACCGAACCTCTGCCAAACAATAAACTGTTGTAAATTCCTTCTGGACTTTAGGACATGGATGCTTCTTGAATGTGTAAAAATTTTTCCTGATATGCAACATACTGTAACATACAATACTTTATATTATCTAATGTTGTTATGTGTAAGACTGACCCTGTTCATTGCTACAGAGTGACAGGCTTGTGTGACGGTGAAAAGGCGATTAATATGAGTGATGTGTAACAATACCTGTGTCATTATAACCACCCTCAGTACATTGATGTACTGTCTGCTTAGTTTAAAACTCAGAATACGATATTTGCTTTGCATATCTAAGTATTTTCATTGTCCTGGATTACTCCCATCCCCAAATCTGCAAAATGTTGATTTGTCAGGTTGAGTCTATATAGTAAGAACATGTTATTAGACCCCCATAGGATTCTGTGAGCCCCAGCATGCACATCTACCATTCATTGTTGGTTGGCAGTGACTTAGTACTACATGGCCTTCAATTATCCCCATTTATCACTGCCTAAAGGATAAGTGCACTTTACTGATGTTTCATATATGATATAAAATGGATGTGAGAAAATGGAGGAATATATTTAAAAGTAACACAAAAAGTCACATTAGCCTCTTTAAAGCTGCACACTTTTGAAATTCATAAATCTGAATGGTTTTATCCACCAAATGATTTATATTTCTGTTCATTCAATTTTGTGATTTACACACTTCTGTCAGCCTGCTCACTGGACAGGTCACCATCATCACCGGGGCCATGCTGGGGATGGATGCCTATGTTTGATACCTCCCCACTGTGCCAAAGATGGCCACACACACACTCAGCTCATTGGCGCAGAGCATGTTGAAAGTAAAGGCTCAATGTCACTGAGCAGAGTTTCCTGCCTGGCCGTGGAGGCAAGTGCACTTTTAGCAGGCTCTGCATCACTGAAGAGGCATGGCCACGGCACCTGTCTGTATGACAGGTGCAGTGGTGGGGCAGGCAGCTCAATAATATTGAACCTGTGGTCTTACCAGGGTCAGCGTTACTGAGCTGCACTGAGAATGGAGTGTCCTGTATGGACGCTCAACCTTAGTCCCATCCCCACATTTTCTCCACTTGAGAAAGCTGCCACGATTGGCCTCTTAGTTGGCCCTTATCATCAACCATATCCACTAAGTATGGCTAAGTATGGAGGTGATGTAGGAAGCAAAAAAAAAACCCTCAGAGAGTAACAGATTGACTTTCCTTGTGGTGCAGTGTAGCAGAAGTGAGAACATTTTAAGACTGGCAGTACAAAATTACAAATCCTTTGGCAGACAAAACAGGAAACATATAAGTTTTTCAGTTGTTGATTTAGCTGTTTGCCTGAAGTTCCACTTTACTATATCTAAGCAAAGGAAGCATGTTTTGCAAATATAACTGTTTCCTTTCCTTTTCTTCTCTTTTGAGACATGTCTTCGATGTTCCAGCCAATTTAAATCCCCCTCTGTTTACTAAAAATACATTTTAGTTACCATTTAAAACACATCCAAGATAGCTGGAGTAGTGTTTTATGTTAAAATGTAGGAACAATATTTACCTATTACCTCCATGTGACAGTTATCCTACTGTCATGCTGTCCACCTCCATGAACATAGTGATAGTGCTGCTTGGGGGAGGGATTTAGAGTGATGCATACATCACAGCACTGTACTGAGCAGAGCAGGGGTGTGGCTATTGGCATACTGCACTCATTCATTGGTGCTCCTACACACAGCAAATGGGAACATTTTCATACTGCTCTGCAAGAGGGAACACTGACAGGTGATTTATAGCTAATGGCTGTACAGTAAAACCTTGGATTGCGAGCATAATTAGTCGGGAAACATGCTTGTAATCCAAAGCACTCGTAGATCAAAGAGAATTTCCCTATAAGAAATAATGGAAACTCCGATGATTCGTTCCACAACCATTTATTCATAAGTCCTTTGGTTTATAGCCCATATAAAAAGATTATAGCAATGTGATAAGTTGTGTAACTATAAAATGTCCATCCACAAAAGGCCACCTCCACAAGGGCATTAGAAGCAAAATCCAGCAGGAGCTACAGAGTATAAAAGAGAAGAGAGGCGCCGCTAAGTGTAGCAACATGGTTACATTTATTGAAGGTACAACATTTAGCAACTCACATGGTTGATGATTAAAAGAGGCTCATCTAAGTATGCAGGCATCCGGGGTAAAGCTGTCCACATAGACCATCCTCCACACCGGATCTCACTACTGTCAGCCTGCAATTGTGACCAGGAAGACTACCCTGCAGTAAAGTGATCTGAAAGCGAGGCTTAAAGTGCTTGTGGAGCTCAGCGTGGAAGGGATGACTTCAATGGCAGTGTGGAGGATGGTCTATGTGGCCAGCTTTACCCCGGATGCCTGCATACTCAGATGTGCCTGTTTTAATCATCACACAGTTTATTGTGTTACTGATATATTTCTATCACTCACAAATTTCCACGGCGCAAATAGGTTTTTTAGTTTTATGTTTTAATCATCAACCATAGTTACTAAATGTTGTACCTTCATTAAATGTAACCATACTACTACACTTAGAGACACCTCTCTTCTCTTTTATACTAGTTGTGATGTGACGCTACTTGTATATCAAGACATCGCTTGTATATCAAGACATCACTCATTTATTAAGTCAAAGTTTATAAAAAAAATGTGCTTGTCGTGCAAAACACTCTCAAACCAAGTTACTCTCAATCCAAGGTTTTACTGTATAAGACTAACATTTCAGCTTATGTTCTTGGGTAGAAAAACTGCATGCCGTTTCTATGGTGTCTACAGTTCATCTTTAAGCTATCTTCCAAACACTTCCAAGCTCTGTGCATACATAATTATATCAAACAATCATTTCAGCATCCCTTTACATGTGCATGATTGTAAAATTCTACTTACAATTACTTGCTGAAGTCACATAAGATTTACTCAACTAAGAGACGATTGATAAGTCTGGTTTCAGCAGATTCTTGCTGTCTTTATTTCACTTAAGGTGTATATGGAAAAGATGCTTTTCCAGGTCCTGTTATTGGCTCACCAGATGTAGAAGACAGCATTCATTTTTAATTTTATCTCAATGGTGCACTGATCTTTTAATAAGCAGAGATGAACAGAAGGTAAGACAAGATTTTTAGTCCATTGGATCACTAGGATGTACCAGTGTGTGATTGTTCAAGTGCATAGGTGGTGAGATATTCCCACAGTTGCTAATGTCATTCAAACTTTTATTGGTTATAAAACAATTGCATTAGGATCTCAAGACCTAATATGAGAGAAGATGCATCCACTTCACCTAGTGTTCCCTACCACTCCCCTGGCCTACTTATGTGCCCCATTGAATGACGGTTTGGGTCTACTCAGCGCAATAGCTTTCATTTTATTAAGCCGTTATTGGTTGGTTGCTACAGCTCCAAGTGCAGCAGAAATATCCATGTTTATAATGCTTTTATTATAACCAATTATCAAATACTTCCATCATGTGACTTGTGTAACTCATTGTTACATTGGCTATAGCATATTGTGGAATATGCATGCTGTCTAGTTCAGTGCTTATAAAAATTGAACAATGGGAGATTTCGTTATGTATGTGGCTGAAGCATCGCAGACATACATTCAGTCAGTTGCTATACCTTGTTATGTCCAAATCTCCTTCTCTTTTGGCCAGTGTATATATCCCACTACAACCTACCCAATCAATTCTACATTTGGATACTAATATTGGTGTAATGGATTCCCCTTTCTCTATTTATGTGAGTTTTTCTGTTTTGTAGTCCTTTGAGCAGTGTAAATGTGTGTCTTATATTGAATTGTGAACAGAAAGATGGCAAATCTTAAACTTCTATGATAACTATGTTACATGCATAAATCATAAATGAGATACTGGTCACATATAGGTTTCAATAATACCCCCCCCCCAATAACTATAGTGGCATGATGGGGACCTGGCACTTAGAACACTGTGAAATGGCATTTGTATAACCTGGGCTTTTACCTACTAAATTACCTTACTAATTGCCTCCCATGGTAAAGAGAATGCTAGGTATTTCCCAAATGTCACACATTTGTACATGAAAAGCTGATAACTGGGTGAAGCAAGAAAAACTGAGGTTAGGGTGAGTGACAGTTTGGGTGAGTGTTAGTTGCTCAGCCATGCTACTGAAATTGCCAACCATTTTGCTAGAAGTAGCAATTGATTACTAAACTGATGGAACATATTGATACCTATGGTATGAGCTACACAATGTAGCATGTAGTAGCATAAAGTTAGATATAAACTCTAAAACAGAATGAACGTAGTTTGTTTAAGCACTGTGTATCACAAACAATACAGATTTGTTTTTAAAGTCTCTTGCATCTCAGTGCTGCTGATCTCCTGCAACCTCTAATAGCTTCTTCTTGCCTACAGGCACTCATTCCAGCATTGGCTGCAGATCATTACTCTGAACCAGCTTTCTAAAGATGGGCCGTGGCTGCACAATATGTGTTGGCATGGCCGCTTGTGGTAGTGAATGTGGCAGGGAGACAATGCAGGACAAACCTGGTAGACGGCTGCCAATCCATAGCCCTGACAGCCATTACAGCTCCATAGCCTAGGATGGCAAGGCACTCCCCTGCTACTTCCTCCTCCCCTCCCTTCTCCAAGCTAACAGACATGCTCTAGACTGCACTGTCCTCTGTTATCTCTTTCCTGTGAAGACTGGAAATTCAAGAAAGCAGCACTAAGCGAGCAGGAGCCAGCAACACTGAAAGTTGTAAACTGCAAGTGCAGGGGTAAGACTTTGAAAAAGATGGTTTGCTAAAGAATATGTTTTTGTATTGTGCTCAATCTGTTAAGCTAAAAACACTGAGGGGCCTAATACTTCTTTTAATTACAACTGCATGCAGCTTGTTTGATTTACACAATAGGGAGCAATTTGTTCCATCTGTTTAGTAAATGATCACTGCATTTACCATTAGATTGCTACAGATTTCAGTGGCGTGATAGAGCCAGTTAAATCTCTAGAGTGGCTTCATTTCAACTCTGCACATTGTAGTGCAGTATATTTAGGTGGGCTGTCATCAAAGCTCTTTTCAGATCCACCTTTAAAAACAGATCAATTGAAAACTGTAACTAGAGTTACAGATGATACCATTATGTTTGTTGTGGGCCTCATCTTTATTACTCGTGACACAAGGCTTGATTTTCTCTTGTTCAGGGCTGAATGGGAGAAATGCAGTTGATTCCCCCATCTACCCTAAATAGCGTGGATGGAGAAAACTGTTGTATTTGGGCAGGCATGGCATACAGCAGTGCTGCTGAACAATGACTGCATCTGATAGAGTTGCCAATAGTTTTGCATCCGGCTCAGTTGATGTTTAAATCAACTTTTGTTTGATGGTACTTGCAGAACCACCCAACGGCTCGATGGCAGTTGTTACAGCTGACAAATTATCTCTCCATAACCATGCATGCTTTTCAGGGCAAGTTTATGACCCAAGATTCCCTCAGCTGAGGGTAACATTAGCGACTATACAGAAAAAAAAATGTTCCCCAAGATTGGTCATCCTAAAAATGGAGCACTCAGAATGTGGTGCAGCTGTGCATGGTAACCAATCAGCTTCTAACTTAAGCGTGTTCAATAGCTTGACAATAAAATCTGGAAACTGATTGGTTTGTATGCAGAGCTGCACCAGATTTTGCACTCTCCAGATTTAGTAAATTTAGTGTTGGATTTAGTAAATCACCCCTATGTGACAAATATGGGCTGCAGGGTTGCTCAAAAAGAATTTTCAGCAAGTCAAAAAAGTGTTTTCCTAGTTTTCATAAACCTAATTATTTTATCAGGTTATTAATGACAATTCTCTGTCTAGCAGTCCAGAAACCTAATCCTGTATGACAAGAGCCTTGTTCTAACTAATAATTAGTGGCAGGGAGTGATACAATGATGGTAATGAAGAAACAGGTAATGGTTTTATTTAGGGAAATAGAGCTATTGCCAAAACCTCTCTAGGGAAAAATTATACTGTACATGCAAGTGGCCATTAGAAGCTCCACAGAAGTCCCCGAAATGTGATATGTGCAAAACTGGCTCTTTTTAGTGGGAGCATAGACAAGTTCCTTGCCTGATTATCCTATGGTGAGGCAGGGGCTTAACTACATGGAAGATGGAGGCTGGGGCTTGTTCATTTGCTTTGCCAATGTTTTGGTTGCATATTGAAGTCAAGAGGCTTCTGGGATGCATTTGCATATCTAGGTTATCTCTACAAAGCATAGGAAGCCATATTGTGAGCTGAACCAATATTAAAGAATGCACAACCTTTTCACTAGGAGCTAGTGACATCACTATGGTAAGAGGCACCACAGCAATATCATTTGTTGTGGACAACTGACTACTTTGGACCACTAAACAGCTGAATTACCTTGTGGGTACCAGCTATACCATAACACTATGTATAAGTAACAATGATTGAATAAGCCCAGGAAAAATGCCAAGACCCAGGTCCCTCAGATTAATCTGGATATCAGTATTAAGCCTTAAAGAGACCCTGTCACCAACTAAAAAATTGTAGGCAAAAGTAAAGAAAAATCACATATTTCAAATGCTTACTTGCAGCATTTTCCCTTTCCATAAATTTGTATTGGCTTGCAATGTACCTCTGAGCCTGCAAGAAAATCTGACTACTTCAGAAGAGTAAATTCCAATTCACTAACATAGCCCCCTCTCTCCTTGCACGTCAAGTCCCCCTTTCTTCTAGGAGTGTCTTATTGTCCTGTGTGCTGGCCAAGCTCCTCTGCCCCTCCCCTTCTTACATAACCATGTAGGAGCAGTGAGGGGGAATATAATAGATAAATCTTTTTCAACCACGGTTCTGTGGAACACTAGGGTTCCTCCAAAGGTTGCTTGGGGACCTTAAGCTGTAGCTGATTGACCTCCCATTTGATGATACCTGCATAGTTCTGGGGCCAGCGACATTTGACTAAGCCCATGACATGACACCAATGATCTTTTTATCTGTCTTTTAGAGAGGCATTCTTCCCACTGACCACCGATGTAAGAGGCATTTTTCCTACTGACCCTCAATGTATTAGGTTTATTATGGGTACATTGAGACCTGAATATAATTTCAACGGTTATTGTAGGTTGAGAAAAGCTGCTATAGAGGGTCACTTGAGTGACAACTCTGAGTCTGCTAGGTCTGCTGACATCACATCCAAGATGGGGGTGTCCAGTAGTATTCTCAAGGCTTTAGAATGTCTAACAAATGGCCTTTACAGGTGATTAACATGCCTAAAATATCTTAACTCTACATATACTAGTATGGGAAGATTGTTTTTGAAATGAGTCTGGTGACAGGGTCTCTTTAAACTTTGCATTGGCCTATGTATAGCTTTCCAAGCCCACCCAGCTATGCCCCCTGTTAGTTCTACTAAGAATCTTTTATTTACAGTCAGCCCTGAACACTGTGCCTCTCTCAGCAATCTCTGTGTGATTATCTACTTCTACCACATCCTAAATTCCTTTTCTTTGTGGCGAAGGAGCAGGCTCCCGCCCTGTAAACACCTTTCCGACATGGAAACACATTTAATAAAAAGATTTACCTGAACTTGTGGATGTTTCTTTTTATTTCCCGGGGATCAAGTGACTTGCAAATGTGGAAAGAATGCTTTTATGTGTTCCTAGATTTTCGCAATGTACCGCTTGTGTGTCAGAAATTATGCTGGAAATGATCTTTGAAAACATAATTTGGAGTTAATTGGCTCACAGATGGTTATGGGATGTGTCAACATATTTCAAAAATTTAAACCGAATAAAGAGCAGAGGTAGAGTGAAGGAGATGGAAAGGAACGGAACGCAAGGAAAACTAGGACATAAACAGGATGGGACAAAAATGGTACAGAAAAGGGCAGCAAAGACGAAACGTCTGATTAACCTTTTTTACATCCGGGGGACTTTCTGGTGCTTATGATGAAAATGTTCAATAAATAGCCCTTTTGACGTGAATTAAAACCCATAGATACAATGTTGCAGTTGGTCAAAGCACAAAGTAGCAGCCTTGCTATAAAGTCACCCCTGGAGATCCTCTCCTCTTGCTGCCTCTGTAGTAGACTGCTGTGCCAGTAAAATGCAAAGGCTATGTGCTGCACACTGCTAAAGTCAAGGTATGCATGAGAAACAAAATTGGAGGATGATGAATAAATGAATAAAACTTGCTTCCATATAAACCATGAAGTAACATTTATTGTGTGGCCATAGATAAAGCACACAGCCCAGAGAAAAACACAGTCATGTGTGAAGAACACAGTCTAATTTAAAAGGTAAAATCCCAAGTCTCATCCAACCTCAAACAATAAATAGAGGGCCCAGCACTTGTGATGGAATCGGGCTTAAGGTTTACATATCAGCCAGAAGGCTCACTGGGATAAGCTGTTGGTGTCCCGCAGGAAAGGCACACATCAGTGTTGTGTATAGTAAGGCCAGAGCCCACCAAGAAGATGACCGCTCACAGAATGGAGACAATAATGCATCAGGGCAATGGAGATGACATGGCCACTCCAGTGCCTGTGTTGGAGGAAGGTGGGGGACCAGGGGGGCTCTCTCTCCAATCAGATAACGTGTTTCAAAGCTCACGGCTTCTTTGTCAAATCTCTACATTCTCTTGGGCTTTTACGTTTTGAACTTGGGCTTTTAACTTTTAAATTAGATTTTGTCGTTCACACATGATCGAGTTTTTATCTGCGCTGTGTGCTTTATCTATTGCAACCCAATAAATGTTATTTCATAGTTTATATGGAAGCAAGTTTTATTAATTTATTCATTATCCTCCAATTTTATTTCTCATGGATACCTTGACTTTACCAGTGCACCTTTGCATTTCTGTTTTGGATCTCCATTTATCCAGTGGATTGCATGCAGCACAGGACTGGGTCAATAGGATGCATGTTACTACTACATATAATTGCGAGCCTATTCTATGGTTGAGCGTCTTGGGTCTGTTTGTTGCATTTTTATCTTGCTGTGCAAGTGAGAATAGCTGTGGTTGCACTAGGACATGGCTCTGATTTACTGAAACTCTGTAATGTTTGAAGATACAGTATGTACAGATCTACTGTGTAGAACTATGTTCATATAGTCTGAAGCTCAACAGCTAAATGACCCCTGTTGGAAAGAGTCATATATGGGCAGCACAGTTGCTAAGTTGTTAGCACTTCCACCTAGCAGCACTAAGGTTGTTGGTTTGAATCTCAACCACGACACTACCTGCCTGAAGTTTGCATGTTCTCCCTGTGCCTGCGTGGGTTTCCTCTGGGTACTCCGGTTTCCTCCCACACTCCAAAGATATGCTGGTAGGTTAATTAGCTCCTATCTAAATTGTACCTAATATGTGTATGAATGTGATTTAGGGACTGTGTAAGCTCCTTGAGGGCAGGGTCTGATGTGAATGTACTATATATGTGTAAAGTGCTGCATAAATTGATGGCGCTATATAAGAACCTATAATAAATAAATGTGACAACCGCCCTTCCTCATCAACCATGTTTTCCTGTTAGATATTAACATAATGATGCTTACTTGTCCTACCTACCACAGCTCTTTGTCATATGACCAAATGGTTTTGGAGCGGTAATGATCAGGTGAAGGTGATTTTCAGGTAAAACCAGCCATATAGCAGCCTTTCTGAACTATGATGCTTACTTACTGAACCCTGCATGCCCCCTTAAGTGGACCTCCATCCAATAAATTAAGTTCTTCTCATTTGCTCCATCCACCTTGCACACTATATTTTTTTTGTTATGTTAGACAGTGTACATACTTTTACTTGTAGTGCAGCCCACCACTTTGTGATTCCTTGCCTAGGCAAGGATGATGTAGGGTTCAGCACTCCACTTCCTTCTTTAATGTCCATTTCGGGAGTCAGCCTTTCAGTAAGGGATGAAGTATCCCATTATTTAGGACCTGGCAATTTATGTCTGCATATCTCACACATATGCGGACATGCTGCAAGGTCCTAAATACCTGTCAGAGACTTTCAGCATGTCTGTGCGGTAATCCTGCATATGTGCAGACGATCTGCGGGGCTCTGCAAGGTCCAAAAATTTGCCAGAGCCCTAAGACATGTCTGCGCATGTAGGAGATCCTGCACATGTGCAGACATGGTGATGTGATCAGTAGCCAGATGCACAGTCCTTCACTGTTAGCCCCAGCATGCGGGCGAGGACCACTACGTCAATTGCCATCAGAGTACTGTGCTGCGACCCCCTGTGCTGTTTCCAGCTACCTGCCTGTGATACCAACCATGGTATTCCTCCAGATGCTCACCTGTGGTGCCAGCCCAGAGATCTCTCCAGCTGTTTGTGTGTGCATCCAGGACTATCCTGGACTTCACTGTGAGACACCCTTTTGCCATTTTGACCCTGTTTGTGTTAATTTTACTCTGACTTGTTTAGTTTAGTAAAGTTCAATTTAAAGTTACCCTCTGTCTGATCATTCAGCCGATTCCTATTACCTGGCATTACGGCCGAACAATGGTGATGGAAGTGGTGCAAAGGCAGAGCCCGGCAGTGATGCTCCAGAAAGAAGTAGACAGGCTACCGCCCTGTAATAATGACCCCCTTATTCCTGTAGGATGGTTGTCACAACAAGTACCCGAGTGCACAGTGCCAGGTCAGGAATTGGATGATTGGATCAAGAGATTGCAGGGTTTTATCCAATCATTTGAGATCTTGCCTGGCAGGCAGAACTGTCGATGAACGCTTTAGAGTGGGAAGCAAGAAGACAAATTTTGCACTATCCACTAGAAGATCAAAAATCCCTTCATCCCTTGACAAAATAGCTAACTGCTTAGAAGCCAAGCAGTAGCATTAGGGGACCTTAGGGATCACTTCATCGTCAGAAAAGCAGAGAATGTGAGATTTTTTTCCACAGTATGTACTGGTTCCACAAGACATAGCAGCAGAGATCTGCCATAATGAAAAGGGACGGAGGAGGAAAACCCAGCTGGGGTAAGGCAGAACATGGAGCTCAAATTCAACCCCTGAGATGCTCCTAGAGACCTAACTTTCAATCTTTGTGCAAGATAACTCTGTCTGGTCTGTAAACTTGCCCAAGACAGCAAGTTCAAATATGTTGGAGTGTAGCGAAGTGCCCCTTGACTTAACTCCTTTTCCCATAATCCCCTTGGTTAACACAAGCCCCTGGTCTCCTGGACATGCCCAGGGAATATAGCTTTCCCTGTTTCCCTCTCTCCGCAGCTTGAATAGAATGCACCTGATGAGGCAGAGATGGCTGGGCAAGTGATCTGCACCCAAAAGTACGGTCCTCTGCTCATAGTCCATGCATGCAGTCTACTTTCTTTACTGTCAGCGACACTGCATTTGGAGAGGAAGTCAAAGGGAACTTTGTTCCTTTATGATTTCCTGGATCATTGGGGAATCATCCAATCAGATGCTACTGCCCCATGTGACTCTGGCAGCCATCTTGGGTCAGACAGAGCCTATTTAAGGCCCTGGATCCTGGGTTTGGCATGCATTTGCAAATTTGCAGAGTAGGGACATGTACCCCGCCTGTTAGGGAAAACATTAGCGGTAGGGAAAGGTTCTTGAACAGCAGAGAAAGCTTAGGGATCGCAATGTCTCTGGACATCTGCCTGTTGGGCACAAGACAGTCAGGCTGCATTCTTCCCCACGCTACAGATCCTGACAGCTCAGCTGCACTCTGCTCGCTACATGCTGTTGGAACTGTGAGTGGTTGGGCTGCCTTCACACCGGGTTATTTGCAACCTGTTTCTGCATTATTTCAATTCAAGTTCTTTCATTGCACTGAGACTGAATGTGCAATTTTGCCGCACCACGCTGCACCCCTCCTACATTTGGGCAGAGGGGCAGGAGCCTAATAGCACACAGCTTGTATGTAAGACCCAACCACTGCGGGGAGCACTGCCTCAATTGCCACCAAAGTACTGGCCTTTAAGTGGGGTGGCCCTGTGTCTACAGCCACTCACTTGTTGGTGTCAGAGATCCCTCAAGCTATTTGCCTCTATACCCAGACCTACCCTGGACTTCATTGTGAGAGGCACCGTTGCATAGGCTAAAAGTGTTAGCATGTGGTAAGTGCCCCCCTAGCAACCGTATGTCTTCGTGACTAGCTAGCAGCCTTACCCCTAGAGGAATCCTTACTTTCCACTTAGTTCCTAGGTTGGGCTGCTCCGGCTACATTTCTGGTTACATTGGTTACATTTCAGGAGGCAATGTGCAGAACACCAGTCCTCCTAAAAGCTCTTCTTTGACATATACAGGTCTGTGTACACTATGCCCTATGTCAAGGACAGAAGCCAATGTATTGTAATCACAGGGGCTTGCTACTTTGTGGTTAAAGACCACGTCCTTGGGACTAGCCCTGTGTCACGGCTGAGAGCCATATTGCAATAGCTCATGAGGGTGCATCCCGGACCACTCCATCATCTGGACTTTCTGTCAGCAGTCCACCATTGCTCTCACCCCGAGCTAGCTGCGTTCTTCACACCTCATCTTCACATTACTAATCAAATAAGGTTGCGGCTCATCACAGATAAGGTCCAGTTAACACAGGTGTGACATAAGCTCCGACTTTGGGAGAACATGTCGTATGATGAGTATAAATCAAAGGTTCCCTATGAGAGACGTCTTAATTGGTCCAACTTGCATCGGTCTTACTTTGAAAAAGGTTCCTGCACAACTTCGGTCCAACTTTTCCGGAACGATTTCAGCCCATTGATTTGAATGTAAATTGCATTCAAGTCGCATCATCATCTTAACTGATCCGACTTGTGTCGTGCACCTTCGGTCTGCTATAGATTTTAAGGAGAACCGCACGCCAAAAAAAAAAAAAAAATACCGTGCCCCCCCAAAATCCATACCAGACCCTTATCGGAGCATAAGGAAAGGGGGGGCAAGCGAGCACCCTCCCCCTCCTGAACCAAACCAGGCCATATGCTCTCAACATGGGGGGGTGGGTGCTTTGGGGCAGGGGGGCTCTGCACCCCCCCACCTGAAGCACCTTGTCTCCATATTGTCGGGGACAAGAGCCTCTTCCCGACAACCCTGGGCAGTGGTTGCGGGGGTCTGTGGGAGGGGGCTTATCGGAATATGGAAGCCCCACAGATCCCCCCCCCCCCCCCCATGTGAGTGAGCATGGAGTACATTGTACTCCTACTCATTCACCCAAAAAAGTGTCAAAACTAAATAAAAACAGTACAGAGGTTTTTGACAAAGTCCTTTATTAAAAATGAAGAATGTCCCCCGTCATAGCTCCAACATGTCTTCTTTCTTCGGTGATGTCTTCTCTCTGGTTCTTCTCTCTCCACTGATGTCTTCTCCCGGCGCTAGCTCCCGCTGTTGTGTTAGCTCCGGTATGTGCCCCCCTATGTAGCCATGGGGCATGACCATCTGGTGATGTCACCCAGAGACCCGCCCCTTGTGACGTCACCGCCCCATCATGCCCCTTTTCTGACCTGCAGGGCTGCGTGCTCGAATAAGGGTCTGGTATGGATTTTTTTTTTTAATTTTGGGGTGGGGTTCACCAAGATTCATACCAAACTCTAAACTCAAAGGGCCTGGTATGGTCAGATCAAAGTCAGATCCCATTCATTGAATTCACATGGAAGTCGGACATGAAGTCGTAGGGCAAAGTTGGATTAGAAGTTGTCCAACTTCCATGTCGGAGCAGGGTGAACCCAACCTCACTCACAGTTCCTCAGGAGACAGAACCAGACAAACATTGCTTTTCATAATTTTACTTGTTTTTCTAAAGGAGAGCAATCACAACCTAAATATTGTTGGTAACATCTCCAGAGAATATAATGTTTATTTCAACCAATGCCTAACAGGTAACTGCAATCACACATAGAAAACAATAGGCCTTTTAAAGTATCACCTATGGAAAATATATGGTACTAAAGTTTGTCGCTGTTTTCCGGATGCACACAATTTTAAAGGATTAGTTCACCTTTGGGAACATGTTACATGTTCCACCCATTTTTAGGGTGGAACATGTAACATGTTTCCACTCCTGCAGCGTCTCCCCGATCCGCTGCATCTAGTGACATAGCGACAACAAGCTCGCTGCCACAATTTTTAAAAAAACACAGCCGTGTGGGGATCCATCTGTCCGGCGACATCATTCATTCACATCATTCTCAGAGTTCTGTGAATGGGAAAGTACAAGTACCAATAGCCTTTGCGGCTGTCGGCTTGTAGTTCTCAATGAAATACTAGGGTTCTGGTTGTCCATTGATTCTTCCTGTCAATATGTATCTGCATGCTGGTAGAAAGTATGAGCAGACAGATACACTGACAAGTCTGCAGGAGTTCTGCATGGCTCCCGCAGTCTGCTGATCTCAGGGGTAATGCTTTCCAGGCTCCTAGAAAAAAAAATAATAATAATAAATGCGAACTTATCCTTTAAAGCTTGACATGTTGAGTATCTATTTACTGGGTTCAACCCTTTACTTTATATTTTATCAAAACATTGGGTAATTGGCCCGAAAATTAGCTCAAGTTTATTTTTTTTCTGAAATTTTGCGTTTCCTAAACAATTCCACTAATGTGGTGTGGCATAAAAATTTTTGAAACTGCCACTATTTTATTCTCTAGGGTGGATTTCAGAAATATATACAGTTTTGGTGCATTTATGTCAATCTTCAGGCATAAAATTATTTTTTCAACATGGGTGCAAAAAAGGCAAAAACCATCTCTGGCAGGAGTTCAGCTTTAACTATTCCAGCCTGTAATTCCTTCCAAGGTAGTTGCTACTGCTTCCTCCTGTTGACGCCTCTGCAGCTCTATGTTAAATAGCAAAATCTAGAATTGCAAGCAGGCTGTCAGATTGGCAAGGATGTACTAAAATAAAGCTGCCATAGATGGGGAAAATATCGGCATTAAATGAGTGTATGCTATGACTGGTATGGCAAGCCGCATTCCTCCTGCAGGTCATATACGTTAGCTGGGTGCCTTTTATTGTAAAATCTGCAGATAGATTTCTTGGATGGCTTCCCCGCACTATTAAAAAGTGGAGAGAAGACAGAAAGGGACGCAGACATGGGCATGAAAGAAAACCACCTGGATGAGAATGAGCGGAGGGAAATGTGGAGGGGGAAAGAGGGGGTGAGGACAGATTTGCAGGGGATGAGATAATAATTCATCGCATTATCATCAGCCGCACACCTGGGTGTTGTAAAAATGAAAAGACGAGACCTAGAGGAGGAAAATGGCAATATAAGTCACTCTGGGCAGACCACAAGATATATCTTTATGTGACCATATATTAAGAGAAAACCTGCCACTAAACACCAACATGATGTCTGAATATTAGATTTTTACAACTGACTCTACACAGCAACAGCACCTTGAGGCCCACTGTGCACCGCTCCAGTATGTTGGTTTTGCACTTTAACATGCACTGCATGAAGGGCTGTTGTACATGGGTGACAAGTAAACTAGCTCATTTAGATTGGTCAAAAAAAGAACTACAGAAATCTGCATTATTTGTCAGTATTTTACACGCAAATATGTGCAAATATGCACAAAAATCCTGCCTTTCATATATTATTTAGCATTCTGGGAACTAGAAGAGTTTTTATGTGTGCACGCACGTATAAGCACATAAACACCTGTAAACGTGCACACCGTATGGACCATACTCACGTTTTTTGAACAGTAACTTTCTTCTAGGAATACATCAGTATCATGTGCAAAGACCCCCAAGGCAGCCTTTTCAGACACACATCAAAAAAAATACTGCACCAGAATGCACAGATGGTTACCATCTGTGCATTGCTTTGCACATGTATTGGGGTGAGTTTGCAAAGTGTGTTGGGGTGCCATTGAAAATCAATGGCACTGTGACATGGTTCATGCTCTACTGTTCATTGCAGTAACATGTGGTAAAATTAACATTTGCACCACGCATTAGCGCAAGACAAAGATGGTAAGTCATTGCACATAGTTGTGGCACATTTGTGCGGCATTCATTGGATTAAATGCAGCATTTATTGCATTAAAGCAGAGTTCCATCCACATTTTTCATCCCTCACCATGCAGCACTAATGTGCAACCTTAAAATGAATTGGCAATTTATTTATTTTTTTGTTCACTTACCTGATATATGCCTATATCTAATTTCACTTCCTCCTTTAGGGGCCACGGCGCCATATGTAATTTCCGGTTTTGCAATGGCTCCTGGGAGATCTTGGTCAGCTTGGCATGACACTGCTCCCATTACATTTAACATTGGCATCTATGGAAAATCTTGGTCAGCTTGGCACGGCATTGCTCCCATAATGTTTAAAATTGGCGTCTATGGAAAATCTTGGTCAGCTTGGCATGGCTGTGCCATGTCAAGCTGACCAAGATTGCACCGCACTTCAACTTACTATATGACCCTAGCTACGGATACTAACCCTAGATTTTAGGTTGCCCAAACTAAATGGTCTGATCTGGATATGCAAATCACGGAAGAGGATTGGATGGAATCCAGGAAGAAGGACACTGTGGCTTCAGATGCCAACACTGGAGATGGCTGCGCTGTGCAGGAACCTCACAAAGTAAGAAAACAATGCTGCACAAATAGAAAACTTGGCATAGTTTACAGCATACTTTTGTTACATTGCATGAGACATGAGTATTCTAGGGGTATTTTTATCTTAAAAGTCATATTTCGACTGGAACTCCGATTTAAAGTAGGTGGTGTTGCAACGCCTCCTCTTTGCCTGTCAAGGTCAAACTGTGGCTCATGGGAACTATGGTGCATGAGAAACTCACATATCCACACCAAGTTCCTGTGTATCTGGGACCCATGGATAGCCTTTAATTACCACCTGGGCCTGAACTGCTCCTTGTTATCTATATGACTGCCCATACAGTCTAAACCAGGGTGGGGTGGTGGACTGGATAACATGGGAACCCCCTATTGTGCAGAGTATTGATATAAGCGACTGAAAGTTTCTTGCAGAGGATAGCTTTATTATCATGGAGGAATATATTTATAATAAACAGGAACTGAAAGGATACAAGTACATACACTTACATAAGGAAGGTACTTCCTCTGATTACTTTACCATAGAATGCACACTATAACTCTGCAGCACCACCTACTGGATAGATAAGTATAATGCATACATATGTATAGTACACAGTATATAGTCAGATTACAAAACACCTTGCTGTTGCTCTTCCAACACCCCTTCTCAACAGCATGTGTTTTGTCAAATTATATTCAGCTTCTTCTAAATATAACTATGACATTCTTTCAACAAAGGCTTGGTGAGTGCATCAGCAGCCATCTCCTCTGATGGGCCTTGCTCCTGATTGTCCCTCAGTAGGTGATACTTGACAACGATGTGTTTGGTCCTCAGACTGACCCTTTTTGATTGCGTAAGCTTTATACAGCCCTGGTTGTCTTCAAAAATGGGAATTGGTTTTGACATGTCTATTCCAATGTCCACAAAAAGTTGACAAATCCATATCAATTCTTGACATGCGTGTGTTGCTGTGATGTACTCTGCTTCAGTTGAAGATAGAGCAACAGTTGCTTGTTTTCGACTAGACAAACTTATGCTTCCTTCCCCATACTGGAAGATAAATCCACTTGTGGATTTGCGGTCTATGCAATCTCTGGCCCTATCAGCATCAACATATCTTACCAGTTTTGGATCTGATGTTGCTGGTAACCGTAACTTCATCTGAATTTTTCCTTTGAGGTACTGCATCACTCTTTTTACTGCGTTCCAGTCACGCTGACAGGGAGCTGAAACCTTCCTGCATATTATGCCCACTGCTGCGGCTATATCTGGTCTTCTCAGAGTGGCAACATATAGCAGCTTACTGATTGCTCTGTGATACATGTCATTGTTGGGTAGCAAGTTTTCTGCTTCATTGCTCTTTAGATAGCCTGATTCCATAGGAGTTTTCACTTCCTTTGCATCTTGCATATGGAATTGTTCCAAGATTTCAAGATTTCAGAGATTTTATCTCTCTAATTGGATTCCTAGATAGTAGCTAATGTTCCCTAGCTCTTTGATTTCAAAATTTCCTTTCACCTTGTGAACTATTTGATTGTAATCCCCTTCTTGATCAAAACAGGTTATAATGTCATTGACATAGATAAGGATGTATATCCATCTGTCTTCTTGATTCTTGGAGTAGAGACAGGGGTCTGCTTTACTTCTTGGGAATCCCTCTCTAGTAAGTACTTCATTTACTTTCTCATTCCACATCCTTGCAGATTGTTTAAGACCATAGATGCTCTTCTGAAGTTTACACACGAGGTTGTCTCCTTGTTCAAACCCTGGTGGTTGCTCCATATAGAGGTCTTCCTTAATGTCTCCATATAGGAAAGTAGTTTTAACGTCTAGATGTTTGATTGCATGCCCTACCCAGCTGCAGCGCCAAGAAGCGTTCTGATGGTGGAGTGTTTTAAGATGGGAGTGAATGTTTCATCATAATAGTCACCAAATTTTTGGGAGTAGCCCTTGGCAACTAGTCTGGCTTTGTATTAATGGATATTCCCTTCTGTGTCTGACTTTACTTTGAAAGTCCACTTACTTCCTATAGTTTTGCGGTTAGGAGGGTGCTCTGTGAGTGTCCAGGTTTTATTTTATTGAAGTGACTTTATTTCTTCTTCTGCTGCCTTTCTCCATTTATTGGCTTCACATTTTGGCAGGTTTCCTATGTCTTCACAGGATGTTGGTTCACGTATGCTGTGTGGTTTGACAGTGTATGACAGCTTGTGGGGTGGTATCCCCTTTGTAGTCCAAGTGGATCTTATGATTTCAGACAGTTCAGCAGGATCTGGGGAGGAACTTGATTTAGGAAATGTGACTACCACTCCTTGTTCTGACTCCTGCACAGGTTCGCTTTGGTCAACCTTTTCTTATGGTTTGTTGGGCATACTCACTTCACAGCTTTCAGGGGTCAGCATTTCTGGTGATGGACTCTCATCATAATAAACACTATGGCTTATTGTCCCTTTGTCAGTCTTTGGGTGTAGGACTCTGTAACCCTTAGTTTGCTCGCTGTCGCCTACTAGAATGCCTTTTATGGCTCTGTTTTCCAGCTTTGATCTCTTCTCACTCGGAAAATAGGCATATGCTTTACATCAAAACGCTCCGATGTGCCCAATGCTAGGCTTTGATCCATGCCACATTTCAAATGGAGTACTTTTAATAGCTCTTGAGGGTACTCTGTTCTGTAGGTAGGTTGCAGTCATGACTGCTTCTTTCCTGTACTTATGAGGTAGGTTGGCATCCGACAACATGCACCTGGCCATTTCTATAAGAGTGTAGTTTTTCCTTTCTGCTACACCGGTTTGTTCAGGAGTGTATGATGCGGTTTTCTGGTATACTATTCCTTGTCTCTTCAGATATGAGGCCACTTCTTTGCTTATGTATTCTCCCCTATTGTTGGTGGTTTCTATTATTATTATTCCTAGTATGCCTTGGAATTTGTTTCTAGACATGACAATGAACTCTTTAAGTTTCTCTGATGTTTCATTCTTGTGTTTCATCAGATAAGTAGTTATGTACCTAGAATAATAGTCAATGAAAGTCAGTAGATATTTGTTCCCGCCTGACGTGGGAGTTTTCATTGGACCGCATACGTCACTGTGTATGAGCTGTAGGGGGTTGGTAGTTTTTCTTTGAGATGCCTGAGGAAGGGGAGCAGGTGTGGCTTTTGCTTCTATACAGCACTTGCATTTCATGAGCACTTTGCAAGGTATTATTGTCAAATCTTCTGATAAGTCTCTCTTTATAATGTCTGGTATAGCTTCTGAACTTCTGTGCCCTAGCCATCTGTGCCACAAGTGAATGCATTTGCTGTGTAGGTCATTAGAGACTATATTGACTTGTTGGTCTGTGGTAATGAGCCTGAATAGGTGGTCATCCAGCTTTCCTTTTGCGAGGCATTGCCTATTATTGTGAATTGTGCATTCATCACCCTGGAACGTAACTGTGAGACCGTTGTTTGCAAGAGTTTTCGCTGATAGAAGGCTGCCTTCTAGTTCTGAAACATACAGCACTTTCTTTACAAGGATACTGTGGTGACCTCGTTGTGGTGTAATGCAGTGCAGGAAGCCCTGGCCTTTACCTTCGGAGGTGATGTTTTTCCCATTTGCTAGGAAAACTTTGTCTTTTGCACTGTAATCAATGTTTGTGAAGAATGTCTCATCACTAGTCATGTGGCTTGTCGCTCCTGAATCTACGCACCAGCAGCATGGCTTTCCACTATGTGTCACTTTAAAGGTGCCACTCCATGAAGTGTCTGCAGTTTCCTTTATGGCTGCTTTGACTCTTTCTTTTGTGCATAGCTCTAGCTGTCACTGCTCGGCTTTCCAGATAGAACAGTCTTTTTTAAGTGACTGGTCCTTTTACAGCGAAAACAGGCTCTGCTTTCTTTGTTGTGCTTTGTGCCTGTGTACATCTTAAGAGCTTTGTCATCATGGTGCGTATTTTCATTCCTTCTGTCATATTCATCAATTTATTTCCCTTTGACATATCCTAGTGTCAGTTTCTGCTCGGGTCTGGCTTCTAAAGTGTTAATAGGAGCAGTATATGTCTCTGGAAGGGTGCAGAGGAGCAGAGCAACAATATGGTTATCTTTAATGTCCTCTCCGATGGCATGCAGCTGTTCTATGATCTCTAGCAAAGGCTTTACACGGTTACACATTTGCTGGCCTTCTTCTAGTCTAATTTTACATAATTTTCTTAGTAGAAACAGCTACAGCTTACTGTTGAGGCTTGAACGCTCATGCAATTTTTGTAACGCAGTCCACATACCTGTCAGGAAAAGACAGCAGTCCCGGTGGTTTCCGCGGTGGTGTGTGCACCTGTGCACGTTCGCGCGCACGCGCCGGAAACAGGCGCCAATCAGCTCTATTTAAACCAGCAAGACTTGGAGCCCGGTGCTGTCCGTTCTACAGCGTTTCCTGCACCTGTGTCCCCGGCGACTACTATTGAGTGACTTTCTGTTTCTGTGACCCCGGCTATCCCTTTGGACTTGTTGCTATCCGCCTGTATCTGACCCCGGGTTGCCTACGACCATCCGCTTGTCTGACCCCTTTGTACCTCTGCTGCCAGCATGTTGCCGACCCTGCCTGTGCCCGACCATCCGTTTGCCTGATCCCGCTGTACCGCATCGCCCGCTATTTGCCAATCCGGACTGTACCACTACCCTCCTGTTTTGCACAAGCTCTAGTGGACTTCTGTCTGCCATCTAAAGACTGTCCAGCCCTCGTGCCCCCCTGTGCTCCTGAGCTCCCTGTTCCCACTGTCAGGGGTTCTCGAACCAGGGCCGCAAGAGAGGTTGCCCCCGCATAAGCCGGACTCTACCACCAGGTATGTGACAGAAACGGACAGCCATGTCAGAGTCTGCGCCGGGCCCTCTCCCATGGAGGAAGTATGTGTACACCTCGCTGGATTAACACAGGCAGTGAAAACCCTTCAGGAAGGATATTTACGCTTGGAAAACCAAGTAAAGGACCTGGCCACTCCTAACCCCCCCAGGGGAGGCCATACACCTATCCACACCATAGGGACTCTGCCCACGGATCCAAGGGTGCCTATGCCTGAGCGGTTTGCGGGGGACTGCAGGTAATTCAGGTCCTTCCGCAGTTCCTGCAAGCTGTATTTTGCTCTCCAGCCCCGCACGTTCTCCTTGGAAGCCACCAAGGTGGGACTGGTGACCTCTCTTCTTCAGGACGACCCACAGGCCTGGGCTCACCGCTTATTGGAGCGAAACGCCCCTGAGACCTCCACCCTGGACAAGTTCTTCCATGCTATGGGTCAACTATATGAGGAAACACACCTGGCAGTCACAGCGGAAGCCACACTCTATGCCCTCTGGCAGGACTGCCGCCCTGTAGAGGACTATGTGTCTGAATTCTGGCGCTGGAGCGCTGAAACAGTCTGGGATGATGCGGCTCTCTGCCACCAGTTCCGGCTGGGACTTTCCGAGTCCCTTAAGGACGAGCTGGCGCGGGTTGGGGTCCCCCATACCCTTGAAGCACTGATCAGTCTGGCCATCCAGATAGACCGCCGCCTGCGGGAGCGCAGAGCAGAGAGGGCCACAGTATCTCTGTGCCCTTCCTGGATGTCGTCTCGAGTGTCTATCTCTCCAGGTCCCAGCCCAATGGCAACCTCCTCCTCCTCTCCACGAAACCGTCCCAGGCCTATGCCGGCTGAGTTCGTCCATCTACCTCTGTCCTCAGAGGAACGCCAGCGGCGGATGGACCACAACCTGTGCCTCTACTGCGGTGGTTCTGGGCACATAGTGAGGAGTTGCCCCGTCAAAATCAGCAAGACCCCCACGCCAGTCCCAGGAGAGGTGCTATCGCTGCCGAGTTTGCAGCCTCATCTGACCCTCCTCATCTGTCTGCAGCTCCCTGACAGGAGCATTCAAGTCTTGGCTATTCTGGATTCAGGAGCATGTAGTTGCTTCATTGACTTGTCTTTTGCTGCCCAACATCAGGTTCCTCTCAGACCCAAGGAGCGCCCAATGTCCATTTGTCTAGCCGATGGATCAGACATCAAGTCAGGCACTGTTACCCAGGAGACTTTTCCTCTGTCAGCCCGAACGGCTGAAGGCCACTCAGAGTTTCTAGTCTTGGATGCCATCTCCTCCCCATTATTCCCCATGATTCTTGGCCTTCCATGGCTCCGAGCACACAGCCCACACATTAACTGGAATGTGGGAAAGATCCGGTTCCAGTCCCCATACTTCTTGAACAATTGCTTTCAACCATCCCAGAGAGCATCCCCAGTGGTGCTGTCCATCAACCCAGACCCGGACTCGGAGTCCCGCCTTGTTGTCCCAGAGGCGTATCAAGACTTCCTAGATGTGTTTAGTAAGAAAGGGGCGGATACCCTACCTCCACATCGGTCATACGATTGCCCGATAGACCTGTTACCGGGGGCCGAGCTTCCGTTCGGTAGGATCTTTCCCCTCTCTGAAGTAGAGCTTGGGGCTCTCAAAGCCTATCTGGAGGAAAACCTACAAAAGGGTTTAATTTGGCCTTCCACTTCCCCGGCAGGGGCTGGGATCTTTTTTGTTGAGAAGAGGGATCACACACTTCGGCCGTGTATTGATTACCGGGACCTTAATAAAATCACGATCAAGAACAGGTACCCCTTGCCACTGGTTCCGGAATTGTTCCAACTCCTCGGCTCTGCAACCAGTTTCACCAAGTTGGATCTCCGGGGGGCTTACAATTTGATCGGGAGGGGGATGAATGGAAAACAGCATTCCGGACCAGATTCGGTCATTTCGAGTACCTGGTCATGCCCTTTGGGCTTTGCAATGCCCCGGCCACGTTCCAGCACCTGGTCAACGATATTTTCCTATGTCTTGGAGGTGGATGCATCGGAGACCGCAGTCGGGGCAGTTTTGTCCCAAAGGCAGGCACCTAAGGCTTCTCTGCATCCAATCGCCTTCTTCTCACGGAAGCTCTCTCCCCCCGAAAGGAACTATGATGTAGGGGACAGGGAGCTTCTGGCCATTAAGTCCGCTCTAGAAGAATGGCGATATCTCTTGGAAGGAGCGGCTCATCCAGTCTTGGTTTTCACAGACCACAAGAATCTGGAATATTTAAGAACAGCCAAAAGACTTAGGCCTCGCCAAGCGAGCTGGGCCCTGTTCTTTTCACGATTCCAGCTACACATCACCTACCGGCCTGGATCCAATAATGTTAAGCCGGATGCGCTTTCGAGAATGTTTCCTGTAACCGGAGAAGCACCCCCTCCTGACACCATCTTACCAGCTCATCATTTTCTTCTGATTCAGGAGGATTTTCTGTCTCAGATCAGGCAAACGTTGGCCGGCACCACCATACCCGCAGATTCTGGACTCTCTCTCAAGGATGGGTTATGGTGGTCGGGTACGCAAGTTTTCGTGCCAAAGGAGCTCCGTCTGTCTGCCCTGGAACTCTGCCATGACCTTCACCTTGCCGGACACTTCAGTGTTATGCACTTGGGGGCTAAGAATATGCATGCATCGTACATACTAGGGGGAGTACAACTGGGGGAATCCATAGTGGAGAAGGATTTGGGGGTTCTGGTAGATCATAAGCTTAATAATGGCATGCAATGCCAAGCTGCGGTTTCCAAAGCAAGCAAAATCCTTTCTTGTATTAAGAGAGATAGAGACATTATTTTGCCCCTGTACAAATCATTAGTAAGACCTCATCTGGAATATGCAGTTCAGTTTTGGGCACCAGTTCTCAAAAAGGATATCGGGGAACTGGAGAAAGTGCAGAGAAGGGCAACCAAACTAATAAAAGGCATGGAGGAGCTCAGCTATGAGGAAAGATTAGAGGATCTGAATTTATTCTCTCTTGAGAAGAGGAGATTAAGGAGGGATATGATCAACATG
>BLSH010274037.1:1221516-1236498 GCA_018402905.1 Glandirana rugosa
CCTTCCCCTCACCCCTACAACCTTCTCGTTGTCGTTCCACAAAACATTAGACTGATATATGACACTTGATACGTATACATACGTAATATGAATAGGTAGGTTGTCCACAACGACGTTTCAATATCACACACAAGATACCATTTCATTAGTCTCCTTCATGGAAGGAATATATACACATACATGAACATAGGAGAGTCACAGACAAATACTATTTCTATAAGGAGGTACTGTCATTTCGATAGGAGACGTATGTTCTTAGAAGGTCAGCGAATATAGTTATGGCCTGGACGCCTGCTAGATGCTCTGGGTGCTGCTGGGATATCCTCTTCACTGCCTGGGACCCATAACCTTTTGTGCAGAGTATTGATATAAGCGACTGGAAGATTCTTGTATGCAGAGGATAGCTTTACTGTCATGGAGGAATATCTTTATCATAAACAGACACTGAGAGGATACAAGTACATACACATATATAAGGAAGGTACTTCCTCTGATTACTTTACCATAGAACACACACTATAACTTTGCAGCAACACCTGTTGGATGGATAAGTATAATGCATACATATGCATAGTTCACAGTATATAGTCAGATTACAAAACACCTTGCTGTTGCTCTTCCAACATCCCCACTCCCCTTCCCTCCTTTCCAGGGCAAGCTCCCCCTCCCTCGCTGTCTTCTCTTTCTTCTTCCTTCTCTCTGGGAACCATCGAAGATCATAGGCCTTTCCCCACCTTTTCCTTTTTCTCCTTGGGTGCTATGCTCCCTTTCAGGGCATCAGCACCCTTCTCCACCCCCCCACCTTTTTTTATTTGTGCTGAGGTGAGAGCCTCTATAGGCAATATACATTCTTACTGGACCGCCTCATGAGTAAGGTTGATGCAGGATCTGTATTAGCACCAATCACTTTTATCTCAGTGAAGAATTACTGTGTATTGCCTTCATGTCGGACGGACTTGTTACCATGAACTTGCCTCTACTATACTTCACCTTGTTCTTTTTGTCACACTGTTCTGCGCACAATGTTTTGGAAACTTTGAAAAACATTCAAAAATGCAAAACAAACACCTCTGAAAAGCATGTGCATGCGCAGCTCAGCTTAGAGCGACTGGCCTCCAGTGCATGCATGACGAATGAAGGTGGCTTAAAATTGGCACACAGAAGTAGATGATGGCATTGGACCCCTGATCAATGGATCGACTTGGGTACAATCAGCCTGCCCATACATGGATCAAAATTTGACCAATCCCTGCTGAACTGGCAGAATTTTAATCCAAGTATGACCGGCTTTATATTAGTTACTGCATTTTTAAGGATGGAGTTTTCTTTTAAGCTTCTGTTGTTTTACATACAACAGTTACTCATGGGAAGTTCCAAGGCCAATAAGGGGCAATTATTATAAAAGATATGTATCAGAGCCTTTAGTAGCTGCTGGAGTTCTGCGCACAGAAACCATCACGTTGGACATTTATTTGAGAAATGATATGTGCAAATATGACTTTATGAGAACTATTAAAGAGATTTCTATTGAACTGTTCTCTCTCTCACACACACGCATTCTCATTCTGCTCTTTGTCTTTGGGGACATTGCTTTGGCTGATGAAGTGTTAATGTACTAAGTGATTTGGATCTGTACTGTGGCAGAATGTCTTGGTTCTTTCTGCGAGTATGTGTAAAGGCTCTAATAAAGTTTTAACAATGTACACCTGCAAGCCAAACAGAAACTCCAGACTGTGGACTAATGTCTGCATCTAAATGGACGCATCATGACGTCCGGAGCTTGGATGCATAGCAAGCCCCCATTCACCTCTGTAATAAACACAAGCTATAATGTACAGTATTTCTAGTACAAGGCGAAGTGCTAATGTCTTTCCATACATTCCTGTATCTGATCGTTCTGTAGTGCAGTCCATAACATCTCCTGTTACACTATCAGTACACTATATAGCCCAAAGTTTGTGAAAACCTGACCATCATGACTATATGGGCTTGTTGGGCATCATGATCCAAAACCACAGGCATTAATATGTGTAGCACCTCCTAGTGGAAGATGCTAGGTACACTTAGTTCATGGCTCCTTCTATAATCATAGGAGCAGAAATTTTTGTTCTGGCCTGTTCAGGGTTGTCAGGTTCAGGAGTGTCAGGGCTGGGCTCCGCCTTCTCTTCTCAGAGCAAGCTGCTCAGCCGAGGGTTAATTGCCAGTCTCAGCTTTCACTCTGTCTCACCTGATGCCCATATCCTGCTCGTTTGCCAGCACTCCTAGCTATATAAACTACCTGGATCAGATCTCAGATGCCTTCACCTTGTCAACATCTTGAGAAATCTCTGCTGTGTGTTCCTGTGAAAGACTTTGCCTGTTTGATGTTCCCTTCTGGTTCCTGGGTTCAAGTCCCTGCTCGGATGACTCTCCTGGCTCCTGACGCTCCTGACCCTGCATTCCATCTGTTTGACCTCTCTGATCTCTGTACTCCTGTTTCACTGGCTTGCTCTGACTATCCGTTCCCTGGCTATGTTTTGACCACGTTTTCTCTGTTTATAACATTTTACCTTTTTATTAAAAAGTGTGATTTTACTGCACTTCTGTCTTTGTCTGATTCATGGTTCCTGACAGTAGGTGGAGGCCATGAATTCAGAAGATGCAGTAAATCCACTTGCTGGTAATATTTTTTCTAGATTGATTGAGCAGGATCACTGCATGGATCAGTTTGCCATAGCGTTACAGATGCTCCTGAATCGCGCTGCTCACCTGGTTCCTCCCACGGTGGCTGTTCCGGCACAACTTGTGTTGCAGGCCATTCCCACTGATGCTCAAGTCTCTGTGCCCGCCTCAAATATTACCTCTACAAGGGGTATGTCTGGTTCCACGCCACTTCCCCAGTGATTTGGGGGTGATCCAGTTCAATGCAGATGGTTTCTCAACCAGGTTGGGATATACTTTGAGATGCTGCCCCAGGCATTCCCCACGGACAGAAGCAAAGTAGGCTTTGTGATTTTTTTGCTCTCTGACAGAGCCTTGGCATGGGCAAACCCTCTATGGCAGATGCAGAAACCCGTTGTCCAGAGTTTGTGGCCTCCTCTAAAAGGGTATTTGATGTTCCCACATGCTCCATTACTGCTGCCAAAAGCCCCATGTCCATCAAGCAGGGTATGAGAACAGTTGCCGATTATGCCATGCTGACTGCGCCCTCTTACCAAGTTTTGGAGAGGGTCTGGCTGTCTTCTCGCAACCTCCGACTCAGTGTTCCCTCACTGAAGCTGGCACCATGTTTTATTGGGCCTTTCCGTATTCTTCACAAGATCAACCCTTTGGCTTACGCTTTAGGCCTGCTTTCTAATATGAGAATTTCTAATGTATTCCATGTCTCCTTGTTAAAACTTTTGGTATGCAACCGCTTCACCACCTCGGTACCACATCCTCATCCTGTTCAGGTTGAGAATCAAGAGTAGTATGAAATACAATCTATCATTGACTCCCGTAGGTTTCATGGGCGCATACATTACCTCGTTCATTAGAAAGGGTACGGTCCGGAGGAGCATTCTTGGGTCTCATCCTGCTCCTGTTCTCCTCTGTACTTTCCATAGACATTTTCCCCTCAAAGCTGGTGGCCCCCCGAGGGGGGGGGGGCAGGTCATTGAGGAGAGGGTACTGTCAGGGCTGGGCTCAGCCCTCTCTTCTCAGAGCAAGCTGCTCAGCTGAGGGTTAGTTGCCAGTCTCAGCTTTCACTCTGTCTCACCTGATGTCCATATCCTGCTCGTTAGCCAGATCTCCTAGCTATATAAACTGCCTGGATCAGATCTCGGATTGCCATCGCCTGGTCAACATCTCTGGAGAAATCTCTGCTGTGTGTTCCTGTGATAGACTTTGCCTGTTTGAAGTTCCCTCCTGGTTCCTGGATTCAAGACCCTGCTCGGCTAACTCTCCTCCTGGCTCCTGACCCTGCATTTCGTTTGTTTGACTTCGCTGATCTCTGGACTCCTGTTTCACTGGCTTGCTCTGACTATCCGTTCTGCTTACCAAACCCTGGCTATGTTTTGACCATGTTTATTCTGTTTATAACATTTTACCTTTTTAATAAAAAGTGTGATTTTACAGCACTTCTGTCTTTGTCTGATTCATGGTTTCTGACAAGGGTCTCACAAGCTGGGAGTTTGATTACTTCCCCATGCCTCTGAAAGAAGCTTCTTGAGCTTAGGGTGGGAGATTCAAAACAACCAGCCTTTATCTGGTTCCACTCAATCCCTGGAGAGGAGTGTTCAGAAGGGGCTGGAATGATGGTATATAATCTGAGACACTGACCAGCAGGGTTCCCAATAGGGTTCCGGAAACAGAGGGGCTGCTGCTCTCAGGCAGCCCATTGTTTTTACTGCTCTAGAGGACTCAGCATTGTCAGGGCCTGGATGGACTTCGCTAGAAACTGAGGTCCCTCCTCTGGGTGATGCAAGTAGGTGGAGTACTGTATCCCTATCTATTCTAGTGTGAGAAGAATCTTAGGCAAAAGGAGTAATGGGAGCAGGTTACCCCTGACATATGCTATGTAAGTCTGTAGCCTGGGAAAGAGTACCCTTCGGAATAGGCCAAAGAGATGTTAAAGGAGATTCCACAAAAAAGGTTACCGTTACCGTTACCTACATTGAGGAGGAGTGTGGGATTGATGGCTGCACATTCTATGTTCAAATGTTACATCTTTGTTGTTTCCTGTACTGCTAGAACTGGAAATGTAGACATTCCTTTATTCATGAAAGTGGACCTCAGCCAGAAGAATATGAGTACCACAGGAGAGGTGGGCCTCAGTCCAGGAGAATGGAAGTACTACAATGGAGGTAGGCCTTGGGCCAGGACAATGGGAGTAACAAGATGGCGGAGTTTCTCCCTTTATAGGTACGTGCATACCCTATCTCATGAAGAAGAGGGGAGGTGCTCTGGCCAGCTTTGCAGGAGCTGATGTTGATCAGGGCTGCCAACACTTACGAAGGTGGCCCCATTCTTTTGGGAAGGTTTTTCACAAGATTTTGGATTGTGTCTATATAAATTAGTGCCCATTCAGCTAAAAAAAGATTTGTGATTACAGGTATTGATATTGGATGAGAAGACTTGACTCGCCCTGCGTGACTGCATAGATGTTAAATAGATTGCTTAATTATTTAATTTCAAGCATCAGTGTGTTATACAGAGTTACATTGGTGCAGCTTGGACCAATGTAACTATGTACAGTATGTAGCCTTCTTCCCTGAAGAAGGGAGTTGGAAATAGGCAAGTTCTCCCATTGTAGTACAGAGGCTGCCCAATTCAGACACAGTTCCAAGCAGATTAACCAACATAAGCTCAGTCTAGGGCAGTGGTTCTCAACCTCAGTCCTCAAGTACCCCCAACAGGCCATGTTTACAGGTTTTCCTTTATCTTGCACAGGTGCTTTAAATCAAAGTCAATGGCCTTCGCATTTTGGACAGCTATTTTATCTACGAGAAATTCCCAAAACATGGCCTGTTGGGGGTACTTGAGGACTGAGGTTGAAAACCACTGGTCTAGGGGATGTCTTTTTGTGTTTTGTTTGCAGAAACTTGAACAGGAAAGGGATAAGGATACAGGATACTCCAACACATTAAAAGATATTGTAGCTGACCAACTTCGTCAAAGTAATCCCTGAGGTTAGTGACCAGATCTGAACCTAGTTGCTCTCCCCCAAATTGTGTCTTTATGCCCCAGGTTGGCATGGTGTCCACTGTAGCATTTGCAGTGGCAAGGCAGTGTAGGACTTGCCAGAAGAGGGATTACTTACAACAGAGTTGGTCAGCTTAAACATGTATTGCAATATATATAATATATATATTGCAATATATGTGAAGTAAATATCCCTGTTTTACATTGCATAGTTTGCTGGGAAGGGTGTAGCAGTGTGCAGAGGGTCCATTTGGTATTTGCAGTGTTAGCATGTGGTCACACCCCTTTAGCACCTGGTAGTTCATTACATGTACAAGCTATTGGGATCTGAGCACAGGTATATATTTTTTCTTTTCTAGAAGAACCTATGACCTCAGGTATAAAAGGGAAGAGAATGACCTTTCTGTATAAACCGCTCCCCTAAAATCCTGATGCCATGGGCCCAGAATGTAAACCGTACAATTTATAAAACTATTTTAAGAAATGCAATAATCAGCTTTTGAGTAAGAGTTCCCCTTAATGTGCACTTTAAGTGGGGGGAGAAGAACGTGTAGAAGTCCTTGTAGTGTAGATGTCCAGAGTCTTCAGCTAGCCCAACAAGGGCCGAGGGGGATTTCATTGGTGACCAGCAATAAAGAACAACATATGCAAAGTATTTCCTTTGGAAGCTCTCATGTAAAGGGACGGGATAAAGGTGTCTGCATGCAGTGTCTTTGTAGTGTGTACACCAGTCCTGATGATATCAAGGGTACAGGATGTCGCGGAACAGGCTCTTGAAGGATCTGCAGTTAGATGAAGGATATCCAACTGGCAACCTGATGACCCAGAGTTCAAGCAATGTCTGTAAAGGGTGCCCCAGGAAGTGCCCAGAGTATCCTTACAGCCGATGGAGCGTTTGGTGGTGGTAAAGCCCACACTGTCCATGCCACAAAGTCCCCACACAACAGGTAGGTGGGAGAGCTCCTTCCCCCTGCAGTTGTTCGCGTAGTCCTGCTTCGCTTTCTCCTGTCCTCCCAGGCCGCCTCGTGTCTTCTACCCCTTCTTGCATAACTCCCCCCTCCCTTCCTGGGCTCCAGGATCTCTCCTCTGGTGATGCTGCAGCTGTTGTTTGCTCCTAGAGTTTCACAATGGAGCCACAAGTCCACAGGATTACATGTCCCATGGTGCTCTCCTCTCCTCTCCCGCTGCTCAATATTTCTCTGCTGACAGGAGGGGCCGCTCTTCCTTCTTGCAGCAGACAGCGGTGGCTGGCTCAGTGTGCGGGGGGGGGGGTGTCACGTACCTGGTCGGAGGCCGCAGTGCTGAGAGGGCTCCCCTTGTGACTAAAATCCCTGGAGGTGGTACAGGGAATGCAGTGCCCAAAGAAGCACAGGTTGCCAGTTGTAGTAGGACAGGCCAGTAGAAGGAGCTGTGAGCTCCGAGCACGTAGCCAGCCATCCTACTGTCCTCTTCACGGTCTGGGTGACATCACTTCCTCCTGTGCGGTCCATGCAGAGCAGCCCAGACTTCCTGTTGCTTCCTGTGTCCCAGTTCTCTCCTCCACAGCCATCTGGACCCCAGGATGCACACTGGACTGTGGCAGCCTTTGAGGATGATGATTTCATAACACAATGCGTGTCTTCTGCCTACATCTTGTAAGTGCAATGTATCTTGTGCAATAAACTGTGTTTTAATAATACTAAACTTAGGTGCACCTCCCTCTCCCCTCCTTTTCAGTGGGAAGGGTCAGCATGTTGAGGCTTCTTTGAGAGGTGAAGATAGTTTCTTTAGAACTTTCACATAAAGTATCGTAAGTCAGTCTTTTAGGTGGACAAATTGTTCAACTTTCTCTCTGCTCACTGGGCTTAGGTATTTCAGGTGCAACAGACTCCTCGTCTTGTACAAGTGACTCTTCCTCTTGTACTATAGAAGAGCAAAAAGGTTCTGGGTCCCCTGCTGCCAGGGGGGTTTGGGAGTTGCTCTAGAAGGGGGAGTGGCTAACTCTGGCATTGTAGATAGCTACAGCCAATCCATGCCCATTTCTTCCCCCTCACTGTCCTCTTCATCTGGGCCTGGTGGCACAGATTGAGACCTGGTTATTGACGTGATCCCTGAGAAGTAGTTGGAGTAGGCTGTGGATCTGTTTGCTGAGAAACACAAATTGCATCTGATAGGGGCAGTAGGTGATTACAGTGCCAAGTCTTTAGTGGGCCTATGCTTCCCTCTGGGTGGATCTGGTTTACTTCTGCAGTATGAGAAAAACCCCAGGGATGACCTAAGCTCAGTTACGTTAGTAAGTCTTAGCCAAGAGGAGACAGCTTCCAGCTTCTGGAGGTCAGTAGCTATTCCTTCGGCAGAGACAATATGCTCAAGGTAGTTGACTGAAGGCTGATAAAACTGACACTTTTCCAGAGACAACTTCAACTCCTAATCATGGAGTTTCTTCAGGACCTTCTCCAGATGTTCCTCAAGGGGTTTGCCAAAGACGAATATATTGTCTAGGTACACCAACACTTCAGTCAGGTTCATGTCTCCTACTATCTTCTCTATCTACCTCTAAAACATTGCTGGGACATCGGACAGACCTTGAGGCATTCTGTCAAACTCAAAGAACCCTAATGGGGTGATAAAAGCTGTCTTTTCTCTATCTTCAGGATATATAGCAATTTGATACTACCCACTTTTAATTCCAGTACAGTGAACCACTTCGCCCTGACAGGCTCTGCAGGGCATCTTCTATCCTTGGAGTGGTGTACTGGTCAGGGATAGTTTTCTGGTTGAGCCTCCAATAGTTGATGCACAACCTATGGGAACCATTCTTCTTCTGCATCACCACTATAGGGGAGGCATAAGGCCTCCTAGACTCCTGGATAATGCCTGCTCTCTTCAATTCTACCAGCTGTTCATGAAGATCTTCTAGGTCCCCCAATGGGATCGGACTCTCTCTCTGAATAGCTTGTTTTCACTTTTTGCAGATCAAACTCATTCTTCGAAAACATATCCTGCCATCTCAGGAGCTGGACTTTGACTCTTTCTCGCCACTTAGTAGAAATTCTCTATAGGTAGTCCGTACTTTCCTTCCCCCACAAAATCAAATGGTGAGACTAGGGTGGCTGGATTCACTTGTCCTAACAGCATTCAGGCACGCAATTTGAAAGGCAAGGCCGTAACATTTTGGACACTTACTGGGATCTTCCCATGGTTTTGTTGCAACGCCTTAGTTAATATCACTATTAGGATTACCTCCACCCCTGTGTCCTCTCCCTTACAGTCAGCTTTAAGGACAACAAAGGGGCCAGGCTGCTCCCAATTTAGCTTGACTGAAGGTTGTAGACATGCCACCTTTCCAGGTTGTGGTATCTTCTCACTTCTGCCTAGTCACCATATCTTCTGCACTCCTTCAGGTCCCACTGGCTCAGCAGGGAGCTTACGAAGAGTAGTGAAGCTAGTCCGCCCTGTTTTCTGTATTCGTGCCCCTTTCTTGATGATCTTCCAGTTTTGATTGTGTCTCCATTGGGCCCCCGGAGGGCTGGTGTGCACCAGCTTCTTGAGGCCAAGGTCAATGGGAGCATGTTGTATGGTCGCTCAGAAACAACAGCGAGGGTCATCTGCAAGGGTTTAGGCCTTGTTTGTGGCAGTTTGTGTCTTTGACTTTGGAGCAAACTGCTGTAGGTAAGCAGCTGGTCAACTCCTTCATCATGATAGGATCTAAGGACTGAGCTCCCCTTAAAACCTGTTGTGCCCAGACCTTGTCGACTGACCCGGGATCTATACCTTTCTTTAGCAATATCTGGTGCATTATCTTGCTAAGGCGCCTCATGTATTCAGACAGTTTCTCTCTTTCATCTTGGTAGGTATACTCAAACTGGTACATGAGGTTGGAGGCCTTTTCTGTTCTCCCAAGCATGTCTTTCAAGATATCTAAGGAATCGTAAGCAGTATAGTCCTGTTTGCTAAGTTTCAGGTTGTGAATACCTTCTGAGGCTGGCCCCCTAAAACTCTCTGTGATACTCTGCTTTTTCTGGGCCTCAGGAATGTTCCATTCATCTGAGGCCGGCGTGCAGTCATTGAAACTCTCTTCACTGACAGGAACTGGCTGTTTTCTGAAAAAGGTTCCCAGTTTTTGGTGTTCGGACCCAGTGTATGTTGGACTCTTCTGACACTTTGCCACAAACTCTTCCAAGGCAGCAATGAATTCTGGTCCTATCATGGCTACAGATGCCAGTAAGGTAGTTTCTTCTGACAAGGCTTCTTGGCTTGAACATTCTGGGCTTATAAATGATAAGTTCAGCTGAATTAGGCGAGCCTCAATGTTGTTAGGCAGTTGCAGATTGGATCCTCGGAAAATGTAAGGGATCCATCTCATCCACTCTATCAAAGTGTAAGTAGGATAGGTCCTGGGATCTGCTTTTACATTGAACACCCACACCTACACATCTGGAACTAGTGTCTTCATAGCTTGACTAATCTGCTCCTCGGCCCAGGCCTCCCCAGGGATATTGATTACCATACTTGACTCCTGGCTGCCATTTTCCTCCTCACACCACTGGGTTGCAGTGGCAAGATCCATGTTGATGTTCTCTGGGGTGTTGTCTTGGTGGTTTGCTAGTAAAAGAGACGTAAAACAGAATATCCCAGAAAAGCCCCCACATGTAGCGCTACCCCCGAAGGAGCCGCTTGGAAATTTTGGGTTCTCTGTTCTGCGCCTCAACTCCAAGAACAACTTCAGCCCCTCTGACACACCTGGTTGAATAAAATCACTGCAGACACACGTGCAGCATCAGACTGTAGCAAAGCAAATTACTATTTTACTAAGGATTCAAGGCAGCAAAAGAAAGGAATGTTAATGCAGATATATTCAATCTCAAACTTTGCTCTAAGCAAATATACAAAAGGTATGCAGTGCAAAGGAAGATCTCAGTAAATCAAACAGTAATAACCTGTAGGCCCTAGAAGAACCTTTAACCCCAGGTATAAAAGTATCAAACTGCTCCCTTAAAATCCTGATGCCACGGGCCCAGAAAGTAAGCAGCACAATTTATAAAACAATTTGAAATCAATGCAATAATCAGCTTTTGAGTAAGAGTTCCCTTTAATGCACAGGGGCTCGTAGTCTGCCCTGTGTATAACAATTGTTTGGATGACAATGCCACTACATGCATTATTTTTTTAACTATTGTCTGTCTATTTATATTCATTTTTTTTGTATAATAAAGTCATATAATTTTTATAATTACCTGTCAGTCTGGAGTGCCTCAAAAGTCCAACCTCAAGGACCTTATTTTTTGGTCCTAAATTTTTGCATTTTTGTATCAAACTGCTTCCTTAAAATCCTTATGCCACGGGCCCAGAAAGTAAGCAGCACAATTTATAAAACAATTTGTAATAAATGCAATAATCAACCTTTGAGTAAGAGTTCCCCTAAATGTGCACTAATGTTATACACTGAGTCATTTAAGTGGGGAGAGATAAAAGTGGAGAAGTCATTGTAGTGTAGATGTCCAGAGTCTTCAGCTAGATCAATAAGGGCCCAGGGGAATTGCTGTGCAAAAAGCATAAAGTATAACATATGCAAAGTGTTTCCTTTGGAAGCTCTCATATAAAGGGATGGGATAAAGGTGACTGCATGCAGTGTCTTTGTAGTGTGAACACTGGGTGGGCTTCCGCCACCTCACCAGTCCTGATGATATTAAGGATCTAGAGAATGGGTGTCCCGGAACAGGCTCCTGAAGGATCTGCAATAAGATGAAGGATGCCCGACTGGCAACCTGATGACTCAAGGATCCAGCGATGTCAGTATAGGTGCGCCAATAGGTGCCCTGAGTATCCTTACAGCCAATGGAGTGTCTGTGACAGATGACCTGTGCCTAGTGATGGAGCTTGCTGGCGGGAAAGGCCACCAACAGACCGCAATGCCCCCACACAACAGGCAAGTGGGAGAGTTCCTTCCCCTGCAGCTGGTCACATATTCCTGCTTTCCTCTCTCTCATCCTCCCAGGCTGCCTTGTGTCCTCTCTCCGTTCCTGGATAACTCCCCCCTCCCTTCTCCAGGCTCTTTCTTCTGACGATGCTGGTGCTGTAGTTTGCTCCTAGAGTTCCACAATGGAGCCGCCAGTCCTTGGGAATATATGTCCCATGATGCTCTCCTCTCCTCCCGCTGTTTGGCTTTCCTTTGTTGATAAGAGGAGGGAGGGGCAGGCAGTTAATAAAGAGCTGATAGCAGGGGCTGTCTGAGCAGAGGCAGGATTTGGCACCCACTACAATATTAACAGGAGAATAAACCTAAACAGAATCCTCTTGCAAAAGCCTTTGCTGGGGTAAGAGGGAATGACCAGCTAATCTCGGGTTCTGTACAAGCAGTCCCAGTCCTTGAAGCCACCAATGGCACTTACTCCCTCAAACACATGCACAGCAGGAATCTTTAGCAAGGGTCCTACCAGCTTTCATGCAACATTCTTCCATGATGGCAGAATTGACAGGATCCCTCCTTACGTCGGGCTCCATGGGTGATGCCTTCCAGCAAATATCATTCAATCTAGAATCCTTCAGGCCCTCAGCCAAGCACAAGCTAAGGCACAAAAGCAGCTCTCCAGTACAAAGACTGCAACCCAGGGGCAACAGCCCCAAGACAAGAACACTCTGAGCATGCCCCCCAAACAATTATATTCTCCCTATCTTCACCTTCTGGGTGCTTCTCCCAGGGATTGGCTGAGAATAGATAAATATTCATAACTTCAGTGGCTGACCCTCCTACTATATTCACTGTAAGCTTCTTTCAGAGACAGGCAGAAGTATTCACCTACCAAGCCTAGGGAGACTTGACCAGATCTAGAAAGGGATCACTACTCTACTTAGTACAGAGGAACCCCAAAAACGTTTAGCTTAACTAGGGTAGGGCACTACAATATACACCATGCATGGTCAATGCCCCTGGAAGCTGCAAATCACAGAAGTAGACACTGCTACATTAGTCATCTCCATTAGCTTCCTGGTCCCGTGCTGAGCAGCCAGCATGATGCATTTCATACACAGGAGGTCAGCTGTTCGGCACAGGCATCATTCAGAGAATGCTTTGCATCTTCTGAATGAATGCAAAGCATTCTCTGATTGGACAAGATGGAGAGGCAGGGGGGTCCAGGGGGATGTGATGTCACACTCTTCACCTTGTCCAGTCAGAGAAAGTTTTGCATTTTTTTTCCGAATATGCAAAGCATTTTCTGAACGGTGCTCATGCAGATCAGCTGACCTCCTGTGTTCACAATGCAGGAGAGCACTGACTACCAATGTAAGCAGGCACTACACTGACTACCAATGTGAAGGTGCACTCCATTAACCACCAATGTAAGGATGCACTACACTGGTGATTACCAATGTAAAGGGAGACTACATTGACCTTAACCACTTGCCGACCGTGTACTGTATATATATACAGTGGCAGTGTGGCTCTATTCCGCGAATCGCCATATATAAGTGGCGATCCGCGCATTCGCAGTTAGCGGGCAGGAGTGTGCCCACGGCTCAGGCGGACCCGATGTCTGCTGGCGAGCTGCGATGACCTGCCAGAGAGAAAGAACGGGGAACCCCCGATCTGTCAGTGGGTATGTAAGAGATCTACTGATCCCTGTCACTGGGATCAGTTAGCTCTCTTATGCCCATGGTAGCCCAGCCCCCCTCACAGTTAGAACACGCCTAGGGAACACAGTTAACGCCTAGATCTCCCCCTGCAGGTTAACCCCTTGCTGCCAATGACATTTATACAGTAATCAGTGGATATTTAAATTTCTGATCGATGTATAAATGTCATTGGTCCCACAAAAGTGTCAAAAATGTCCGACAAGTCCACCCCAATATCAAAGTCCTGATAAAAATCGCAGATCGCTGCCATTACTAGTAAAAAATTTAAGAAAATAAAAACCCCATGAATTAATTCTCATCATTCGTGAATGCGGCAACTTTTGTGTTTTTTTTACCAAAAATATGAGGAAGAATATAAATCGGCCAAAACTGATGAATAAATTAGTTTTTTTGGATTTTTTTTTGGGATTTGTATTTTAGCAAAAAGTAAGAAATATTGTTTTTTTTTTTTTTGCAAAATTGTCGCTCGTCTTTTGTTTATAGCGGTGATCAGAAATGACACAGAGGTTACCAAATACCACCAAAAGAAAGCTCTGTTTGTGGGAAAAAAATGACGCAAATTTTGTTTGGCTACAACGTCGCACGACCGCGCAATTGTCAGTTAAATTGACGCAGTGCCGAATTGCAAAAAGTGCTCTGGTCCTACAGTGGGAAATCCTTCCGGGGGTGAAGTGGTTAATGAAAGGGGACACTACCCTGACTACCAATGTCAAGAGGCACTACACTGATTACCAAAATAAGGGGACACTACACCGACCACTAATTTATGGAGGCCCTATATTGTCTATCAATGTAAGGGGGCACCACACTGCCAGCCAATTTAGGAGGAGACTAAACTGATGGCCAGTGTAAAGGGTGCACTACATTGACTACCAATGTAAGGGGGAAATACAATAATCACAAATATAAGGAGGGACCACACTGACTACCACTGTAAAGGGGCACTGCACCAACTACCAACATAAGGGGGCAATACACTAATGACCAAGATAAGGAAGCACAGCACTGACTACCAATATAAGGGGGCACTGCACAGACACTTCTTCACTGATCAGCAATGTAAAGAACGCTTTCAGGGCATTGGATTCTGTATTCTATACTATACATTATTATATACTCTGAACTGCTGCATCCTTTATGCTGTGTGGTATATTGGGGACAGCTGCCCTCTGCATGCCAATTTCAGACTACTGCACTCTATACACTATGCTGTACATTACATACTCATGGCTAGTGTTGAGCGAACCCGGACTGTAACGTTCGGGTCCGTACCGAACTTTCGGGTGTCCGTGGCACGGACCCGGACCCGGACATTTCAAAAATCGTTCGGGTTCGGTCCGGGGTTCTGCTATTTTATTCCACGTGTTGAGAAGCTGCAGGGCAGCCAATCAACAAGCGTTTCACTGGTTTGCCCTTAGAAGCCATCACAGCCATGCCTACTAATGGCATGGCTGTGATTGGCCAGTGCATCATGTGACCCAGCCTCTTTATAAGCTGGAGTCACAGTGCTGCAGTCACATGCTCCTTGGGTTAGTATAGGGAAAGGTAGCTGACGGCGTGAGGGACAGATTTTAGCCATTTTAAGACCTGATCCTGCATCCTGAGATAGATTACTTTACTACTGCTGTCTGTGCTGTTGCTCTGAGGACAGATAGCAGAAATTAGAGATTTCACATACCGCTGCTTTGAGTTGCAGATCAAGCTCTG